>SJYA01001817.1:129876-246297 GCA_006410615.1 Neotragus moschatus
TTGGGGAGGGGAGGGAGGGGTGAGGACTGGGGTAGGGGGGAGGTAGTTCTTTACCACTAGCACCACCTAGGAAGCCCAAAGTGAAATGAAAGTATTAGCCGCTGAGTCACGTCCAACTCTTTGTGACCTCTTGGACTGTAGCCCACCAGGCTTCTTTGCCCATGGGATTCTCCAGGCAAGAATACTAATGCGAGTAGCCATTAGTATTGGGGATCTTCCCGACCCAGGGATTGAACCCAGGTCTCCTGCATTGCAGGCAGATTCTTTTATTAACTATCAAATCCTTCATTTTCATAATTCAGTGGCAAATACTAGGTTATATGTATCATCAGAAGCATGAACATCTAGTTTATGGTTTCTGATATCAGAAACCATAGTCTATATATCTTGTTAAATCACTAAAAAGTTAGTCTCCAGTGCACAAGTTTATACTGCTTTGCTTCTTTGTTATTACACCAGAGGAACACAGGGACGTCCTTTCTTTGAGAAACCCAGGAAAGGCTAGCATTCTTGCTTGAAGTTGGTATGACCTGAAGTAGAAATAGTACCAACTCAGCTTCATGAACCACACTCAAGAGATCAGAGGTCACAGTCCTTACTCTTGAGCAGATAAGTAAGAGAAATAAATAGCAAAGTGTGCATCACTGAAATCACAAAAATTTTAACACTGCTACTATATTGGGCTTCCCAGGTGGTGCTAGTGATAAAGAACCTGCTTGCCAATGCAGGAAATATAAGAGACAAGAGATGTGGGTTTGATCCCTGGGTCAGAAAGATCCCCTATTTTAGCACGCCAGTTGGGAAAAATAGTATTTTTTAATCTGAAGATGCCTGGACTAGGCACTTTTCAGAATATTCACACTTTTCAAATACTGGAAGAAACAGTATTTAGAGTGAAAAAAGAGGTAAGGTTAGACTTCCCAATGACTCAGCAGGTAAAGGAACCACCGGCAATGCAGAAGACATAGGAAACAAGGGTTCGATCCCTGGGTCAGGAAGATCTGGAGGAGGAAATGGCAACCCACTCCAGTATTCTTGCCTGGGAACTCCCATGAACAAGATAAAGAGGGTCTTGGAAGGCTACAGTCCATGGGGTCTCAAAAATAGGACACAACAGAGCAAACTCGCAGGAGAAAGTTTAAAAATAGGAAAAAAGTATGGCAACATTAATAAAAGACAAACTACTAAATAAGAGTACTGATTTAACTACTCTGAAAAATGTTCTGAAAAATAAAATTATATTTATTACCAGGTGTGCACTATTTCACTGACTAATTATTAATTTAGTTTCTATTTATGCAACATAAATATATCAAACTTAACAAAACAGGCTACAGGCCAAAATGCAATATATTTCAATGTGATTAAAGGACATTTTTATTATAAGGATTAATAATATTTTCACTAAATGGTGGTGACTTTATTATTTTTATAAATTTGATTGACCATATTCCAGACACCTGAATTTCAGACACTTGGGATTTCAGTCTTTGGGTTTGGAATGATCAAGCTAATTAGTCAGATGACTTGAAGAGCACAACCAAGAACACCATAACATTAATATATTTGGAATTATTGAGGAAATGGCCATGAGCTGGTAAATTTTTATCAGCTATAACTGACCCAAATCTGATTGCTGACATGGACCCCACTTCTCTTCAGATCCAATTCTGTATCCCAATTCAATTTCCTTCATTGGTTAAAGTAATTTTAAATCTGATACATCCATTTAACAATGAGAAATGGTTCACACGTCACTAATTTTTTTCATCCAGGAAGAGAGCATATAGGAGAGTAGATTATACACAGTCAGGTGCTAAGGTTTTCAAGGTTCTCGTTTGTTCCCAGGTTCCTTTCTAAGATGTAGCTCCAATTTCTTTCAAAGGTTTAGAAAAGCTAACTCATAAATCTCTATTAGCAACAGGGAAGACAGTTGAAGCAGTCTGCATACATGTGTGCAAATTGATCACTGTTCCTAGAAAAAGTATTTAAAACACATGGAGCAATGATATGAAAAATAGGATACCTCTCACCAAGAAGATTCATTCTTCACCCCTCCCTCCCATTTTGCTCTTTGGCTGGCAAAATCAAAGAGCCTTAAAGTAAGCCATCGTCAGAGATTCACCTGGAAGCCAGTAGGTTAGCCACTATATGCCTGAGAAATGCTGGAGAGAGAGCAGTCAATAGTCAGAGAGGCTTTTTTTTTTTTTTTTTTCCCCTAATTCTAAGCATTTCCGCTGTGCCCAAGTATCTTTGTCTTTAGAAAATTTAACACTTAGAAATTCAGCTGAAGTTCTTGACATCATAAATCCAGTATAGAGGGCAAAGTCTGTGCTTTTGACAGTTCTGTTCAATAAACATGTACAATTTTCTGAATTTTGAGTAGCTTCATGCTGCTTATATCCAGAGTCCCCCTTTTCATTAATGAAACTTGCTAGCCCTGGTGATTCATAGATAATATGCCACTGACCTTGTCTCCTCATGAACTAATTTCCTACAAACTAATTGGCAAGTAAAAATTTAAATAGTCCTGGATGGGAATGGGAGAGTACACTATGAAATATTTTAAGCATAAAGTTAAACACCAAGTTGAACTACAAAACATGCCTTCTGCTTAGTGAAAGTGAAGTCGCTCAGTCTTGTCCGACTCTGTGACCCCGTGGACTCTAGCCTACCAGGCTCCTCCCTCCATGGGATTCTCCAGGCAAGACTACTGGAGTGGGTTGCCATTTCCTTCTCCAGGGGATCTTCCCAACCCAGGGATCGAACTGGGGTCTCCTGCATTCCAGGTAGACGCTTTAACCTCTGAGCCATGCCTTGTTATTAAATACCTCCCCATCTATTTTTCTCTCTAAAACATTTATGTTCAGTTCAAAGCTGGTTTGTTATCAATCTGTAAGGTGAACTATAAACTGTCAGCTTGCCTTGTTCTTAAATTCATGTGATCCTAAAGATGCCTTTATCATTAAGGCACTTGTAATTATGCCCTTGAAATGTTAATTTGCTAAAACAGTACCTTTATAACCATTTTTGTATAATCACTTGAATGAACATTGGTTTATAAAACTGTATCAGTTCTAGTTGAGCATACCCGGCAATGAAAAAGAAACGTGGATTCATTCATATGGTCAGGATTATTTTATTAGGCTACATGCCCTGGTTTTAGAAGTACCACGCACCGTGTATTTAAATGATTCCCTTTTCTCTCAAGAGGATAAATCCTTGATTGAAATAACTTCCTCCTTTTTTTCAATCAGCTCTAAAAGAGAAAAAAACAAATTAAGCGCTAGGATCAAATGAATGCTGAATGTAGCAGCTCATAACCACTTCTCAAATTTAGTAGTCTTTGTTGGGAAAAGAGATTGTACAAAGAGAAGAATCAGCTGAAGATGAATAATGGGAGAACTGGACCATGAGTTAATTGCCTAAGGGTCACCTAGGAACCTTGATTAAAAACATTAACATCTTGATGTAACAAATCTAAAGGACTTCTCCATTCCTCTCCCCCAAAACTCCCACAGGTTTTTGGGGGGCCTTCTGGTTGCCCTGGTCACAGAAGGTTTTCTTCCTTTAATCACATCTCCCCTCCCCCCAACTCCTCACTCTCCTGGTTCACAAAAAAAAAAAAAAAAGAGAGAGAGAGAGAGGGAGAGAAAGCGAGTGAGCCTTTGCTCAGCAGACCAGCTCCACTTTTATTACTCTTTCCTCTGGCCTCCAGCAGCACAGAGCCCACAGCTGGATAGCAGCAGATTCCAGGGCCATGCAAGAATTTCCAGGAGCGCTACCCAAAACAGAGACAGGAACTCAAAGGCCACAGGCTGAGCAGTCTCTAGGGGATCTGCTTAGGAAGCTGTGACTACCTATCACAAACATCTGATTTGTATTTGTCTTCCTTTCTCCAGTGTTCTGGAGGGTAAGTCCTTAGTGCTCAGGTCAATAGGATAGAGAGGGTCTAGTGTGATGGATGCCTCGGTAATTAGCTTCTGGTCTGAGTCTTGCTCCTCTGGCAAGTTCCAGTTATCTCTACTACTCTTTTCTGTGTATTATTTTTATCCTTTTCCCCCATTGTCATCCACTAAAGTGGTCATGTATGGATGTGAGAGTTGGACTGTGAAGAAAGCTGAGTGCCAAAGAATTGATGTCTTTGAACTGTGGTGTTGGAGAGGACTCTTGAGAGTCCCTTGGACCGCAAGGAGATCCAACCAGTCCATTCTGAAGGAGATCAGCCCTGGGATTTCTTTGGAAGGAATGATGCTGAAGCTGAAACTCCAGTACTTTGGCCACCTCATGCGAAGAGTTGACTCATTGGAAAAGATTCTGATGCTGGGAGGGATTGGGGGCAGGAGGAGAAGGGGACGACAGAGAATGAGATGGCTGGATGGCATCACGGACTCGACCGACATGGGTTTGGGTGAACTCTGGGAGTTGATAATGGACAGGGAGGCCTGGCATGCTGTGATTCACGGGGTCCCAAGGAGTCGGACATGAGGGAGTGGCTGAACTGAATTGAAATAATTAGAAGTGGATATCCTAAACACACTGGAGCACACTTTTCTGTTATCCGAGTTCTCCAGGGGATCATAACACATCCCTCTGCTCCCATTCTCTATCCAGCACTTTGTCTCTGCTAAACCAAAGCCTGAAATCCACACTTAGAGCTTTGCTTTGTCAGTCCAGTCTTCCTCTAGTGTCAGAAGATCTTGTTGCTGTTGTTCAGTTGCTAAGTTGTGTCCAACTCTTTGTGACTTCATGGACTGCAGTACACCACCCCTCCCTGTCCATCACCATCTCCTGGAGTTTGCCCAAGTTCATGTCCATTGAATCGGTGATTCCATCCAACCATTTATTCCTCTATTGCCCTCTTCTCCTTTTGACTTCAATCTTTTCTAGCCTCAGGGTCTTTTCCAATGAGTTGGCTGTTCACATCCAGTGACCAAAGTATTGGAGCTTCAGCATCAGTCCTTCAGGGTTCATTTCCTTTAGGACTAACTGGTTGGATCTCCTGGCTGTCCAAGGGACTCTCAAGAGTCTTCCCCAGCACTGTAGTTCAAAGACATCAATTCTTTGGAAGTCTGACTTCCTTATAGTCCCAGTCTCACATCTGTCAGAAGATGACATAGATCCGAATCACCTAGAAAGTTCTTTTTTTTTTTTGAACCATACAGATTTCCTTCCCATGGAAGACATATCAGAATGGTTTGGGAGAGCAGAGTGATTTCTGTAATTAGAAAAATTGATCAAGAAGTCCTTCTTCTTCTCCTCTTTCCTTTCCTTCACTACACACTCCTCCTGGAAATACCCTAGACTATGCTTGGACGACAGCCTTAAGCTAAGCCTGTGATTACCAAGACAGGATTGACTAACAAGTCACATACCTCTTGTTGGTGATGGTTTTTGCTCTTTTCCTTCTTATTAAAGCATACTCGGGTGAAGAATCACCTTTTAAAATGCATATCTGAATAAAACCTACAGTCATTCTCCATCGTCTCAGTGCCTACTAAATCGCTATGGTCATGTCCAACTCTTTGTGATCCCATGGACCACAGAGTCTCCTCTTTGGCCCACCAGTCTCCGCTGTCCAGGGGATTTCCCAGGCAAGAATACTGGAATGGATGTCATTTCCTTCTCCAGAGGATCTTCCCAAACCAGAGACTGAAACAGCATCTCTTACATTTCCTGCATGGCAGTCAAGTTCTTTACCACTAGTACCACCTGGGAAGCCTAAAGTGAAGCTCTAACTTCACACCCTGAAAGCTGATCTACTGCTGTCTCTGCATGTTCCCTATGGTATAATCTTACTCTGTTGAAGGGATTACAAGCCACTTGGCACTTCAGGCATGATATCCCTTTGCCTTGAACTGATCTTCATAGTTAAACATCCTCACTCATCCTCTCGTTCATCATGGTTCACCCAGAGCACCTTGCTCCAGAAACTCTTTCGATTCTTCCAAAGCCGGGTTACATGCTCATCTCAGGTTGGCCCACCTTGTAAACCTCTTGGACAACTCTTCTTATCACACAGTATTTAGAGTGAGGAGTCTGGCTCCATTTTGGGGGTGTTTGGCTGCAGATAGCTTTTAAGTCCCACTCTTTGTTTCCCACATGTGGACAAGCAGATAAGAAAGCCCAGTATTCTTCCTTGGGCACCAGCAGGAGATTCAGACTATGCAAGTTTCTGTCCCTAGGCAGGACCTCCCATTTTGGCCTCACCCCCGACCACAATCAAAACTGGAGCCAGTCTCCTTCCCTTGTTCTCTCAAGCACTTCAGATCTGCTTGAGAGAACAGCTCTGCTCCCCTCAGAGACCTCAATTATGTGAGCGACAAAACTTTTCCAACCCTTTCCCTGTGTTGGGGGTAGACAGAAGTCTCAATATCTGAACCAAACTTTAGCTGGAGGGACCATCTGCCATTGAAAGTGACTATGACAGAGTTGTAATCACTGCTTTACTTGCCCATCTCCTCCTCTAAACTAGAAGTTATTTGAAGATAAGAAGCTTATGCTGTTTATTTGTGGATCCCCTCTCCCCACCCCATGCCTTGTTCAGTACCTAGCACAACAATGGACATTCACTAAATATTTGCTTGTTAAATAAAGTATGTCATTAGCTGAATCCCTATTTCCATTAAGTAAAGTGCAAGCAAATTATATTTTTATGATTTTAAGGAAATTCGGGTATCATTGAATAAAACCCAAACTAATGAGGCATATGCATTATAACATATCACATGATGTATAATATCATGTGATATATACTATCACTAAAATATATTAGTATATATATTATATATAATAACATCATGATATATAAGCATATATATTATATATTAAATAAATATATTGCAAAATGTATATTTGTCTGTTTATAGCAACAAAGAAAAAACACACTGAAGTGTTTTTGTTATTGTTGTTTACAGTCAGATGTTTACTAAAGAAATTTATTAAGGTGTAAAGCTATGCTTTGTGGTCCAGCCTGAGAGGTTGTAAGATCACAAGCTCCGGAGGTATTTAAACAGCCATCACTTGGAGATGTCTGTTTCAGTCTCCACAGTCTCAGTGTGGTATGTTAGGATTACCATTGATTTGGATACTTTGAAGAACCTGGAAGCAATCATGGACACAGAGCCAGGTAGCAAATTATTCATACAGTTATTACACATTTCACAATTATTTCAGAAATGCTTTCAGATGAGATGCTTATATTTCAAAGCAGCCAGTATCAAAGTTAAATCTCTACAAGTAGCTGACTTTAATAGCTGCCTACAATACACTTGGATCATCATCTGCATCAATTACAAGGATAATAGGTAAAAACTCTGGTGAACAGGCTACACGGCATAGTGAAATGAAGCACTCATCTCCAGCCATCACTGATTTGCACAGACAAGACCCCAGGCCTGCTACCAAGCCTTTTGTAGTTCCCCAGCATTTCTCTATTGAGAGAAAATATATATATTCATTTAAGCTAGGCTGGGTCTTCACTGTGGCACAGGCTCCCTCTCACTGCAGGACATGGGGGCTTCTCTCTAGTTACAGCACATGGGCTTCTCTTGTTTCATGGCAAGACCTTCTCATTGCAGTGTGTGGACTTCTCTACTTGTGGTTCTTGTGTTAAGTTGCTCCATGGCATGCGGGATCTTAGTACCTACACCAGGGACTGAACCAGCATCGCCGTACTGGAAGGTAGACTCTTAACCACTAGGCCACCAGGCAAGTCCTGGAAAAATATATTGTTCTATGATGTAACTTTCTATGCTCTTGTCCATCTTCCTGTACTCTCATGTATGATGAAAGACAAGACTGCCTCTGGCTCCCTGCTGCATCCCCAGCCCTTAGGGAGATGCTCACCAACTGGGCTACATTATGACTTCCTTAGGCTCTGGGCACCATAGCCTTTGTGGACTCCTCTCTCACCAAAATAATGTGTAAAGTGATACTTTATGACTGTGTTAATAGAAAGAGGAATTCTATATGAAAATATTTTCTTGGATGTAAAAATTCATTTTTTTCTTGTGATTGTAAAAGCAATTAGAACATTTTTCTGGGCTTCCTTGGATTCTGGAAAGGACTGGGGGCAGGAGGAGAAGGGGACGACCGAGGATGAGATGGCTGGATGGCATCACTGACTTGACTGGCGTGAGTCTGAGTGAACTCCGGGAGTTGGTGATGGACAGGGAGGCCTGGCGTGCTGTGATTCATGGGGTCACAAAGAGTCAGAACCGACTGAGGGACTGAACTGAACTGAACAGTATTGTTGATGTTAGTGCCCCATGGGTCAGTTGGCCCTGCTATTCATATCAAAGGCACTCTGTTTTACATATGGCAACGTATCCATTTCCATCCTGCTGTCTCAATTCATCTCATCCTCTCCTTCCCCCACTGATTCCTCAAGTTTGTTGTCTCTGTGTGCATCTCCTTTGCTCTCCTGCAAATAGGCTCATCAGTACCATCTTTCTAGATTCCAAATAGATGTGTCAATATGTCATATTTGTTTTTCTCTTTCTGACTTACTTCACTCTGTAAACAGACTCTAGGTTAATCCATCTCATTAGAACCAACTCAAATGCATTCCTTTTTATGGCTGAGTAATATTGTATATATGTACCACAGTTTCTTTATCCATTCATCTGTCAATGGACATCTAGGTTGCTTCCATGTCCTAGCTTTTGTAAATATTGCTGCAATGTACATTGGGGTACATGTGTCTTTTTTCAATTATGGTTTTCTTAGGATATACATTCAGCAGTAGGATTGCTGGGTCATATGGTAGTTTTATTCCTAGTGTTTAAAGGAATCTCCATTTTGTACTTCCTAGTGGCTGTATCAATTTACAGTCCCACAAACATTGTAGGATAGATTTTTATTCACATGAGGCAAAGGGCAATGTCAGGCTTTGGGTAACCCTCAGGCTTGAGTAATCCATGTGAGTCCTTTGCACATACCAACTTGAGTATTATTTTAGATTTACAGCACTGATGATGGCCAGGTGGTTCTGACACCTTTCATCAGGTGTGCCCCTCCCTGCCCATGCTGGCACCCAGGATGGTCACTGCGCAGCCTCCAGAACCCTACATCATGTGGCAGGCAGTCCTCCAGGGCAGCCACACCTATCTCTTCCTGGAACGTCCACTGTTCCCAACACTCACAGGCCCTTCCCATCCATGTAGTGACACTGTGCTCTCAGGTTGATCTTATGCCAGATAACGAACACATTTTCCTGGTTGGAATCACTTTTCTCACTCCACCCATGGCTCCTCTGTGTATCCTTCCTGCTGGTGACCATGTGTGAAAGGTAAGGTGATGGTCAAGATGAAGAGATCCAGGAATGCAGTGATTATTATTTAATGTCTGATTAAGAATCCAAGAGAGAATGTAGTTGGGAGATGTATTTGTTGAATGTTTATGCCACAAATTTATAGACAATAAATTCTGTATGACCAGAAAATGAATTATTGTTCACATTTTCTGTGGACTTTTAAAATAATTTGCATTTGTGGTCATAATCTCTGAAGCCAAGTAACAACCTTTGAGAGAAACTTTCAGTTCAGTCACGTATTCATGTCCAACTCTGCAACCCCATGGACTGCAGCACCCCAGGCTTCCCTGGGCATCACCAGTTCCCACAGTTTGCTTGTCCATCACCAGCTCCCAGAGAGAAACTTTGGAAGCTGGTATTTGTGGGCCATGAGAATGGCAGTGGGATGCCTGAAATAGGAATGAACAATGATGAGGACCAGCTTGAAATAAATACGATAAGTGAGAATTTCAGGGGCAAACAGATCAACACTATTTTAATACGAACAGGATCCGAAGAGTCACTGTATTGTGGGTGATAGTGCCATTGTGACCTTATTTTCATGGTGGGAGTTATTACACTTAACAATTAAAAACATGAAGAGATGATGCCTGGTTCTGAACAGAAACAGATAATGTCTAAGCACCACATAGAACCTTCCTTTTCTTCAACTGAAGAGTCAGTAAATACACAAGTACCTCTTCTTTACTTTTCAGTCTAAATCTTCACTGATAAGGCACTCATGAATGGTGCAATTGTTTTTTTTTTTTTTTTTGTTAAATAGTCCTGCAATGCAACAGACCTGGATTCAATCCCTGGGTCAGGAAGATCCCTTGAAGAACGGAATGGTAACCCACTCCAATATTCTTGCCTAGGAAATCCCATGGACAGAGACGTTTAGTGGGCTACTACACCCCATGGGGTCACAAAGCACTGGACACAACCAAGCGACTAACACTTTTTTACTTCTCTATAGAAATAGGTCACGCAAAAAATAAAAATTTGCAGGCCTGGGGCTCCACACACCCCAGGGTATTTTCAGGTTTTGCTTTTTTAATTTTTCTGATTGAGGAAAACCAGCTGGAGGACCATCCCTTGTTTCCATGTAATATATTTCTGCAAGTAGGCCAGTCACATAATTTTTACCTTGACTTTACACAAATTCCAAGGATTAGGAGGGACCATGTAATCAACACATCAAAGTTGCTTTCCCCCGGCCCACCCCCAACACACACACTCACACTTACACACAAGTCTGCTTCAAGCCTTCAGGCCCCAGCAGTTCATCATTTTCACAGGCATTGCTAGAAGCACCCCCATATAATAGCAGCTCTTTGAAGAATTACAGTGAAACTCAAGCCTTATTGAAAAGATTGGAAAACTGTGCTCCCACTGTAATGAGAAAATACTTTCTTTTCCAGGTGTCACTAGAAGAAATTTAGTCATCATCATAGTTGCTCCATTTTCAGAGAATCAGGGGAGGGTCTCTTTATTATGTTACTAGCAGCAGAAGCAAGCAGACACTTAAATGGAAGGAAGAGAATTTTTAGATCAAGAAGCAAACACCATCTTCTTCAACAGTGCCTAAATGAGAACTTGATAAAATACCCCCATTTCTGATACTTCCCATCCCACATTTTTTTCATTCACAGTGAAAAGAGAAATATGTTAGTCAAGACAAAACTCAGGATCACAGCTGTTTAAAGATGAGATTCTGACCCAATGAGAAGAGTCAGAACATATAAAGGAAACATATGCTGGTGTGTATGAAAGTACACTGATTTTATGGAAAGACAAATGATGCGATAAGAAATAGGAAGGGGGAGCTTAGAGCTCGTTAATTAGCAGACTCCAGAAGCACTCTGCAAATGTCTTCAGAACAATGGAGGTCTGCTATAATGTTTTACATGAATTTCGTTTGATAGCAGAGTGCATGCTACCTCATATTTCTGATCCTAAAATCCAGTTGATTATTCCAAATAAAATGTATATATTTTTCATAATCCTTCGATTTCCAACTACCCTTAAAGTATCGAGTATCGAGAAAGGGGGACTAAATCACTTGCCCCATTATTCGTGAATAAGTAGGGTTGATGAGATGAAACATCAGCAAAGAATAATACTAGAACTGCACATGGTGTATCGGGCAAAGGACTTACAGTTAAACGGCAGAAGAGACTTGAAGAAATCAGAAGCTGGTCTTGTTTCTAATGATGACAATAAATAGAGAATCAAGAACTTCCATAGGTAAGAAGAGTTATTAATGGATTTTTGCAAGAGTGAAGAAAGGATGATATAAGAACCAAGATGTGAGAGGCAGGTTTAAGAACTTTATTTCTATGAGTTAGGCTGTCCAGTGCCAGATACCATGAATTCACAGAAGAACAAATCAACCTTTGACTTTCAGGGAGCTTATAATAACTGTAATAGGGTGGGTCTAGACTAAAGTCATGTACAGATGTGAGAGTTGGACCATAAAAATGGCTGAGTGCCACAGAATCGATCCTTTCAAACTGTGGTGCTGGAGAAGACTCTAGAGGGTCCCTTGGACTGTGATGAAATCAAACCAGTCAATCCCGAAGGAATCAATCCTGAATATTCATTGAAGGGACTGATGTTGAGACTGAAGTTCCAATACTTTGGCCACCTGATGTGAAGAACTGACTCACTGGAAAAGACCCTGATGGTGGAAAACAATGAAAGCAGAAGGAGAAGAGGGCAGCAGAGAATGAGATAGTTGGATGGCATCACTGACTCAATGGACATGAACTTGAGCATACTCCAGGAGATAGTGGAGGACAGGAAAGCTTGGTGTGCTGTGGTCCACAGGGTCCCAAAGAGTTGGACAGGACTTAGCAACTGAACAAAAACAGGCTGTACTTTTATGAGTACCTGAGAATTTGAGTAGTAGTAAGATCTCTAAATCTAAATAATAGAAACATAAAAAGGTGGAAAATAATTTAGAGATAATCTGGTCAAAAATGTCTGTGGTGGTAGCACAATACCTCCTCAAAGATGTCTACATCCCAATGCCCTGAACCTGGAGAAGGAAATGGCAGTATTCCATTTCCAGTATTTCCAATCTCCAGTATTCTTGCCTGGAGAATCCCATAGATGGAGAAGCCTGGCAGGCTACATAAAAGGGGGGAGGGCAAGAAGGTAAGAGTAGAGCCAGTGATTTTTGTTATCTATTTCTACTTCTACCTTTTCCAGAATGTCATCTACTGGGAGCATCCAAATGCAGCCTTTTCATTACCGAAAGCCAGCAGTTTCAATAGCATCTTCAAATCTCTCTCCTACTCTTACCTTCTTGCTTAATATGTTAAGGAGCAAAACATAACTCTTCAAAATACAGGATAGTTACTTTTCTTTAAATGTATGTGTTACAGAAAGTGAAAGTGAAAGTTTCTCAGTCGTGTCCAACTCTTTGTGACCCCATGAACTATACAGTCCATGGAATTCTCCAGGCCAGAATACTGGAGTGGGTAACCTTTTCCTTCTCCAGGGGATCTTCCCAACCCAGCGATCAATCCCAAGTCTCCCACGTTGCAGATGGATCCTTTACCAGCTGAGCCACAAGAGAAACCCAAGAATACTGGAGTGGTAACCTATCCCTTCTCCAGCAGATCTTCCCAACCCAGGATTCAAACTGAGGTCTCTTGCATGGCAGGAGGATTCTTTACCAAGTGAGCTACCAGGGAAGCCCTATGTTATACAGAAGCCTCAGAACTTTCTCTTTAAAATCTGAATTGAATTTTCCCTTTAAAATTCAGTAGGCTGAGCAGTAAATGACAAACATCACTAACTGAAAGTGGTAATATAACTTAAGTCCACCTCTACCCTCTGGAAGCCCAATACTAACTGGCAGAGAGAGGATTCAGCAGAGAAGGGGCTTCAAGCACTTTCTCATCCTCCATTGTCCCTCTTGCCTTATTTGGAGCATGCTTTAGAACTCCTCATTTTAAAGCAAGGAAAAGGTTTAAGGAACCATGCCCTGAGTTTCTATTGGGAGGACAATGTTCCATTAGATACAAAATAAGGCTTGGGTTACTTTGGAAACAAGGTTCCCACATTCAAGTCCCTGTGATGCAGAAAACATAAATGTGTCATCTACTTCCAATGGATTAAAGTAAAAAAAATCAATATCCTGTTTTCCTGAACCACAGAAGTACTAATTGCCTTGAAGTGAGTAATATGTTTCAGTGACTTCCGATGAGTTAATTGCCTCCCTCTCCTTCTTAGAATCCTAACATAAGGCCGGATTGGGAAGGAGCCTCTGTTTTTATTAAGATTGCTTTAAGAGCGTAAAATGTATGCCGTGCATGCTCAGTCAAGTCCGCCTCTTTGCGACCCCATGGAGTGTATCCCTCCAGGCTCCTCTGTTCATGGAATTTTCCAGGCAAGAATACTAGAGTGGATTGCCATTTTCTTCTCCAGGAGATCTTCCCAACCGAGGGATCATACCCGCATCTCTGGTGGTTTGGTGGTAAAGAATCCGCCTGCCGATGTAGGAGATGCAAGCGACATGGGTTTGATCCCTAGGTCAGAAAGGTCCCCTGGAGCAGGAAATGGCTACCCACTCCAGTATTCTTGCCTGGAAAATTCCATGAAAAGAGGAGCCTGGAGGGCTACACTCCATGGGGTTGCAAAAAGTCAGACATGACTGAGTGACTAAACAACAACAAAATGTGTGCCCTGGAGATAATAAATAAAGGGGGGATAGAAAAAAATGAACAACAGAGACATAAGATATAACTCAAAAGTGGGAAAGGAGCTATTCTGGAAAAATCAGGTGCTGAAAATCATCAGAGAATGTGTCCACGGGTCCCTACCACCCCTGCCTTCCTGAGTATAAAGCCAACACAAAGAAGTGCTTGTTATTTTCCAGGCCCTGCTATAACCATTTTACATGGACTATCTCATTTAAGCAACCGAGTTCAGTGAGTGGTATTCACGTTCTATGTCTTAGACGCGGAAACAGAAGCACAGAGAGTTTAAGCACCTGGTGCAAAGTCACACAGTTTTAAGACACACCATGAATATTTTGAAATGGATGAGGGTACAAACAGTGAACCACCTCTCAGCCACCATCCTCTGGTCCACTTTGGCTTCTTTGCTTAAAGCTTCCCATCTTCTAATGGCCTTAGTGAATGCTGATGGTGAGGGTGAGGAGTCCAGGTAAACCTTTTACCGGTAATTCCGATACGCAGATCTTAGGCATGCTCTCCTGGGAGGATGCTTATGAGTGGATATGAAGAGAATTACAGTGACAGTAGAGTGACCTGGAGATGCTGCTGGAAATCCTGCCAGATGCTGTGACATTGTCAGTCAGCACTGACTGATCTCGCGTGCATCATCTGGAGAGACTCCGTGAGCGGGAAAGAGGAACAGACGATGCCTTTGCCAGTTGGATAGATGAGACAGAACAAAAAGGTACAAATGATGATTTTATAGCACTTTCTAGAAGGTGATGAGCCACATTGCAAATAGGCACGTTATTTTATGAACTGCATATGATATTCAGGAGACAAAAGGTATCAGTCACCCCAATTGCTGAAGTTAAGAAAAGTAAAGGGCTTCCCTGGCGGCTCAGTGGTAAAGCATCTGCCTAGGAACTGAAGGAGAGACAGATTCAAGCCCTGATCCAGGAAGATCCCACATACCACGGAGCAACAAAGCCTGTGCACCACAACTACTTAGCCAGAGCTCTAGAGCCCAGGAGCCCAAACTACTGAGCCCACGTGCCATAACTACTGAACCCCACATACTCCAGAGCCCATGTTCCTCAGCAAGGGAAGCTACCACAGTGAGAAGCCTGCCCACTACAACCAGAGAAAAGTCCTCACAGCACAAAAATTAAATAAATAAATTAGTTTTAAAAAAGGAAAAGTCAAGTTACGGGATGTGAGGCAAGCTTTCTTTTCTTTTTTTAAAGTTATCCAGCTGGTTAACATCAGAGCCAGAAAGAGAAATCAAGTTTCCTAACTTAGAGTTTATTGCTCTTTCCATAACCCTGTGCTACAATGTCTAATAAACAACGTCAAGTTTTCATTATCAGCATCTAAATTTCATATGAGCCATAGGCCGTACAGTCTACGGCTTTTAGATTTCTTTCTCTCCATCTGTGTGAAGTTGCTAATTACCTGCTGTCAATGGAAACAACCCTTGTGGGCAGCTGAAGAAATGGATTGGAAACACGGGTTTGAAGTCACGTAAAAAACACAGGTGTTGCTTTGTTCANATTATCAGCATCTAAATTTCATATGAGCCATAGGCCGTACAGTCTACGGCTTTTAGATTTCTTTCTCTCCATCTGTGTGAAGTTGCTAATTACCTGCTGTCAATGGAAACAACCCTTGTGGGCAGCTGAAGAAATGGATTGGAAACACGGGTTTGAAGTCACGTAAAAAACACAGGTGTTGCTTTGTTCAATTAAAGCCTAATAAGAAACTTCGTGGGATGAAAGGGTGGGAGATGAGAAGGGGAAAATGACATCATCCTCAGCTAGAATTGTTGGAGAAAGGAGAAAAGCAAGAAAATAGCTTCCTGAGCACTTCCTAAAGAGAATTTGGAAAGCTGAGGATGTATGGGACTAAATTTTGTCCATGGAACAATTTGTTTCAGAAAAATAATTTCTGAAAGATTTCCCATTTTTTTCCATTTTCAAAAAACATAAATAGGAAGTTGTGGTGGTTAAAATGAAAGAAAAAGATGCTGATTGAAGCAGACAACAAATGATAAAATTAAAGGATTTGGGGGTTTCATGGTTTTGGAGGGGAGCAGAAGAGATAAGTTCTATTTAATATTTAAAGGTTAATAGTCACATACTGTAAAACAGTGTACTCTAGTAGGCGCTTTACCCGGGCTACCATAGTCAGCCCTCCTGCTGCTGCTGCTGCTGCTAAGTCGCTTCAGTCGTGTTGGACTCTGTGTGACCCCATAGACGGCAGCCCACCAGGCTCCCCCGTCCCTGGGATTCTCCAGGCAAGAGCACTGGAGTGGGTTGCCATTTCCTTCTCAGCACTAAGAATGTCTTTTGGAAAAGACCCTGATGCTGGGAAAGGTTGAGGGAAAGAGAAGGGGATGACAGGATGAGACGGTTGGATGGCATCACCAGCTCGATGGACTTGAGTTTGAGCAAACTCCAGGAGATGGTAAAGAACAAGGAAGCCTGGCATGCTGCAGTCCATGGGGTCGCAAAGAGCTGGACACAAGTTAGCGACTAAACCACAATAACAAAGAATGTTTTTTTGCTTTGTTTTTAATAATGGTAATATAATTTTCAGAAGCCTTATACACAATAGGCAATGTTTCCAAATTAAAATATATCATGGACTGTTGACTCTTATTCCCATTAGGAATTTCATTCAATCAAATAAAACCAGCGACATTTGTTTTGATTACTTAATTTGCACACACTCCAAGGCAAGGAATTCTCAGGCGCGAAAGAATGTATGGAGACACTCTGGAGAGAAGCTTTACTTAAAACTGCATGAAGCTCTTCATGCTCCCGCCATCCCCATCATCTTTAAATCCAGGTACAATTGCAGTAGGAATTTGTTCTTTGAAACCCTGCAGCAATATTTCCCTTCATTTCCATGACAACAGCTCCCTATCAACTTCTGAAGGAACTTGCCTGTATTGTAAACAAACCTCTCTTGGCAATTGGCCTATTTTCTTTCTCTATCTCATCTTCCATCTGCTCAAAGGCTTTGCTTCAAAAAGAAATAGGTTGCAGGTGTGTACTTTTCCTTTCTTCACCCCCTCCCTATTTGTTTCTGAAAGAGGTCGATCTCGGAGATTAAAATTCTCTTTGCTAAGACATAAAGAGCTCTCTGAGGAGACGGAGTACCTGTGTGTACCTGTGAACCAGTATTTGGAGCCAGTCAACAGCAAGCTTCCCTGGTTCCCTGTCATCCAAGTCCCTTAAGCAATAGGAAGCTGACTAATTCATTTCATGAGGTAAATTCGCAGTGCAGGAAAAAACCCAAGAACTATGTAGTGCCAGCCAACAATGAATCAGAAATACTTTTTTTCCCCCAAGATCTTTTTAATGAAAGATTAAAATGTACATTACAGACATAATTTAAAGACAGAAGCAGGTGAGAAATTTTAAAAAAAAATTTTTTTTTAGTCTTTATTGAATTTGTTACAATTGTTGCTTCTATTATAGGTTTTTGGCCCCAAGGTATGTGGGATCTTAACTTCCTTAACTTAACTTCGTATCCCCTGACTGGAAGGCAAGGTCTTAACCACTGGATCGCCAGGGAAGTCCTGAGAAATTTTTTTAAATAAATTTTTTGAAAAAAATTAAAGTTTCATATGTTTAACTTGAGGTTCCATGACCTCAAAATGGCTACAGTTTTATCCTCGGGGCTTGGAATGTGGGTCAGTTATTTGTTCAATACCATAAATATGACATTTTCATAAGTTCATTGACTGACACTCTTAAATCTTTTTATTCAGTATCCCAGCTATTCGATCAAGTGACTACCAGTGTAAACACAATGATCTAGTGTGATGCTAAGTATCAAAAAAAAAAAAAAGTCTAGCAAGGAAAAACAAATACATTTCTTTCAACAAAACACCAAATTTGAAGAGAGCTAACTGGAGAGAGTTTGGCCAGTATTTTAGAGAGGTTTGATGCATATAAATCATGGTCTCAGGTCTCCATTGAAAGTGTTGTTTTATTTGCTTGTTTTGCTTTTAATTTTCCTCAGAGTTTGGGAGAGGAAACGTATCACTGGTAATATCAGAAGAAAGATCTTTGAAAGCTCCAGTTTGGGAAGTTCAAGGGGCCTTCTTTTAGATGTATTTTCATGTCTTTATCTCATTTGTCATATTGTCTAACTTGGATATGTGTAACTACCTAACTTTACACTCATATTATAAGGAGAACATTCACTGTAGCTGTGGAAACAAACAATAAACAATAAAAAGAGTCCTTTCAACTTTCTTGAACATGTCCTGCTTGTTATCCAAATGTCAAGTGACAAAAAAAACAATGATAATTCTTCAAGACAACATAGGTTCAACAATGTATATCCTGGAAGGTTTCAGAGGTGCTTAGTTTATCATGGAAAGAAAGATTATCTGGGGTTTATCACTTAGCTCTGATACTTAGTAACTATGTCCTTAGACTAGGTACTTACATTCTTCAAATCCGTTTTCATGTGTAAGTTTCCCACACCCAGAGGAGGGGGCAGTACTTCTCTTCCAGCACAGGACTGCAGGCAATAAATGTAAGCTTTATTCCCCATTACTGTCGAGGGAGAAAGTACCACTGTGGTCAGAATCATCTCGGAGAGTGGAATCCAGTGTAGAGTTAGCTGTTTTCTGTTTTTAATTAAAATGTCCAATATTGGTTTACTAAAAAACAAGTTCTTGGGACTACCCTGGCAGTCCAGTGATTAAGACTCTGCACTTCCAATGCAGGGGATGTGTGTTGGACCCCTGGTCAGGAAACTAAGATTCCAAAAGGCTTGCAGCCAAGAAATTAAAAAAGCCAGTGGGAACAAAAAACAAATTACTAGTAGCAATCTTCACAGATACATCATCAAAAATGGGTGTGTGCACGCTAAGTTGCTTCAGTCATGTCTGACTCTATGCTATACTATGGACTATAGCCCACCAGGCTCCTCTGTCCAGGGGATTCTCTAGGCAAGAATACTGGAGTGGGTTGCCATGCCCTTCTCCAGGGGATCTTCCCATCTCAGGGATCAAACATGTTTCTCTTACATCTCCTACATTGGCAGGTGGGTTCTTTAACACTAGTGCCATCTGGGAAGCCCCAAAATCTGGCTGCCTGTTGGCAGACAGGTATAAGAGACGAACTATCTTGGAAAGCTCCACCTCCCTCCACAGCTGTCCTCTCTTGCTCTTACATCCCCTGCTTAACCTGTTGATAGCTTCCAAAGTTGCCTACCCTGTCTCCTTCACTGGGTTCTCACCTGGCTTGCTGCTGCTGCTAAGTCGCTTCAGTTGTGTCCAACCCTGTGCGACCCCATAGATGGCAGCCCACCAGGCTCCCCCATCCCTGGGATTCTCCAGGCAAGAACACTGGAGTGGATTGCCATTTCCTTCCCCAATGCATGAAAGTGAAAAGTGAAAGTGAGGTCTCTCGGTAGTGTCCAAAGGGTGGCTAAATTCACAGCTGCTAAGGCATTCAGGAAAAAAGCGTCCTCTCTAGGGTTTGTAATTTAACCTGAAACCTCTGGAAGATGCCTGGATCTGTGCTTTTTGTGCGTCTTCTCACTTATACCTACATTCATTTAATCACCCCAAAGTAGTAGGGCCCAAACTGCCTTATACAAAATGTGACATTGAGAACATCTCTATGAAACGAATGTACTAAAATGAGTTGAACTAAATCAAAATAAAAGGGAAGAGCAATTTGGTCAGGCATTTGCAAAGCCTCTTTAGTTGGAGGAACCAGAGAAAAACAAAATATCAAAAAAGGCGATACAAATAAAAACACTGCCTCCATGTTTAGGGGCCTGGAGTTACAGAGGTGTTAAAGCTGTCAGTGATGAGGCAGTGGCATCCGCTGGACTTTCTTCCTCCATTTCCTCATTCTTTTTTTTCTAATGAACAACCAAGTTTTCAGAGCTTATCTGGATTTTGATGCTGCAAAAGAAATGACCTTCCTCCTCTCTCACTGTAGACCTGCTACCTCATTGTGAAAAGTGTGACCAATTATTATTCTCCTATCAAAATAAGAAGTGTTTTAGTATACCCTGGGGCAGATCAGGGGCTCCTGTATAGAGATGAAATCTCTCTTCATCCTTCTTCTCTAGTTTCCGTCTTCCCTCTTTCCCTCTCCCTCCCTCCTTCAATGACTATGCAGGGCATTCTTTGCTCTGAAAAATATTTGGTGCACATGTGTAAAATGCAAGAACAGGACTAAGAGCAGAAAGTATTTTGGCCTTGAGTTGAGTCTATCAAGATTCCTTGGGTATTCCCTGAATGGCCAAGTCTCTCCCCAGACCCCAATATGGGGGGAGGACACTATACATCCCGAGCACTGTGTGTTAGTGCCTCAGTCGTGTCCGACTCTTTGGGACCCCATGGATTGGGGACCACCAGTCTCTTCTGTCCATGGGGATTTTGGCATTCCTTTCTCCATGGGATCTTCCTGACCCAGGGATCGAACCAGGTCTCCCACATTGCAGGCAGACTCTGAACAACTAGGGAAGACTGTCCCAAGCAGGCACCCACTACACTGGAGAAACTGAAACAATCACCTCAACAGAAGCTGCCTGCAACAAAATTTCAACTCAGGTGAATGAATTCTGTGTGGCCTTGTATACGAGGGCACAGTACAAGAACTAGTTCAAGGAGACTTCATCAAGAACAGTAAGTTTTTTTTGAGTTGGATTTTTGAAGAAGGATCTAGATCATCAGAAGGGAACAAAGGGGTGAAATTCCTATAGAGAAGTATTTTTTCTTTGCATAGTATAAATGTTTTCAAAACCTAGGACCACTTGGGGAAAAACTAGTCACCTCTGAACCTGATACAATCACCGTAGCTCAGTAGAAAACACAGCAAACAAGGACAACCAAAAGAATGACTTCCCTTATCCTTTTTCAAGGTCAAACAGGGGTGCTATCGCTGGTACACCAGAGAAATGTGAACACATTCATGCAAAGAGCAGCAATGGGATATTTAAGATGAATAACCAGCAAGGACCTACTGTATAACACATGGAACTCTGTCCAATGTGATGTGACAGCCTGGATGGGAGGGGAGTTTGTGGGGGAATGGATACTCACATGTATGGCTGAGTCCCTTCGCTGTTCACCTGAGACTATCACAACGTTGTTTGTTAATTGGCTATATCCCAATACAAAATAAAAAGTTTAAAAAAAAAAAAGACAAACAAACAAAAAAACCAAGAACAGCGATGGGCTCAACAAACCAGTCAGTCCTAAAGGAAATCAAGCCTGAATATTCATTGATAGGACTGATGTTGAAGCTGAAGCTCCAATTCTTTGGCCACCTGATGGGAAGAGCTGGCTCACTGGAAAAGACCATGATGCTGGGAAAGATTGAGGGCAGGAGGAGAAGGGGACAACAGAGGATGAGATGGTTGGATGGCATCACTGACTCAATAGACGTGAGTTTGAGCAGGCTATGGGAGACAGTAATGGACAGGGAAGCTTGGTGTGCTGCAGTCTATGGGGTGCAAAGAGTCAGACATGACGGAGCAACTGAACAACATTAAGAGCCGAATAGCAACAATTTTCTTCAAACTGAAAATCTCTTAACCTAAACTACAAATTATTCATTTTGATATTAACCTTTTTGTAAGCTTCCCTTTGCTACATAAAAGAATTCAGTCCTGTGGTGTACCATTTACTATTTTTTTTTACTCATATACTATAAAAATATCACACATATTCCTTTAGATAAGAAAATGTAGACAGTGTTCCATTTATTAGGAAACTTATGTGAAGGTGCAAAAATAAATTCACACCAGCTCAAAATTTGTGCTTTGAGTGTTTTCACTTCTTTTTGGTTCAACACCTGCTAGTCTGGTCTTGTGTCTCTTTCACTCGCTCAGATAGTATTTCACCGCTTAGAGGCCTTTGAAAGACGACAGATAAAAAACACTCTTTGGTCCCTTGCCTTTCAATAGAATAACCTGAAACTTCTTATCATGAAGGCCCAGGCAGACCATAATGTTGGGGAGGGGCTGGGAGTTCCCAGCCTAGTTCCATGTATAATTTGGTTTCTTTTAAACAAAGAATGGATTAAATTGAACCCAAAGTCATGCCCCAAATAATTTTTTACAGCAATATCAATGACCTGCCTAGGTTGTTCCATCTTCCTCACTTCAAAACTTAGCTCTCTGTGTCTATCACAGCATACGCCTACACATGCATGACCCATACAGGAGCCCTGGCTAGACATCAAGGCATCAGGGGCTCTGTTTCAGTGAAGTCTATGGTGAGGTTGTGTAAACATGCATTTGAAGAGCTCCGCACAAAGGGGCTTTTAAATAACCCTGAACAACTTGACCAGCCCAAGAGTCAACTCAGCAGTGACTAAGGCACATCCATGGGTGGTCAGAGAGGGCATGAAATGATCTTGTCGTGCGCACCCTCATTATGTGAGACGTCTGCAAAGCAATTTTAGGAGAAAACCATTAGTCCTGCTGAAAGAGCTTTGGTTTTCAAATATTAACAAACAAATGTGTGTGTGTGTTTAAAGGATTTCTCTCTAAGAACATAATATTTACTTTGCATGTTGTAATTTGCAAGAAACTGGTGCTTAGAAAACTATTGCTTTAGAGACTATGACTTTCAATGGACACAGCAATGATTCGCCATACATGGTCCAGGAACTTGCACATTATAGGCGTTCATTCTTCGTTGAATGAGTGAGTGAACGAGTAAATGAATGAATGAATGAACATTATTGCCATGCTACTCAAACTGAGGAACTCAACAGCACCATTGAGATAGGTGAGCATGAGTAAAGTGACAGAAACTAACATACAGTTTCTCCTTGCTGAGCACACATGTGGGCTTTCCTAGTGGCTCAGTGGTAAGGAATCTGCCTATAATAGGACATGTTTGAGCCTTGGGTCAGAAAGATACCCTAGAGGAGAAAATGGCAACCTACTTCAGTATTCATGCCTGGAAAATTCCATGGACAGAGGAGCCTGGCAGGCTACAGTCCATGGGGTCACAAAGAGTTGAACCCAGGTAGCACACAAAAGGACGAAGCACACAGGTAATCTGTCATGGTCAATTATATTTCTGGCATGGCTGGCAGTGCCACTCTGACTGGCCAGTGGCAAGTTAATTAACTTCTCTTTAGTTCTATGTCTATTTTTGCAGCCTGGAAATGAAAATACAGATGGGTCATCTTCCTCAGAATCAGGGTGAAGCTGAAGGAGCACTGCCAGACAGAATGACAGAAGCCACCACGATGGAATCATCTGGATAAATCCATAGAGACTGAAAGGAGAGAGGGTGGTGGCCAAGTCCTGGGGCCGGAAGTTTGGGAGGGACGGTTGCGGAGTCATTGTTTAATAGATAACAGAGTTTCTATGGGGCTGATGAAAACACTCCGAAGTTAAATAGAAATGGTGGTTGCACAACATTATGAATGTACTAAGTGCCAGAGAAGTGTGCGCTTTTAAATGGGTAATTTGGGGGGCTTCCTTGGTGGCCTGATGGAATAGAATCCACCTGCCAATGCACAGGACACAGGTTCGATCCCTACTGCGGGAGGATCCCAATTGCCCATGGAGCTTAGTTAAGATTGTCCATCACAACTACGGAGCCTGTGCTCTAGAGCCTGAGAGCCACGACTACTGAGTCCATGCGCCCAAACTACTGAAGCCCGCGTGCCTAGACCCTGAGCTCCACAGCAAGAAAAGCCGCGGCAATGAGAAGCCTGCGCAGCCCAACTAGAGAGTAGCCCTTGAGTGCTGCAACTAGAGAAATCCTGTGCACAGCAATGAAGACCCACCACAGCCAAAAAATAAAATAAATTAATTACTCTTAAAAAAAATAAAAAGAAATGTTATGTTTCAGCTCAACAACAAAAAAATTATACCTTAATATTTACAGTTCTAAAGAGTGTTTTTGCAGAGGCTGTGAAAAGAAAAGTGTGGTGAATGTTATCTCTCTACATGTTTCAAAAGGACATTTTCCTATGTGTTTATAGAGAACCAGAGGGGATAACAACATCAAATATGGTGACAGCCTGACAAATTGACACTGATCTGAATGATGACCTGAAATCACAGCAGATTTTGTGAGTTAGCCATACAGATTATTTATCGGCAATCGAGAAACTATTTACCTCCTTGATCATTTAAAAAGAAAACTCACTAATATCCATATATCATGTAGAAAAACATTGTTGAGTAATATTCGGGATTATAGCCTCTTTAAACATAGTCTCTGAAAGTGAGATTGCTTTACCATAAGCTCAGCTGTCACGAGGATATTTGAATTTCACCAATCTTGCTCTTCAGTAAATCACCAAGTATTTATGGAGCTCTGCTCTACATTGCATATGGCCAGTACTGCTGCCAGGCTCTAAAGGGTGATAGAGAATGACAAAACAGGATTTTATGTGCATTATTTTATTATTTACAAAGTTGGGCTTTATCAAACAGATAGTATGAAATGGTAATGCTTAGAATTAAGCAAACAAATGCAACCTAATCCTGCACTTATATAACTCTTGGCAACATGCTCTGGCATCTAACACTCTCACAGCCAACCCGGGGGGTAAGCAGACTAGGGTTATTTCTTGATATGTTAGAGGATTAGAAAGCTGCAAGGACCCACAGTAAGTAGTACAGCCAGGAGTCAAATTCAGGTCTCAGACACGTTTTGAGTTCTAACTGTGGTTCTGCCATGAACCGGCATGGAGCGAGTCCCTCAGGTTCTTGGATTTCAGTTTCCTCCTCTCTTAAATGCAGTTGTTGTTCAGTCGCTAAATCGTGTCCACTTTTTGTGACCCCATGGACTGCGGTGCACCAGGCAGTTGGGGCACATTTTCTCAAATGTGCTTTTTTTCAG
Source organism: Neotragus moschatus (assembly GCA_006410615.1). Lineage (NCBI taxonomy): Eukaryota > Metazoa > Chordata > Mammalia > Artiodactyla > Bovidae > Neotragus > Neotragus moschatus. Next base: position 154,718 of record SJYA01001817.1, read on the forward strand.
AGCCTTGTATTCTCTGTTATCAAGTGCAGAAACTGCTCATATGTTAGGAAACTCTCCTTTGCCATCATTTCTTAACCCAGGTGTGCTTTCTACTTTAATATAATGCAGTTTTCAGATGCAGTTACCCACATTTTCGAAGGGCTCCCTATGTAAACTTTGTGTTTGTAAAGCCACTTCTAATAAAGTAGGCTGACAACGGATTTCCCTAAAACTCTTCAACAGACAAGCTCATCAAGGTCACTGGGGTCTTATCCATAGGTAACACTCTTTCCTGGCTGCTATATCCCTTACTATATGGGACATTTGGTCCTTGCAAAGTGCCTTTCCATCTCTTGTCTCACTTGCCATCGCTAGCACGAGGCAAAGGCTCAGACCAATTCCCCACTATCTCTCCCTTAACTAACACAGCCCTACACCGAGTCCTATTGTGAGCTGACAAGGATGCCACAGAGATAAGACAGGGTGGGAAACTGACCAAGTGACAGCCAATCACAAGAGCTTTTGTCTGTGGATCTGACCAGGGTGATTCATCGGCCACCAATCCCAGAGGCTTTCAATGGGAGAACAAAAAGTCCACTATGGCCCCAAAGGCGTGCTTGAGTTTATTCCCTTGTGTAAAAAAAAAAAAGAAGTTAGGTTAACTGTCAAGAGCAACTTCCCACAGAACAAAGCTCAAGGGAGAGGATTCAAAGCGACGAGCCAAGTGACTTGCTTCTGTCTCTACACTGACAGAAAGAACAGAGACAAGTTGCATAATCCAGGATAACCTGGCCCTGAGAGAGTACTCCAATAACCTCAATTTATTTTAAATGTCAACAAAATCATTGTGAAAAATAAGTTATTGCGAGAACAGCCTCAGTATTCCAATATAAATGGAGTCTTACTTGTGGTTATCACTTCTATTAGACCCTCCTTGTTCTTACTATACATGAGTATGTGGAGATATTTTTTCTTAAGCTTGCCTACTCCAAAGTATGTTTTAAAATACAAAATCAAGTAAACTCTTTCTTTCCCTTATTTAAATATTTTTTAAAAATATTGCCCACAGAATATGGTTTTATTTTCATTTTAGAACACAGGAAAACCTCTCTCCATCATTTGTACCAGGGAACACAAAGCGCACAGAAAACCACAACCAGATGATGTGGGTAGGTAAGTATTTCAGAGAGTGGTAGACAGTGGGTAGAGTGAGACCCTTCTCCACCCAGAGAAAGCCTCTGACCACCCATGTCTACGATGAACTTCAAGAGTTAGAAGGGAGTAATGTTTCACAGGCCTTCCTAGTTGTAAAGAATCTGCCTGCCAATGCAAATGGTGCAAGAGACTTGGGTTCGATTCCTGGCTCACGAAGATTCCCTGGAGGAGGAAATGGCAACCCATTCCAGTATTCTTGCCTGAGAAATCCCATAGACAGAGGAACCTGGCAGGCTACAGTCTATAGGGTGGCAAAGAGTTGGACATGACTGAACACCTACATACAGTGTTTAGTAAAGGAAGCAAAGAAACAAAACAAAAAGGAAACTAACGAGCAAAACAAGTGGTCCTTTATGATATGCTATCATTATATGCAGGGCCTGCCTGCTTTATCTATGTATCAGCTTTCTCCTTATTTCATTTTATCATTAGATGCAAAGGGGTAGAGTCCAAACGAGCTCTGGCAAGATGATCGAGAGACACAAGTTCTAATTGCAGTACTTCTGGCATTACTGTTATACGTCCCCAGCCTGGTCCTTTCTCATTTGTATAATCATTTGCCATTCAGTGGTTACTTGTTATGTGTGTAGTATTTTCCAAATGCCATGCTGGCTCCAAAAGCCCGTCATGTTTAAGACTTCTTTCAAGGGAGGTGGTACAAGCAATTCCTAAAGTATCAATTTCAGTGATTTATACTCTGAGATCTTGCTACCATGACCATACCTGATTAGATTAGGAACTGGCAGTTGATCCAAACTTGGCCATCTATTTCCCTTCTAGAATAAAGAAGTGGCTCAAATGCTTCTCTATAGTGGATAACAAGCAACTGAACCATTGTAAGAATCTCTCAGGGAGGTTAAGTGTTAGATATATAGAGGAGAGCAGGCAATACAGCAGAGCAAAAGGCAGTAAAGAGGGAGAGATGCAACTATTTGCACGGCCGTGATACCAGCATCCACGCCTCAGGGTACGCTGCAAGTGGAGGGATTGGAGAACTGACAGCAAAAGAACCCTCTTCCACTGTTGGTGGGAATGCAAACTAGTACAGCCGCTGTGGAGAACAGCATGGAGAGTCCTTAAAAACTGGAAATAGAACTGCCATACGACCCAGCAATCCCCCTGCTGGGCGTACACACCGAGGAAACCAGAATTGAAAGAGACACGTGTACCCCAATGTTCATCACAGCACTATTTATAATAGCCAGGACCTGGAAGCAACCTAGATGTCCATCAGCAGATGAATGGCTAAGAAAGCTGTGGTACATATACACAATGGAGTATTACTCAGCCATTAAAAAGAATACATTTGAATCAGTTCTAATGACGTAGATGAAACTGGAGCTGATTATACAGAGTGAAGTAAGCCAGAAAGAAAAGCACCAATACAGTATACTAACACAGATATATGGAATTTAGAAAGATGGTAATGATAACCTGTATGCAAGACAGCGAAAGAGACACAGATGTATAGAATGGACTTTTGGACTCTGAGGGAGAGGGAGAGGGTGAGATGATTTGGGAGAATGGCATTGAAATATGTATACTATCATGTAAGAAATGAATCACCAGTCTATTTTCGATACAGGATACAGGGTGCTTGGGGCTGGTGCACGGGGATGATCCAGAGAGATGATATGCAGAGGGAGGTGGGAGGGGGGTTCAGAATTGGGAACTCATGTACACCCATGGCAGATTCATGTCAATGTATGGCAAAACCAATACAGTATTGTAAAGTAAAGTAAAAATAAAAATTAAAAAAAAAAGTAAAAGAAGTAGAGATCTTGGTAAAGAATAACTAATACCAGGACTTCCTAGTGGTCCAGTGGTTACAGCTCTGTGCCTCCAATGCAGAGGATTTGGGTTCAATCCCTGGTGAGGGAACGTCAGGCAAAAAATTAAGGAAAAAAAAAGACTTACTATTAAAAAATATATATATATCTGCTTGCAATAGAGTTGGACAGGACTTAGCAACTAAATAACACCAACAAACAAAAGGAAAAGCTTCTGAATCCAATCAATACATGTTTTTTGGATACTGTCTATGTGTGAAGATACAAATGAGATTAAAACAAATCCCTATCCTAGTGGAATCTACTGGAAGAGCCACACAATAAAGTCATCATACTAACTGTGGTATGTGCTTAAAACACAAAGTCATAGACAGCTGTGAGATTAAATGTGGGGCTAGCTGATTTGGCATGGGGGAGGGGTGCTCATTGAGGACTTCTTCGGGTACTGACATTGGAAGGAAGATCTAAATAAATAAACAGCAATTAAGTGGGCAAAACTACCTTGGGAAGAACCATGATATGGTGAAGACATTGGAGAAGTAAGAGGCAGAAGAGAACAAAGCTAATCTAGAAAGTTAGATAGAGGCAAGGTCATGCCAAGCCTTGAAGGCCATTTTAGTGATTTTGGTCTTAATCCCAGTAACAGTGGGAAGCCGTCAAAGGATTCCAATAAGGAGAGACAGGCTGAGATGAGCATTTAAATTGACAACTGTAACAATCATGTGAGAATCAATGGGAAGGGCTCAGAGTGAAAAGACCAGGTCAGAAACTTCTGTAGGATTCCAGGGGAGAGATGGTGACAGTTTGGACGTGGGGGCCGGCCTGTATCCTGAACATGCAGGGCTTTAGGGTGAGAAAAACATTTAATTCATCTCTGCCTTCATAATGTATGGCACAATCCTGGCACCTGGTACATTAAATACTCAGGAAATGGTTATTGAATAAATGGAGATCAATTCTCTGACATGAATGGACAGTAATAGTTCAGTGTTTCCTCTTCCATATTGAATCAACCCTAAGTGAGAGAAATCTCATGATGAGATTTCTGTCAGAGGAGTTATTTGATAGTAAGGGAAAATTTTAGCCCCCTGACCACGACCCCACTGAAGGGCTCTCTGTCCAAGAGGCAGAAAAGAATATTAGTTAAGATCATAGGTTCTGAAATGTATGGATACTAAGGGGGACGTGAAAGAGGAGAGTGAAAAAGTTGGCTTAAAGCTCAACATTCAGAAAACTAAGAGAATGGCATCTAGTCCCATCACTTCATGGCAAATAGGTGTAGAAACAGTGGAAATAGTGTTAGACTATATATTTTGGGGGGCTCCAAAATCACTGAAGATGGTGATTGCAGCCATGAAATTAAAAGACATCTACTCCTTGGAAGGAAAGTTAGGACCAACCTACATAGCATGTTCAAAAGCAGAGACATTACTTTGCCAACAAAGGTCTATCTAGTCAAGGCTATGGTTTTTCCAGTGGTCATGTATGGATGTGAGAGTTGGAGTATAAAGAAAGCTGAGCACCAAAGATTTGATGCTTTTGAACAGTGGTGTTGGAGAAGACTCTTGAGAGTCCCTTAGACTGCAAGGAGATCCAACCAGTCCATTCTAAAGGAAATCAGCCCTGGGAGTTCTTTGGAAGGAATGATGCTAAAGCTGAAACTCCAGTACTTTGGCCACCTCATGCGAAGAGTTGACTCATTGGAAAAGACTCTGATGCTGGGAGGGATTGGGGGCAAGAGGAGAAGGGGACAACAGAGGATGAGATGGCTAGATGGCATCATTGACTCGATGGATGTGAGTCTGAGTGAACTCCGGGAGTTGGTGATGGACAGGGAGGCCTGGTGTGCTGCGATTCATGGGGTCGCAAAGAGTCGGACACGACTGAGCGACTGAAATGAACTGAACTGAACTGAGGTGGGTAGGATGAATAGGGAGATTGTGACTGAGGTATATACATGATTGATACTATGTATAAAATAGATAACTAATGAAAACTTACTCTATAGCACAGGGAACTCTACTCAATGGTCTGTGGTGACCTAAATGAGAAGGAAATTCAAAAAAGAGACATCTAGCTGATTCACTTTTCTGTATACAGTAAAAACTAACAGCATTGTAAAGTCTATACTCCAATAAAATTAATTAAAAAAAATCATAGATTATGGAGTTGAAGTACCCAAATAAATCTTCCAACTCACCAATTTCTCATTAGTTAAGACAGGTATACTAGTTAAACCCTCTCTATCTCCATGTCTTCATTTGCAAGATGGAAATAATATGTTACACCTATATCAAAGGATTATTGTGATAATTAAATATGTTAATCATTAATCACAAGACTTGGCATATAGGGAGAGCTCAATAACCATTGTTATTGTTATCATTATAATCATTATTTTTCTCACCTAGACTGAACTTCTCTAAGGAGAGCACTCTTTACTAGAAGGTAGAGCCTGTTGTGACATATTAGATACTCAATAAACTCACGTGGTTGACTTTACATCCTAATCCATCATCCCGAATGTGAGGATTTCATTTCAGCATGTTTGTTTCTGAGCCATCATTTTTACCCAGGTCCCCCAACATCTTTTGTATCCTGAAAGGGAATATTCTTTTCACCCTGTAATTATCAGCCTTTCCATTGCCTTCCTCTTTTCCTGTTCCAAACAAAATTCTTCCATCTCCTTACCTTTCCCCCCACAAATCCTGCCATTTCAAAGTTAATTGCTTCTACTTCCATTACACACCTGCCTTGCTTTATTCTATTAACTTTGCTTTCTTGTAAGCAGATTTGTATCTATTCCGCTTGTCCCCTTTCCCTTATTAATGACCTTCCTACCCCTGGCATCAGTTGAGAGTTATCCTTCAACCCAGGTTTCTGAAACCAGTCTGTCTCCAAATTCTTTGCTGCTTAGGTGATTGCTTTTGGCATCCTCCTTGCTAATTCACCTTTGTTAATTCACCTCTGAGAACATCCCTTCCTTACAGAGTGCAGGAGGGAATTATTCGTCCAATTTTTTTCAACTGCTTTCTTTGGAGGTAGTTTTATTTTCCCCTTCTTTTGATTGTCTAGCACTCTGCATCTTCTAGCTAGAATTGCACATTGTCTATACCTCTGGCAGGTAAAGGAAAGAACAGCCAAACCCCCAGGCACTCTTCCAAAAGACATCAATGAAAGCCCACCCAGTGCTGTCCCTCTGGATACCTCTGAGCACAGGCTGCTCTTCTTCAGTAAAATTCATTCTACCTTTTCCTATTTTTGTTCTCCACTGGCATTCCTTCTGTATCAAAACACTGTATAGGGTGATTGTTCTCCTTAACTGTACTCTTAACATTGATTCTATCTACTTATTCTGAACTTAGTTTCATGGCTCATTGCAAACTATTTATCTCCCCACACACCCACTCACATTCTCTTGGATTTCTTTACACAGTTCTTAAGCTACTTGAGATTTTGTTTGTTTGAACCATGTTTTCACATAGGGATTCTTTTTGTTTTGTATTTAACTCTTACTGGTACTTCTCTAGGGGTGGTTACTAGGAAGGGTTGCATTTTCCAAACTCCGAGTATTTGGTTACATTTCTACCTTTACCTCTTAGTGACCCACTTAGTCAATCACCTTATAATCAATTATGTTCAAATTTGTTTCTATTTGCTGCTGGTTCAGTGAGAAGGAGGGCTGTTGGGTTAAGAAAGACCCTTAATCTGGCCCCAAATTCTCCCCCAAATCATGTTCCTGACTGCATTTAGATACTGCAAGTGACAAGAAGCTCACTGCTCTACAGGCAAGATCTTTCACTTTTAGCCATTCCCATGTGCTACAATGTACTTCCCAATCATTATGTGGAATCCACCTGGCTATAATTTTTTCATGTTTGTACCACTTTTGCCCTCTGTGTTTCAATGCTTTACATTGACTCACCATTCTGCGTTAAATATTTTAGGTACTTTAATGAATACCTAAATTCTCAATTCCTACTCTTCTCCAGGCCAATTATCACAAATTGCTCAACCAGTAACCAAGTGTTTTGGCCCCCATCTTCCTTCCACTCTCCAGTAGAGTCCTTGCATGCCATGTCCCTTCTGAGCACTTCTGACTGGGAACAAAATGCAGTGTTCCGTAGGACCATGGTGCAAGGATGAGCATTTCATTATTTTAAGTAGCTTAATCATGGCTAGCTGGGAAAGAATAAGCCTGCAATGTGGGAGACCTGGGTTCAATCCCTTGGTTGGGAAGATCCCCTGGAGAAGGGAAAGGCTACACTCCAGTATTCTGGCCTGGAGAATTCCATGGACTGTATAGTCAATGGAGTTGCAAAGAGTCAGATATGACTGAGCAACTTTCACTTCACTAATATCACATTAGCTTTTGAAAATCTTTACCTTTTTTTAATTTTAATTTTTTTTAACACCAAAAACAGTTTGTATTGGGGTACAGCCGATTAACAATTTTGTGGTATTTTTAGTGACTCATACAATATTTAATTTCCAAGTTCTATAAAAATTACTTTTGAATCAGATGCCTTCTACTCTAAAATTTTTGTTTTTCAGTTGCTAAGTCGTGTTCAATTCTTTGTGACCCCATGGACTGCAGCACACCAGGCTTCCCTGTCCTTCACTATCTCTCAGAGTTTGCTCAAACTTGTGTCCACTGAGTAGGTGATGCCATCCAACCATCTCATCCTCTGTCACCCACTTCTCCTCCTGCCTTCCATCTTTCCCAGCATCAGGGTCTTTTCATGTGTCAGTTCTGTGCCTCAGGTGGCCAAAGTATTGGAACTTCAGCTTCAGCATCATTCCTTATAATTAATATTCAGGGTTGATTTCCTTTAGGACTGACTGGTCTGATCTTCTTGCCATCCAAGGGACTCTCTCGAATCTTCTCAGTTCAGTTCAGTCACACATGTCTGACTCTTTGCAACCCCATGGACTGCAGCATGCCAGGCTTCACTGTCCATCACCAACTCCCGGAGCTTGCTCAAACTCATGTCCATCGAGTCAGTGATGCCATCCAACCATTTCATCCTCTGTCGTCCCCTTTTCCTCTCACCTTCAATCTTTCCCAGCACCAAGGTCTTTTCAAATGAGTCAGTTCTTCACATCAAGTGGCCAAATTATTGGAGTTTCAGCTTTAGCATCAAGGACTGATTTCCTTTAGGATTGACTGGTTTAATCTCCTTGCAGTCCAAGAGACTCTCAAGAATCTTCTCCAGCACCACAATTCTAAAGCATCAATTCTTTGGCACTCAGCATTCTTTATGGCCCAACTGTCACCATCTGTACATGACTATTGTAAAAATCATAGCTCTGACCATACAGACCTTTATCAGCAAAGTGGTGTCTCTGGTTTTTCATAGCTGAGTTTGGAACCTAAATAAAAGTCTAAGCACTTAGATTCACTAAGCTACATTTTGTGATCTCAAGGCTTCTTTTCAACTTTTCCACTTATATAAAAAAAAAAAATTCTAGCTCTAGTATTCAACATAGTTACTCTGCCTTCATTTTGCTTCAACTGTAAGTTAGGTAACAACTTCTCCTCCTTTACCCTAAAGCACATCACTGGGAACAGTTTTGTCAGAGTCAAGGTCAAGGATACAACCCAGAGAACCCCACATAAAGTTGATCATCATGGAAATGATCATCACTCTTTAGGTCTACCACTATCAGGAGCTATAACTCTCTGGAATGCATGGTGATAGTCCTTATTTCTTCAGGTGTACAAAAAGAAGATTCCCCATCATGATTATGAGGACAGCTAATGTGTATTGTGAGTCTTAGTGCTAGGTATTTTTCTAAGAGGGTTGTGTGCATTAGCGCATTTAATTTCTGTAATAATTATATGAAATAGGCCATATTATTATTCTCATTTTACCTATAAAGAAACTAGGACATCGAGCAATTAAGACGCTTGATCAGACAGTGGTGGCAGAAGGATTTCAACTGAGTTCACAAAGACTCCTGTACTCCTATTCTTTTAATGAGATTTTGTCAAATGACATGAAAACACCCCAGACATTTTATGATTCTCATGATTAACCCACTTAGTACTTCCCAAAAAAGAAATGCAGCTGATTTAATGTGGATTCTAAGTGAACCTAAGTAAGAGTAAACGCGGCCTTCCTTGTAAATCATCACAAATCACACCTGCAGTATCCAGAGTTATCATTTTGTCAGCAGTAAAAGCCAAGTTCACAGCTCTCTAACCTCAGGACTTAGGCTGGTTCTTTTCACATTCCAGATGACATGAGCCATCCAACTCCCCTGGCAGCTTATTGACAGTGATTTAGAGGCCATATTTCCTTGGCTACCCACAGAAATAATAGACTAATTTAAATGTTCAATATTTAGCCTATCACTCTTTTTTCCTCCTAAATTAATTTTTTTATTTTCTCTTGTATTAGAGTTGATTTACAGCATTGTTAGTTTCTAGAGAAGCAAATGGCAACCCACTCTAGTATTGTTGCCTGGGAAATCCCATGGACAGAGGAGGCTGATGGGCTACAGTCTATGGGGTCAAAAGGGGCAGACAACTAAACCACCACCATCACTCTTAGTTTCTGATGTACAGCAAAGTGATTCAGCTATATGTGTACGTATACCCATTCTTTTTAGATTATTTTCCTATACAGATAATTACAGAGTACTGAGTAGAGTTCCCTGTGCTATACAGCATGTCCTTGCTGATTACCTATTTTATATATAGTGGTGTGCATATGTTAATCCCAAACTCTTCATTTATCCCCCCACTCTTTCCCCTTTGAACTATAAATTTATTTTCAAAGTTTGTGAGTCTGTTTCTATTTTGTAAATAAAGTCATTTGTATCATTTTTTTAAAAAATTTCAGGTATAAGTGATATCATATGGTGTTTCTCTTTCTCTGATTTACTTCACTTAGTGTGATGATCTCTAGGTCCATCCATGTTGCTGCAAAATGGCATTATTTTATTCTTTTTTATTAGCCTATCACTCTTTTAATCAGTTCACCTTTCTTGAGCCTCAGTTCTCTTTTAACTTTGACACATGTGATCCTCAACTTCAGAAAGTCTCTCAGATTAAAAAAAAAAATCAGAAAAAAACAGAAGTTGAGTCTTTCTAGTCTCTTGCCTCCATCTGTAAACCTTACAGCATCTTTTCCTCATAGTGAGCCTTTCTCTATTGGACTAGGGGTTACAGTGAAGAATGCCAGTGCAGTGAGTTGTCCATCCTCCTGCTCCAAATATGACAGAAGGGAAGATGTTTATCAAGGCATACAGCATGCTAGGATGTCTCAGGGACAGAATATAGTTCTACCCAAATATCTTGCGCAATTCCTGTAGGAGAAAACAATGCTCTGTGGAGCGCAATTCTCCTGACACAGTTCAGAGCCAGCAGGCTGAGCAGAGTGGGAATGGCCACGGCAATCAGAACCCATAGACAGTGATTCAGAGCCCAAAGGAGTCAGGGAAGTTGAAGGTTCACAGTCACTGACAGAATGGGAACTAAAGAAATGAAACAAGAAGATAAGGACCAAAGGAAAGAGAAGAAAAAATGGGAAGAAAGTAATCCCTTTGGGCTGGGGTAATTAGCATGGGTCATGTGTGTCTTTTAACAGTCAACTAGCTTACCTGTCCAGCTTCAACTCCCAACATTTTCCTCCATGACTCCATGGTACACCCCAATCCAAATGTGCCCCCCAGTTGAGCATCTTGGACACCACATCATGACATCATGACCCCTTGCCTTTGTTCCCAATGAAAGAAGATTAAGCAAAGAGAGTGTTTGGTGCTGTGCCTACAATATGGTAGCTGTGATGCTTCCATTATTAGTTGTTTTCTCTGTAGTTCAGTGACATTCAACATAAGGAAAAAATCACTTCTGTTTTAAATGCAGACCAGCTTTCAGAGCCTGGCAGAACATGGCCAGGATGGGAAAATCTGAGATGGACTTTAAAATGACCTTGACCAGTAGTCTGAGTATACAAACAAAGTTGAGTCAGATAGTCTGCCTAAAGTTCCTAGACATTTATTTCATGTTTAGTAAATATAGCCCAAATGCATGCCTCTTTGAGCCATTGACTACAAAAAAAAAAAAAAATTCTTTTTGAAAAACCACACATTTGATCCAGGATGTAGTTAGTGCTCATTGTAGATGCAACGATGCCTCCGGTGCCACATCCTACCCCCAATACATTTTCAGGGAAGATTCATTAAACATTTTTTTTTTTAAGCCAAATGACTTGTAAAAAAAAACCTGGATTGGCGGGAATCTAGCAACATGAGTTGCACATTGGACTTGACCTTTCAAATAGTGGTCAATGAGAGAATGTAGTGCTCATGCTTTGGAGAAAAGCATTGAGGAGAGCGTGGTTCACATACAGCTACTAAAACAGCAGAAGTCGTTTTTGTCTCTGGATGTTTCAGGACAAATTGCATCCAAAAGAAATAAAGAGGGGGAATGTTTTTCCTGGCTCCTTCCCTCATAGCTCTCAGCATCCTGGCTTGGAGGGGGCAGAACCACGTGACAGTCTTTTTGAGATGGAGAATATGGGAACAGCCCTTTCTCAGACCGTGCTTGCAATCTGTAAATTCCAGCCAAGTCAGATTTCATTCGTCCTCTCCAAAACTGTTGCCAGGCATTAACACCAAAAGAATTATGCTGCACAGACGTTTTAAAGAAATCAAAGACAAACCTCTGCTACCAGCCAAACAAAGTCAACTACCAGAAATATTTTTGTGGGAAACATTATATAAAGACACACCGTTGTTTTGAGTGGTGTTTATGGGTCAAACTTCTTTAGCCACCAAGGTAGAATATGATGAATGAAATACAACTTTTCACAATACACCACTTTTTTTCTTATGCTTCCTCTGTGAAGGATTGTGAATGTTAAAGACCAGTGATGGGGAACCAGCAGCCAAAACAGAATTCAGGGCCATTCTCACTGACAACACTGTGGAGTTACTGAGGGAACGGCGAGATGGAGCTTTCAGCTTCTTTCAGCGTCTAGGAGAAAATATTTAGAAGTAAATGGTGCTTGGGGAAAGTTTTGTTAGCTTCAAAATCAAGAGAGATGCAATTAGGCTGAAGGAAAGAAATTGCAGCTGAGATCCCTGAAGGGGGAAGCTGAAATTTCAAAGCCACTCATCAGAAAGGGAAATGGCCTTAAAAACACAGGGTGAGTGAACTAAAATGGGCTGGAATAGGTGAATTTAACTCAGATGACCATTATATCTACTACTGTGGGCAAGAATCCCTTAGAAGAAATGGAGTAGCCATCATAGTCAACAAAAGAATCTGAAATACAGTGCTTGGATGCAATCTCAAAAACAACAGAATGACAGCAATCCAAGTCTATGACNTGCTTATTTAACTTACATGCAGAGTACATCATGAGAAACACTGGGCTGGAGGAAGCACAAGCTGGAATCGATTGCCAGGAGAGGAATGACACCACCCTTATGGAAGAAAATGAAGAACTGAAGAGCCTCTTGATGAAAAGGAAAGTGGAGAGTGAAAATGTCGGCTTAAATTCAACATTCAGAAATCAAAGATCATGGGATCTTGTCACATCACTTTGTGGCAAATTGATGCGGAAACAGTGGTTGACTTTATTTTTCTGGGCTCCTAAATCACTGCAGGTGGTGACTGTAGCTATGCAATTAAAAGACATTTGCTTCTTGGAAGAAAAGTTATGAACAACATAGACAGTAAATTAAAAAACAGAGACATTACTTTGCCAACAAAGGTCTGTCTAGTCAAAGCTATGGTTTTTACAGCAGTCATGTATGGATGCGAGAGTTGGACTATAAAGAAAACTGAGTGCCAAATAATTGATGCTTTTGAACCATGGTGTTGGAAAAGACTCTTAANGAACAACATAGACAGTAAATTAAAAAACAGAGACATTACTTTGCCAACAAAGGTCTGTCTAGTCAAAGCTATGGTTTTTACAGCAGTCATGTATGGATGTGAGAGTTGGACTATAAAGAAAACTGAGTGCCAAATAATTGATGCTTTTGAACCATGGTGTTGGAAAAGACTCTTAAGAGTCCCTTGGACTGCATGGAGATCCAACCAGTCCATCCTAAAGGAAATCAGTCCTGAATATTCATTGGAAGGCCTGATGCTGAAGCTGAAACTCAATAATTTGGCCACCTGATGTGAAGAGCTGACTCATTGGAAAAGATCCTGATGCTGGGAAAGACTGAGGGCAGGAGGAGAAGGGGACAACAGAGGATGAGATGGTTGGATGGCATCACCGACTCAGTGGACATGGGTTTGGGTGGACTCCAGGAGTTGGTGAATGACAGGGAGGCCTGGTGTGCCTCGCTTCATGGGGTTGCAAAGAGTCAGACATGACTGAGCAACTGAACTGAACTGAGTAAAGAAATGTGTCATGTACTAGATGATCCTAGATCATTTAATATATCAGTGTCCTATCAACTATGAGTACCTAGAAAATTTGGCCAAGTTAATAAAAATGACTGGCTGTCACAGGCAAATTTCCATATATGGGAATCCCAGGTTACATGCAACAGTGAAACAATATCAGTAGAAAAGTCTCTATATCTTCTGTATGACCCATCCATGTCCAAACAAAAGGAAACACAGGGTCAGAGGGATAGGTGACATTCTTTGACTGGGAACTGAGGGCTCATGCCTTGAGGGAGTCCTCCGTATGCTAAGGAGGCCGTATACAAAATATAACACCCAAATCTTCCCTGAGATTCTCTCTGAGAAGAGCGAGCAAGTATCTCCAATGGAACGTGTTGTAAGCTAAATTCATTCATCTTTTCTGCCAATTCTGCTCCTCTTTTTACATCCTCAGTCCCAGCCAAGATCCATTTGTTTATCCAAGCTAGAATCCTCTTTCCTTCTGAACACCTAGTATCCAGTTCTCATCAAGTCCTACTGATTCTACTTTCCAGGCATCTCGTACAACTATCCACATCTATTCTTTCCAATGCCACTACCCTTTATAAATCAAAATCCCTTTCTGTTCAGACCATTTCAGTGGTCTTTTAGCTGCTCTTTCTGTCTCCTCTCACGACTCCTTCCCACCTCCACCTTCAATCCATACTTTCTGCACCCAGGATGCTTCTGAGAAAATACAACCATTGAAGAACTCCTTACCACCTTTAGACACTGGTCTGGGAACCCCACAAGCCAAAGTTAGATACAGACTCAAAATCATAAATTGATAAATGATGCTTCCAATCAAAATAACAAACTCAGTAGGTCTCCTGTCTAGAAGGCAAGGCACTGACTGGAGAAAAAGGCATCCTTACAGTTGGAACAGGACTGACGATCTACAAGAGATCAGGGGACGTCAAGAACTCTAACGCATAAGTAAATGCTTCTCACTTGTTAATCTCCTCTAACACCTTCTTACTGCCAAGTAGGTGGCCAGCACTGGACCTCAGTGTGGTCCAAAAGATAAAGTGTAGCAGCCAAGTCAGGAAGGAGGAGTTATTCTTACACAGAATGATAGCAATTCTCTATATTTATCTGTATCTGGGGAAAAATAATGTCATACATTTTGAAGATACTAAACTAAGTGAGATAAAACATTGTTCAGACTGAGTGGCAATCACTGCTGATACAAGCATAATGGCCATAGTGTCTGCATTCAATGTGCTTGCCAGTGGTTGAGAATCTGTGTGCCAGTGCGGGGGACATGAGTTCAATCCCTGGTCCAGGAAGATTCCACATGCTGCGTGTAAGACTACTGAGGCCGATGCTTTAGAGCCTGTACTCCACCACAAGAAAAGTGTAGCCGCCCAGAGAAACCTGCACACTGTAACCAGAGAGTACCCCCCTACCCCTGCTGCAACTAGAGAAAGCCTGAGCACAGCAATGAAGCCCCAGCACAGCTAGAAATAAAATTTTAAAAATTAAAAAAAAAAAATTTTTTTTTAAAGAACTTAAAAAACTCTGGGGATGTGCTAGATTCCCAAAATAGGTATAAAGCTCAACCCACTATCTCATCAGTCCCTCAAGAGGGCCCCAAAGACACCGTTCTTTTTACCATAGGGAAAAGATTGGGGAGGCTGGGACTATTGATTATATTCAATTGAAATGGAGAAGAGAGGAACTAGGAAGGAAAATGAGTGTAATTATCAAAATAGGCAGAGTGCCTAATTCGGAAATCAGATCTCAGAAAATGATCTTACCTACAGAGCTGTCCTACCACAACTAGTTAATCTCCAGCATGTAGGTATTATGTGGATGGCCTCATGTGACAGAGAGAACCTCTAGTGGTGACAAGCAGAAGCCCCTTTAGAGAGTCCTGGCACCTCCCCAGGCACCAGGTCCTACTCAGTCCTCCAGGCCATAGCAGGTGGCAACCAACAAAGGCTAGGCTGCCCTCTTGTACCACCACATGGCTATACTGCAAATCCTGTTCCTGTCCTTTACCCAAGTGTCAAGGAAATCCTGAAAAACTGTGACTTCTTTTGGCAACTGCCTCTGAAGTAGCACTGAGACTTGGGGTCTCAGGATGAAACTCACGGGTCTCACTTGTCAGACTTCCTTTGGGCTGCGCATTCTTGCTCTCACCTCCCTTGTTCTTGCAGCTGTACAGGGAGACCCAGACACCCCCCAGTGGACATTCCCCCAGTTCCCAGTGTCTAGTGACACAGACGGATATTTTCAGTCACCACTGGAATCCTCACAGTGGACATCAGCCCTCAAAGTAATGGCTTAGTGGAATCCATTGGTTCAGCTCCTCCTGACACAAAGGGTATGTGAAGCAATGCTACTCCCAAAGAAACTGAAGAGATTGGTGCAATTAAAAACGTTCTAGATGGCAGGTATGTTGCTTGTTATCAGATTATCCCTGAATTGCCCAGTTTGGCCTGGCTTAGAGGTGAGATAGGCAGGTACTAGGTGAAAGGAGAGGGCTGTGGGATGGAAGTTTTTTCCAGGAGTAACCCTGAAATGTGAGGGTTTCCCAGGTAGTCAGTGGTAAAGAATCTGCCTGCCATTGCAGGAGATACAAGAGACACGAGTTTGATCCCTGGGTGGGGAAGATCCCCTGGAGGAGGAAATAGTAATCAACTCCAGCATTCTTGCCTAGAATATTCCATGGACAGAGAGGAGCCTGATGGGCTACAGTTCAAGGGGTCGTAAAGGTTGGACACGACTGAGCACACACACACTTGAAACCTTGAAATAAGTGGAGTGCTGAGTAATTGTAAGTGCATATTTTATTCTCTACTTTGTCTAGAAGAAAAGATTCAAGGGAATGAAACCTCTGATTCCCAGGAAGTATCTATTGATCTGGTTCCATGGTCAAGAATTTGGAAAGAGGCATATTGAGAGCTGGTGATGAGAAATTTTGAGAAAGGGGTATGTGAATAGACTTCTCAAAATGGGTTGGAGGCCTGAAAGTGAAAGTCGCTCAGTTGTGTCTTACTCTTTGTGACCCCATGGACTGTAGCTTCCCAGGCTCCTGTGTTCATGGGATTCTCCAGGCAAGAACACTGGAGTGGGTTGCCATGCCCTCCTCCAGGGGATCTTCCCAACCCAGGGACCAAACCTGGGTCTCCCATATAACAGGCAGATTCTTCACTGTCTGAGCCACCAGGAAAGTAGTTTCAAGGCCTGCAAAATGTTATTAATATATCATGGGGTGTCTATTTAAAACATACTTCCTTCAGAAGACAGTCTAACTAGGATAGAACAGCCAGCTAGCTATTAACGGTCTCACCTGTTTTGTGCTCCAGTCATGAGACGAGAATATACCCTGCAGTCACTTCCCTAGATTCTAATTTTTCTAAAAATAATTTTATTCATTTATTTATTAATTTTTGGCTGCACTGGGTCTTCATTGCTCCGCATGGACTTTCTCTGGTTGTAGTGAGCAGGGCCTACTCTGTTGTGGTGCATGGTCTTCTCATTGCAGGGGCTTCTCTTGTTGTGGTGTCTGGGCTCTAGGCATGCGGTCTTCAGGAGTGGCAGCACACAGGCTCAGTAGTTGCGGCTTGTGGGCTGGAGAGCAAGGGCTCAGTAGCTGTGACACACAGGTTTAGTTGATCCATAGCATGTAGGATCTTTCCAGAGCCAGGGATCGAACCGGTATCCCCTGTATCAGCAGGCAGATTCTTATCCACTGCGCGCCAGGGAAGTTCTCCCTGGATTCCTGATGAGAACAAGATAGTCCATTTGATGGATGGTGACCATCCTGCTTCCTCAGGCAGTCCATTGCTTTCTCAATGGAGTCATGGGGAAGGAGGTCATTACAGGCTCTCCCATCACCAAGACTGACGAGGCCACTTCTATAGCCAAGGGCCCAATGTGACACCAGGAAAAAGACAGAGATCCCACACTCATCACAGTTCAAAAAGACAGCCACAAACAAATCAGTGGAAGTTTCATTTCCTTGAAGCCCTAAATTGCAGCAATTCATCCTTGCTGAAATAGAGACTAGTTTTCCATGTTAAGGTGTTGGAAGATGTTTTCTTTCTATTTTCTTCTTTCTGCCCATCCTCCTAAATATAGAAAATGTAATAGGTGGCTAAATTTAACTGGCATTCTATATGCTGAAAGATAATGCAGTGTCATGATAGAACTAGAAATGGAATGATATATGACCTTTGTCTCAGTGAGCATCTGATGAAGTTAGGGACACAAGACAAATGAAAAAAGAACATAATGATAAAAAGGTATAAAGATGCAGGAAGGATGCTCATGAAATAATTGCCTCCAAAGGGAGAGCTTACTGAGGATCTGAAAACTCTAGAAAGAGCCAAAGGGCAGGTACAATCACCTGAGCTTCAGGGATGCTGACATGGACAGAATGAAGCCAGACAGCAGCCACGAGGGGGAAGCTGCAAGAAGTTACAGGCAAGGAGAAGTGAGGAGAATGCATGGGTGACTGTGTGCAAAACCAGACTTTGGGTGGGCGAGTGTCCATCTGGATCAGACTCAACTCTAAGATCTGGGATGTCCCTATCTTTTCTTTGTGCAGGAAGTATGTTCGCAAAATCATCATGTTGTCTGAAACATGATTTTAATAGACATTAAAAATGCATCCTTTCCTTTTCTGCACTCTAACTCCATACACTCTATTTCAAGTCCTCTAGATTTCTAAGGAAACTGTCTTTGTCATTCTCAGCTGCTAATACTCTTTCATAAAGGGGAGGTTTTATTCAAACCTAATAGAAATGTGAAAGAACAAACAATAATGTTCTGCTTTCCATTGGCTTCTTTTCATCCAAAGTTCTTAAAGCTCTTTGAAAATATTAATTATATCTCTGAATAGCTGTAATATAATATGACTGTACCATCATCTCTTTTTCTTAACCAATAAGAATAAACCACAGAGCAATATAACTATTGACTCAAGTCAACGAGGTACCAGGATCCAGGCTAAAGGCCAATTATCATTTTATAAACCAGGATGTAAAAAAGAAAAGGAACTAAGGATATAGGTCTTGCAGACTGAAAGAAGCAGAGTCTTTTTTCCTTCTTAAACAGAGAAGATGTATTCAATTTTCAGTACTTTTATCATCTGTGAAATACACATAAGTTTGAATGACTATAAGATGCTAGTACCACACTTAGACAATTTGAAGGAGGACAGAAAGGGAAGTTTTCCTATTTTCTAAAATTATTTTTCTTCTGCTGACAAGCGCTTTTACCAACAAGACAAATTTTGGCAAGATTCTTTTTCCCCAGTAAAAAGGAAATGAGCCTCATTTGCCTGAGCTAGAAACACAAATGGTCTCTTTTGCCATTACTTCCAGCTAGAATTTTAAGTCAGCTCACACCCTCCAATTTCCAAGGGTACTGATAGAGGATTTAAAGTTCCAACTCCACTATGGAAAGGTTTCATTTGCACCCAGAGTCCCTGAGTTTTAATCCAGCTTTATTTACAGAGCTCTCTTGAGTTTCCAGAACAGCGTTTCATGGTTGGCAGCAGGTGGCAGGGCAGATAAACTTTCAGCTATAACATTTTCTTTCTGGCAATTTCAGTGTTAAATTATAAGCAAACAAGCTCTCTTTAAAATAAAGAACTCTACCAAAGTGACCACTTAATTAAGGGCATTCAAATCCCTTGATGCTTTGGCTAATTCACCTGTGCCCTTTTGTGACCTAAAATAAGCCATTTAATCCAAAACATGACATTTTTTTCCCCTGGGCCAATGAAGCCACAATTTGTCACTCAGATCATTTAGTGCCACATATTGCCATAAGTCTCCCTAAGGCAGTGCAAAGTCATGGTTATGACATTTAGGGTGTCTGGGTAGCCAATTTTAATGAGGAATAAATAATTTCTCCTGTTTGGCTAATACCTGTTGGTGTAGAAAGGTAATCCAAATGTCACTGCTCCATCTCTTTCTTGTAGGAAAAGAATAATGGACAACATATGCTTTGAATGTGTTCCTGGGGGCGAGGGGAAACTCAAGGTCTCTTTTCTAATCAAAAATGATCTCCGAGAACTGAGAGAGTTATGGACCTTGGACAGTCACAGTGTCACTAAAAAAAAAAAAAAAAAGAAAGAAAATAAAAACCCAGGAAGTTCCGGGAATATAATAAAAGACTGCGCCAGTATTATTGCTTACATGTGTGCACATCTGCTCAGAAAGCTAGAAAAGTACCCAGAGGAAAAAACCATGTACAGCAAATGTGTTTACTGCCACTCTTCAATCAACAGTGGCGATAAGACCAGCTTTTAGGTATAGTTTTGGTTCCTTCCAGCTTTTGCTTTTTTCACAGGGCTGGTGGGAAGCTGAGTGGGATGCTCAAAAATGGATGAGTTGACAACCTAGGCTCTGTAGAGTACTCTAAGCTGCATCTTCTCCAGGTTGCCTTTGTGTCATGCTCAGCATCTGTGATGCTGGGGCACATGGGGTTAGAGCCTGACCCCCATCCCCACCTGCACCAGCTTGCTCCACTGGAAGCCAGACTTCTGCCATTGATCGGAAACTTTTTTTTTTTCTCTCTTGGCTTCTTCCTTTGCTGAAATGTTTGGATATTTAATTTTGCTCTTTTCAAGAACATATGCCCAGATTTCTCTAGATTCAGAAACAGCAAAGTAAACTCAGTTACAAAATGAAGGAACATAATGGTGACATTTGCTTTTTCTTGTGTTTTTCATTTGGCCATTCCCCTGTTCAAATCTGCAATGGACTAATGTCTAAACAAATCATAATAGGGCCTTCTTTTAAACACTAAGTCACCAACTATAATATCCAGCTCTCTTTAGGAAAAATACATATTACATATGCAAAGGAAAAGCTGAGACGTGGTCAGTTGTTTCAGCTGATAAGGAATTAACAAGAAAAAAATGAAAAGAGCTTTGTTCTTTCCTCTTTACTTTAGATTCCATTATTTACTGAGGAGGGTTTCCTTGGTAGCTCAGTGATAAAGAGTCTGCCTGCCAAGTAGAAGACACAGGTTCGATCCCTGGGTCGACAAGATCTCCTGGAGAAGGAAATGGCAACCCACTCTAGTATTCTTGCCTGGGAAGTCCCAAGGACAGAGAAGCCTGGAGGGCTACAGTCTATGGGATCGCAAAGAATCAGACATGACTTAGTGACCAAATTACCACCATCAATAAAGAAGCTCAACAACAACAAAAATCACACTTTTCACACAGCCTCAAATCCCACAACCTCTACTCATAAGGAAAAAAATAAGTATCTGATAAAGTAAAAATGGGATTCTCCAAGCAAGAATACTGGAATGGGTATTTTTCCCATTTCCTCCGAGAATCTTCCTGACCCAGGGATCAAACCCATGTCTACTGCATCTTCTCCACTGGCAGGCAAATTCTTTATTACTGAGCCACCTGGGAAGCCCAAAGTAAAAATGAGCATCACGGGTGAAAAAATGAAAATATGACATCACTTCAGTCTCATCTTAAATCAGGTTGCAAATCCTTTGAGAAGTCCATGTAGCATGCCAATACATACTCACGTTCACAGATGTCTTTTACATTTTGAAATTCTGTCCTTGGCTGTTCTAAGAAGGGTGTGTGGACAAACTTAGGGACCTCTTCACTATCATCCAGGAACTGCACGAGTTGATGTAAAGTCCAACCACAGATGTTCCTAGTTTTTTTATTCATTTAGTTGTTATTTTTTATTTTTCCTTTCCCTCCTCATCATGGCAACATGTTATAATGAACAGAACATGAGCTTTGGAATAAGGCAGGCCGGAGTTCAGAACTCTGTTCCATCTCTGAGATATAAGCCAGTTACTTACCCTCTTAGGTTGTTTCTTCACTCACAAAATAAGAGAAGCTCTTGTGCTTCAAAGGCACAATTCATGGATCTTATAAGTTCTAAAGTGTTAGTCACTCTTAGTCATGTCCGACTTTTTGTGACCTCATGGACTGTAGCCCACCAGGCTCCTCTGTCCATGGAATTCTCCAGGCAAGAATACTAGAGTGGGTAGCCAATGCCTTCTCCAGGGAATCTTCCAGACACAGGGGTAGAACCTGGATCTCCCACATTTCAGGCAGATTCTTTACCCTCTGAGCCACCAGGGAAGCCCTATAAGTTCTAAACTGAAGTCTTACTATTATTTGAGAACATCATCATATACTTTCTGGTGTCCAAGTCCAGGTAACCCTACACTAACTGAGGCAGTGCTGTCTCCATACTGACATGAAAAATGTATTTTAGGACCACAGCTATAACAGTCCTGGGCACACTGGAATCAAACACATGATGCTGGACCAAGTACGGGAAATGCTGATTTTAGAGGCACTGGGACAGTGAAGGATCACCAAAGACTGACATGCATCACCTGTGTGAATTTCCATTTGATTAGTAACCAATTTCCATACAAAGAGGATGATGTTTGACTGGCTCCCAAGCAGAGATGCGATCATGCCTTCTGCCCAGATCCAAGTCTGTCCCAACCTAACCTGGCTCTACACTGTCAATACTGACATCTTTATACCTAAGCAGGGCCCATCTTGAGAGAAGACCCCAGCATCAGTGTGGATGTAACTTCGGCCCCTACTCCTCTAGGAAGTCTCCAGAATGGGAAGACTGTCACAGAATAATCATCAAGGCTACAGTGGGTGCATGGAGCAGCCTTGAATAAATGCAGGATGAAATACTCTTCACTTGATAGAAGAGCTGAACATAAAGTAAATGGCCACATGTCCTTTTGGGGAAGAACTAAGATGAAATTACTATGTACAATTGCCTTGTTGTTGTAATTTCACTGAAATTCACCTTCTCCTTTAGTCAATGGTTCTGAGTATGAAGATTAAGAGACTTTGACTTCATTAGAGGCTACTGCTTTCAGCCATAAAGAAGGCTGAGTGTGTGCCAAAGAATTGAAGCTTTAGAACTGTGGTACTGGAAAAGACTCTTGAGAGTCTCTTGGACAGCAAGATCAAACCAGCCAATCCTAAAGGAACTCAATCCTACATGTTCATTGGAAGGACTGATGCTGAAGCTCCAATACTCTGGCCACCTGATGCAAAGAGTTGACTCACTGTAAAAGACCTTGATGCCAGGAAAGTTTGAGGGAAGGACGAGAAGGGAGCAACAAAGGATGAGATGGTTGGATGGTATCATCAACTCAACGGACATGAGTCTGAGCAAATCCTGGGAGATAGTGAAGAACAGAGGAGCCTGGTGTGCTGCAGACCACAGGTCTCAAAGAGTCAGAGACGACTTAACAACTGAACAACAACTACTTTCAGCTTGCTGGTCTCCCATTTTATAGATATAGATATAGATTTGCTTTTTACAAAAATATGAGTTGAGTAATATCCTTGTTGGCTGACTATCAGTTTTGCCCCACCAAAAGCACAGTGTACTCTTAATCATTGCCATGATTCTCTGGTCCTGGGTGCCACTTTGACCTTGATGCTCATTTTGAAAACTGTAAACTCCAGTCACTTTACTGGAGAAGGCAGTACTCCAGTACTCTTGCCTGGAAAATCCCATGATGGTAGTCACTTTACTGGAAAAGGCAGTACTCCAGTACTCTTGCCTGGAAAATCCCGTGGATGGAGGAGCCTGGTAGGCTACTGTCTATGGGGTCGCTAAGAGTCAGACATGACTGAGCGACTTCCCTTTCACTTCTCACTTTCGTGCATTGGAGAAGGAAATGGCAACCACTCCAGTGTTCTTGCCTGGAGAATCCCAGGGATGGGGGAGCCTGGTGGGCTGCCATCTATGGGGTCGCACAGAATCGGACATGACTGAAGTGACTTAGCAGCATCAGCAGTCACTTTACTGCTGACAGATAACCACAGCCACTTGGCTTTTATTATATTGAGATCTTTTTATCCTCATTGCTCTCAGAGAGTCTTCTTCTGTAACAGCATCTCCTACCATCAGCCTTGGCTTATAGAGAACAGTCATCCCTGACCTTTTAAACAATACTGGTATTCCTCTTCCCAATGTCCTCAGGGCCTGTCTATGTAATTTAGTAAGTTGGTGGGTTTCCTGTCCTTATATAAGATATCCACTCTTCCATGCCTATCTCTCTACCACTGTCTGCCAGAACAGTGGTAGAAAATTTAAAGCAATGGAAAAAATCAATTAACTTGTTCTTTGTATTGGTTAATAAAATTGATAAACTTTTAGCTAGCTTGATTAAGATTAAAAGACAAAACAATCAAATTACTAAAATTGGCAATGAAAAAAGGCACTGCTATTGATCTTATAGAATTTTTTTAAAAAAAAAAGATTATAGAAGGATACTATGAACAATTGTGTACTAATAAATTAGAAAAGCTTAGATGAAGTGGATCAGTTCCTAGAAAGACACAAACTACCAAAAATGACTCAAGAAGAAATAGACAATCTAAGAGATCTATCACAAGCAAAGACCCTGAATTAGTAATCAAAAAACTATCCAAAAAGAAAAGTTTAGAGTCAGATGGCTTCACTGGTGAATTCTACCATACATTTAAGGAAGAATTAATACCAATGTTTCACAAATTTCTTCCCTCCCCCACCCAAAATAGAAGAGGTGGGAACACTTTCCAACTCATTTTATGACCCAGTATTTCCCTGACACCAAAACCAAAGATACTACAAGAAAACCACACACCATATCTTTTGTAAGTAAAGACACAGAAATCCTCAGTAAAATAGTAGCAAGCTAAATCTAGCTACATAGTAAAAAATATATATATACACCCTGACCAGATGGGATATATATACCAGAAATGCAAGATTGGTTGAAAATCTGAAAATCATTTAATGAAATATACCATATCAGTTAAAAAAACTATATTTCAATAGATAAAAAACATTTGACAAAATCCAACCCCTTTTCATGGCGAAAACCCTTAACTAACTAAAACTAGAATGGGACTTTCTCAACCTGACTAAGGACGTGTAGAAAAAACCCAGAGTTAATATTATATTTAATGGAGAAAGACTGGACATTTTCCTTGAAGATCATGATGAAGACAGGAGGTCCACTCTTGCCCTTGCTATTCAACTTTGTACTTGTGCTTCTAGCCAGGGAAATTTGGCAAGGAAAAGGAATTAAAGCATCCAGACTAGAAAGCAACATGGCATTTCCAGATCACATGTTCTTTACATAGAAAATCCTCAAAAAAAACCACTAAGAAGCTAGTAGAACTAACAAATAAGGTAAGTTATTTAAGGTAAGTAGAACTTACCCTGCAAGTTCAGTAAGCTTGCAGGGTACAAGGTCAAGATACAAAAATGAATTGTATTTCTATACCCTAGCAACAAACAATCTAAAAATAAAATTTAACAAAAATCCCACTTACAAAAATATCAAAAGAATAAAATACTTAAGAATAAATTTAACAAAGAATTTAAAAATATATACTCTGAAAACTACAAAATATTGTTGAAGGAAATTTTAAAAGATCTGAAAAGTGGCCCATGTTCATGGATCGGCTGACTGAATATCATTAACATGAAAGCCTTCCCTAGTTTATCTGTAGATTCAGTGCAATCTTGGTGAGAATTCTCAGTGGATTTTTTTTTAATAGAAATTGAAAAACTGGCTCTAAATTTTTTCAATGTAATTGCCAGGGACCCAGAATAGCCAAAGCAGGTTTGAAACAGCAGAATCAAGTTGAAGGATACACACCTGTGAATGTCAAAACTTCATGCAAAGGAATGGTAAACAAAACAATATGATACTGACATAAAGATAGATATTAAATCAATGGAATCAAATTGAGAATTCAGAAGTAAAGCCATGTGTTTGATGAATGGTGCCAAGACCAGGTAAGGAAATGGAGAACGAATCTGTGCTACATGATATAAAATAGGTCAGATGAACCTGGCAATAGGCAACAATAAAATGATTTCATAGTTGTGACCAGCTCTTGGCTCAGTTTCATCCACTTGGAATTTCAGCAGGACATTCTAAGATGGCAATGAATCCCAGCTTGACTAGAGCTGGCACACTGTCTCCATGTGGCGGGCACTCATGCCTTTTCACTACCGTGCATGCTAAATCACTTCAGTTGTGTCCAACTCTTTGCAACCCTATGGACTGTAGCCCTCCAGGCTCCTCTGTCCATGGGATTCTCCAGGCAAGAATACTGGAGTGGGTTGCCATGCCCTCTTCCAAGGGATCATCCTGACCCAGGGATTGAACTCACATCTCATTCCCTCTCCTTCAAGGCAGGAGGATTCTTTACCATGAGCACCACCTGGGAAGCCCCTTATCACAAGCAAGATGTACTAGTTATTTTGGTTTATCCAAGGCAAAGGATGATGTTCTCCATCTGGTCTTCTGGATGATGAAGAAACCACATCTCCTCCCTTTGGCATCAGTCTATGAGAAGTGAGACTCCCTGAAGAAGAAAGGATGGTAGTAATAGCCTAAGTCTTCCTGAGGCTAAAAGAAACAACCAAACTCATCAACTAAGTCCTAATCAACAAATAAATATCCCCTCTTTCGGAAATGTGGCCTTGTCTTGCCTTCAGTCACGACAACTTTATCTCTCTAGAAACAAAAGGCACAGCAGCCCCTCCTGCAATCTCTCAGCCTCTCAGCTGAGGTTCTGTGTCAGAAAATTCTCTTGTTTTAATCAGCAAAAGAGCTGTCTTTCTTCTGCTATTAACTATGATCATTTGGCACTGTTTAAACTCAATATTGTTTTTATGATATTTAGGAAATAAGATAAAGAGAAGGATCAAATTGTGCAGAGAAGCAGAAAGTGATTTTTACTTTAAAACTCTCAATGTTCATCCTACTTTCCCTGGGAGGGTTTAATTCCAAAGTGCTGCTTTGTTATTTTCCAGTAGGAAAGAAATGACAGCAGCCTGTCTGAGCAGAAAAAGGAAATAATATATCACCTCCCCTGCCCCCAGACTTCTGCCTGCCTTCCTCCTCCAAGGATAACTGTCCAAGAAGCTAAGAGGGGAGGGCATTTGTGGCTAAAAGGTACTCTTATAGTTCATAATAAGCATTCTTTACATTCTTCACATTTTAAAAGTCAGGACTGGGGATAGACCAAAGAGAGAGCTGTCCTTTCATTATATAGAGTGAGTTATAATGGACAAGGCAAAAAACAAAAGGATTTCTGTGTCATTTTTTACCTTACTTCTCCATGGACTGGTCAATTTTAGTCCGATGACCAGTACACAGACCACATGTAGGAGGCGGAAGTCATCCAAAAAAAGAAGAAAAGTGGATCCAGAATTTCTGCAATTTAAAATGCTCTCACACTACCATGCATAAAATAGGCAGCTAGGGAGAAGCTGCTGTATAGCACAGCGAGCTCGGTTCGGTGCTGTGATGACCTAGAGGGGTGGGATGAGTATGGGGTGGAAGGGAGGCTCCAGAGAAAGGGGATTTATGTATACTTATAGCTGATTCCCATTGTTGTACAGCAGAAACCAACACTATAAAGCAATTATCATCCAATTTGTTTTCTTGGGCTCCAAAATCACTGTGAATGGTGATTACAGCCATGAAATTAAAAGACGCCTGCTCCTTAGAAGAAAAGCTATGACAAACCTAGACAGCATATTAAAAAGCAGAGACATCTTTGCTGACAAAGGTCCATATATAGTCAAAGCTATGGTTGGATGGCATCACTGAATCTATGGACATGAGTTTGAGTAGGCTCCGGGAGNGTTAAAAAAACTATATTTCAATAGATAAAAAACATTTGACAAAATCCAACCCCTTTTCATGGCGAAAACCCTTAACTAACTAAAACTAGAATGGGACTTTCTCAACCTGACTAAGGACGTGTAGAAAAAACCCAGAGTTAATATTATATTTAATGGAGAAAGACTGGACATTTTCCTTGAAGATCATGATGAAGACAGGAGGTCCACTCTTGCCCTTGCTATTCAACTTTGTACTTGTGCTTCTAGCCAGGGAAATTTGGCAAGGAAAAGGAATTAAAGCATCCAGACTAGAAAGCAACATGGCATTTCCAGATCACATGTTCTTTACATAGAAAATCCTCAAAAAAAACCACTAAGAAGCTAGTAGAACTAACAAATAAGGTAAGTTATTTAAGGTAAGTAGAACTTACCCTGCAAGTTCAGTAAGCTTGCAGGGTACAAGGTCAAGATACAAAAATGAATTGTATTTCTATACCCTAGCAACAAACAATCTAAAAATAAAATTTAACAAAAATCCCACTTACAAAAATATCAAAAGAATAAAATACTTAAGAATAAATTTAACAAAGAATTTAAAAATATATACTCTGAAAACTACAAAATATTGTTGAAGGAAATTTTAAAAGATCTGAAAAGTGGCCCATGTTCATGGATCGGCTGACTGAATATCATTAACATGAAAGCCTTCCCTAGTTTATCTGTAGATTCAGTGCAATCTTGGTGAGAATTCTCAGTGGATTTTTTTTTAATAGAAATTGAAAAACTGGCTCTAAATTTTTTCAATGTAATTGCCAGGGACCCAGAATAGCCAAAGCAGGTTTGAAACAGCAGAATCAAGTTGAAGGATACACACCTGTGAATGTCAAAACTTCATGCAAAGGAATGGTAAACAAAACAATATGATACTGACATAAAGATAGATATTAAATCAATGGAATCAAATTGAGAATTCAGAAGTAAAGCCATGTGTTTGATGAATGGTGCCAAGACCAGGTAAGGAAATGGAGAACGAATCTGTGCTACATGATATAAAATAGGTCAGATGAACCTGGCAATAGGCAACAATAAAATGATTTCATAGTTGTGACCAGCTCTTGGCTCAGTTTCATCCACTTGGAATTTCAGCAGGACATTCTAAGATGGCAATGAATCCCAGCTTGACTAGAGCTGGCACACTGTCTCCATGTGGCGGGCACTCATGCCTTTTCACTACCGTGCATGCTAAATCACTTCAGTTGTGTCCAACTCTTTGCAACCCTATGGACTGTAGCCCTCCAGGCTCCTCTGTCCATGGGATTCTCCAGGCAAGAATACTGGAGTGGGTTGCCATGCCCTCTTCCAAGGGATCATCCTGACCCAGGGATTGAACTCACATCTCATTCCCTCTCCTTCAAGGCAGGAGGATTCTTTACCATGAGCACCACCTGGGAAGCCCCTTATCACAAGCAAGATGTACTAGTTATTTTGGTTTATCCAAGGCAAAGGATGATGTTCTCCATCTGGTCTTCTGGATGATGAAGAAACCACATCTCCTCCCTTTGGCATCAGTCTATGAGAAGTGAGACTCCCTGAAGAAGAAAGGATGGTAGTAATAGCCTAAGTCTTCCTGAGGCTAAAAGAAACAACCAAACTCATCAACTAAGTCCTAATCAACAAATAAATATCCCCTCTTTCGGAAATGTGGCCTTGTCTTGCCTTCAGTCACGACAACTTTATCTCTCTAGAAACAAAAGGCACAGCAGCCCCTCCTGCAATCTCTCAGCCTCTCAGCTGAGGTTCTGTGTCAGAAAATTCTCTTGTTTTAATCAGCAAAAGAGCTGTCTTTCTTCTGCTATTAACTATGATCATTTGGCACTGTTTAAACTCAATATTGTTTTTATGATATTTAGGAAATAAGATAAAGAGAAGGATCAAATTGTGCAGAGAAGCAGAAAGTGATTTTTACTTTAAAACTCTCAATGTTCATCCTACTTTCCCTGGGAGGGTTTAATTCCAAAGTGCTGCTTTGTTATTTTCCAGTAGGAAAGAAATGACAGCAGCCTGTCTGAGCAGAAAAAGGAAATAATATATCACCTCCCCTGCCCCCAGACTTCTGCCTGCCTTCCTCCTCCAAGGATAACTGTCCAAGAAGCTAAGAGGGGAGGGCATTTGTGGCTAAAAGGTACTCTTATAGTTCATAATAAGCATTCTTTACATTCTTCACATTTTAAAAGTCAGGACTGGGGATAGACCAAAGAGAGAGCTGTCCTTTCATTATATAGAGTGAGTTATAATGGACAAGGCAAAAAACAAAAGGATTTCTGTGTCATTTTTTACCTTACTTCTCCATGGACTGGTCAATTTTAGTCCGATGACCAGTACACAGACCACATGTAGGAGGCGGAAGTCATCCAAAAAAAGAAGAAAAGTGGATCCAGAATTTCTGCAATTTAAAATGCTCTCACACTACCATGCATAAAATAGGCAGCTAGGGAGAAGCTGCTGTATAGCACAGCGAGCTCGGTTCGGTGCTGTGATGACCTAGAGGGGTGGGATGAGTATGGGGTGGAAGGGAGGCTCCAGAGAAAGGGGATTTATGTATACTTATAGCTGATTCCCATTGTTGTACAGCAGAAACCAACACTATAAAGCAATTATCATCCAATTTGTTTTCTTGGGCTCCAAAATCACTGTGAATGGTGATTACAGCCATGAAATTAAAAGACGCCTGCTCCTTAGAAGAAAAGCTATGACAAACCTAGACAGCATATTAAAAAGCAGAGACATCTTTGCTGACAAAGGTCCATATATAGTCAAAGCTATGGTTGGATGGCATCACTGAATCTATGGACATGAGTTTGAGTAGGCTCCGGGAGTTGGTGATGGACAGGGACGCCTGGTGTGCTACAGTCCATGGGGTCACAAACAGTCTAATACAGCTGATCGACTGAACTGAGCAAAACTTACGGTGTTTCTAGTAGCCACATATGAATGGACCATAAGAAGGCTGAGTGCTAAAGAATTGATGTCTTCGAACTATAGTGTTGGTGACTCTTGAGAGTCCCTTGGACAACAAGGAGATCAAACCAGTCAGTCCTAAAGAAAATCAACCTTGAATATTAATTAGAAGGAATGATGCTGAAGCTGAAGTTCCAATACTCTGGCCACCTGATACACAAAACTGACTCACTGGATAAGTCCCCTGATGCTAGGAAAGATTGAGGGAAGGAGAAGAGGAGTGACAGAGGATGAGATGGTTGAAAGGTATCATCAGCTCAGTGGACATGACTTTGAACAAACTCCAGGAGATAGCGAAGGGCAGGGAAGCCTCGTATGCTTCAGTCCATGGGATCGAAGTGTCGGACACAACTGACTGAACAAAAACAACAAAAAGAAAAATAATGTAATTTTTAGATTTCTAAAATGAAAACTGTAAAAAGAAATTAATTAATTAAATGCCCTCAAGTCAATAGGCAGAAATGGTTGGAGGTTTGTAAGGTTCTGCCAGTTAGTGTTTTAGAAAACTCAGAGAGACTGGGAAGCACTCTTAAATCTGATACTATCAGGTCACTAATAAAACAATCCCAGACTTCTTTAAAATATTATTAAATGATCAATGTGTCAAAACTAAACAGACTGGGAGGATCAAAATATTGAAGACCAAGGAGGTGGTTTTCAGTCCCACTCTGTCTGGCCTCCAGGAAGCGGAAAATAATAGTGATAGTTGGGCCTCAGGAAGTTCCTCATATTAGCCTTTCAAATTAAATCTTAGTACCAGATTTTATGATGACAGAGTACTGTCAGAAGTGAGTTGTTGGTGCCTTGAATTCCATGGTAGGCACGAAAATATGGCCTTGAGGGCAGACTGGGAAGATTCTCTCTGCTCTGGAGAGCACATACTTAGCCGGTCCCTCTCTTTCCTTTATTCCAAGATTTGGTGTAAGAGATGCTATGGTGAGGGGTTCACTTGCAAGCTGCCATATACTACAGTCTGCTGTTCCCAACTAAGCCCCTAGTTCATTGGTTCAATCTTATCACTCCCATCAGCCCAGGTGTGTGAGCTGCCACCAGTGCTTGGGAACTAAGGGCACAGTGTGGGAGGCCTTTGCACACTTTGAGATGCCTGTCAGAAGATGGGAGTTCCTAGATACCCTGGGCACCAGGTGAGTGGAGTAGAGTGCTTGAGTATACACAAGTCATGATCAGCAGGACAGCTGGCAAGACCGATGGTCAAGAGCACAGACCTTGGAGACAGACTCTTCTGGGTTTGAATCTCTGCTGGGTGGTTTGTAAGTTCTGTGCTCAGAAACTCCCATGTCCAGCTTGTCTGCACCACTGTCCTGCACATACAAAGTGGGGGAAATAGACTCTACCTCACAAATCTGTTTTGAACATTAAAGATGACATTGTATATAAAAGCACAGTATCGGGCATGACCCTAGTGCATGCGTGCATGCTGTCAATTCAGTCGCATCTGACTCTTTGTGATCCTATAGACTGTAGCCTGCCAGGCTCCTGTGTCCATGGGATTTTCCAGACAAGAATACTGGAGTGGGGTGTCATGCCTTCCTCCGGGGGATCTTCCCAATCCTGGGATTGAACCCACATCTCTTGTGTCTCCTGCATTGGCAGCTGGGTTCTTTACCACTAGCGCCACCTGGGAAGCCCCAACCCTTAGTAGATGTTTGATAATTATTATTACCATGACGATCCCATTATACAGGGGACATTATTTTTAAATTTTTCCCAATCCTTCCTGTTCTACATCCTTTTCTCTGAAGCACTTTCTAGTTTTTAAATGGTTTAAATATACAAAAGTTAGGGATTCCTCCAGGAGGCAGAAGGCCTGCTACCCTTCATACCTGACAAAGTTCCCCTTTTGGTGTCCTCCTGCTTCAACTATCCATGCAAGGTTTCTGGCCTAAAACTCTCAGATTGGATTTGAAGAGAAAAGTTAAAGGGAACTTATCCCCCTCCTTTTCAAACTTAGGAAGATGAATTGCTAATTCGTTCTCTGAGGAAATAAGGCCAAGTATGTTCAGTAATTACCTGGAGGACAAAGCATGCTTGTCAGATTAGGAAGAGCAGATGTTCTCTTGGAGGAGTGGCAAAGGAAAACCGGGGAGGGAGAAACAAGATAAGGAAGAGCAGGGCTGTCAGTTGGGAGAGAACGCAGGGCAGCGCGAACCTGCTTCAGTGCTTATCCATCAAAGGGCACCTTCCAGAATGTCAGCCTTCCACATGGTCTCCACTCCCATGACTGCCTCTGCACTCAGCCCCCCAGACTCTTTCTGCAGGAGTGCTTTAAATCTTAACCTTGGAGAAAAACACTGCAACTCTGAGCTCAATGTATTTGCCTGTCATGCACTGCATTTGAGCCTTGCTCCTGACACCGGACTCAGCTAAGTTGCAAAATCTTCTCTTTCTCATGCTTGTGCTCAGTCATGTTTGACTCTTGGCAACTCCATAGACTGTAGCCTGTCAGGTTCCTCTGTTCATGGGTTTCTCCAGGCATGAATCCTGGAGTGGGTTGCCATTTCCTCCTCCAGGGAATCTCCTGACCCAGGGATTGAACCCATGTCTCCTGCAATGGCTGGCAGATTCTTTACCACTGAGCCAAGTTTTTACTACTTCCCAAGCTGAAAAATAAAGTCCCACAAAGTCCCACTCTGGGGGCATCAGATCCTTAAATGAACACATTTGGGTATTGTTTTGCTCATGTAGAGAAATTACATAACTAAAATAGGAGAGAAGATGAAATACGGGTGGGAAAAAATTTAAGAAGTGCCCATCTCACATATCTGGCATATTTAATCTTCATAAAATGCTAAAGTTGAGATGGTTTCCTACATTTTACAGACTAGACAGAGGCTCAATGCAGACTCATCAAGAAGAAAAGGTGGTGGTTTAGTACTAAGTTGTGTCCGACTCTTGTGACCCCATGGACTGTAGCCCACCAGACTCCTCTGTCCATGAGATTCTCCAGGCAAGAATATTGGAGGGTTGCCCTTTCCTTCTCCAGGGTATCTTCCCGACCCAGGAATCAAGCTCAGGTCTCCTGCACTGCAGGCAGATTCTTTACCAAAGGGAAGAAAAAAGGGAGAGGTCCCAAATGAATAAAATCAGAAATGAAAAAGAAGTTAAAACTGATACCATAGAAATATGAAAGATCTAAGAAACTTTTATGAACAACTATGTGCCAATAAATGGACAACCTAGAAGAAATGGACAAGTTCATGGAAAAATACAATCTCCCAAGGCTAAAACAGAAGGAAATAGAAAATATGAACAATTAACATTAATAAAATTGAATTAGTAATTTAAAAAATCCCAACAAGAAAAAGCCCAGGACCTGATGGCTTCACAGGTGGATTCTACCAAACATTTCAAAAAGTTAATGCTGACTCTTCTAAAACTATTCCAAAAAATTATGGAGAAAGGAATACTTCCAAATTCATTATATGAATCCAACATCACCTTGGTTCCAAAATCAGACAAAGATATCACACACATGCACACAAAAATTATAAACCATTATCACTGAAGGACATGATGCAAAAATCCTCAACAAAGTACTAGCAAATCAAATCCAGCAATACATGAAAAGGATCACACATCATAATCAAGTGGGATTTATCCCAGGCCTGCAAGAATTTTTCATTATCTGCAGATCAATCAATGTGATATACCACATTAGCTAATTAAAAAAAATGATCATTTCAATAGATGCAAAAAAGCTTTTAATAAAATTCAACAGCTGTTTATGATAAAAACTCTCCAGAAACCACATATAGAGGGAACATACTTCAGCATAATAAAGGCTACATACGACAAACACACAACTAACATCATATTCAATGGTGAAAAGCTGAAAGCGTTTCCTCTAAGATCAGGAACAAGACAAGGATATCCACTGTCACCACTTTTATTCAACATAGTTTTGGAAGTCCTAGGCAGTCATTAGAGAAGAAAAAGAAATAAAAGAATCCAACTTGGAAAGGATGATGTAAAACTGTCACTGTTTGCAGATAACATGATACTATGCACAGAAAATCCTAAGTACGCCACCAGAAAACTACTATAGCTCATCAATGAATTCAGTAAAGTGGCAGAATACAAAATTAATATGCTTAAATCTGTTGCATTTCTATACATAAACAATGAACTATCAGAAACAGAAAGCAAGGAAATAATACCACTTACCATCACATCAAAACAAGGTATTTAGGATTAAACCTGCCTAAGGAAGAAAAATGTCAACCCACTCCAATGTTCTTGCCTGGAGAATCCCGGGGATGGCGGAGCCTGGTGGGCTGCCATCTCTGGGGTCGCACAGAGTCAAACACGACTGAAGCGACTTACCAGCAGCAGCAGCAAGGAAGCAAAAGGTCTACACTCAAAACACTATAAGAGACTGAAAGAAATTGAAGACAACACAAAAATTTGGAAAAATATACTGTGTTCTTGGATTTGAAGAACCAATATTGTTAAAATCACCATGCTATCCAACGCAATCTATAGATTCAGTGCAATCCTATGAAAATGCCAATGACATTTTTCATAGAACTAGAACAGATCATTTAAAAATTTGTATAGAAATATAAAAGTCCCAAAATAGCCAAAACAGTTTTGAGAAAGAAGACTAGAGCTGGGGGAATCATGCTCCTTTTCTTCAGACTATACTACAAAGCTACAGTAATCAAAGCAGTATGTTACTGGCACAAAAACAGACACATAGATTAATGTAACAGGATAGAGAGCAGAGACGTAAACCCATACACTTATGGCTAATTAATCTATGACAAAGGAGGCAAGAACATACAATGGAGTAAGGATAGTCTCTTGAATAAGTGATGCTGGAAAAACTGGACAGTCGCATGCAAAGCAATGAGATTAGAGCATTTCTTCACATCATATAAAAAATGAACTCAAAATGGATTCAAAACCTAAATGTAAGACCAAATACTATAAAACTCTCAGAGGAAAACATAGGCAGAAAATTTCTTGACATAAGTTACAATATTATCTTTTCAGATCTGTCTCCTAAAGTAGAGGAAATAAAAACAAAAATAAACAAATGGGACCTAATTATACTTGAAAGCTTTTGCATAGCAAAGGACATCATCAACAAAACAAAAAGGCAACCCACTGAGTGGGAAAAAATATCTCCAAATGATATGACCATTAAGGGATTAATATTCAAGGTATATAAACAGCTTGTAAAATTCAACATCAAAAAAAAATGACAACAAATTGCCCAGAATAGGCAGAATAACTGCACAGACATATCTCTAAAGAGGAAATGCAAATGGTCATTAGGCACATGAAAAGATGCTCAACATTGCCAGTCATCAGGAAAATGCAAATCAAAACCACAAGGAGATATCACTTCACACCTGTCAGAATAGCTATCACCAAAAAGAATACAAATAGCAAATGTTGACAAGGATATGGAGAAAAGGGAACCCTCATAAACTGTTGGTGGGCATGCAAATTGATATAGCCACTATGGAAAACAGTATGGAAGTTTCTCAAAAAACTAAAAGTAGAACTACTATATGACCCAGAAGTTCCACTCCCCCTCAAAAAACACTCATTCAAAAAGATACATGCACCCCAATGTTCATAGCAGCATTGTGTACAACGCCAAGATATGGAAACACTCTAAGTGTCCATCAATGAACAAATGGATAAAGAAGAATGGTATGTGTGTGTATATATACACACACACATACATATCATGGATTACTACTCAGCCACAGAAAACAATGACATTTTGCCTTTTGCAGCAACATGGGTGGACTTGGAGGGTATTGTGCTAAGTGAAATAAGAGACAGAGAAAGAAAAATGATGTATGATATGACTTATATTGGAATCTAAATAACACAACAAACTAGTGAATAAAACAAAAAAGAAGTAGACCCACAGATACAGACAACAAACTAGTGATT
Organism: Neotragus moschatus; assembly: GCA_006410615.1. Classification (NCBI taxonomy): domain Eukaryota; kingdom Metazoa; phylum Chordata; class Mammalia; order Artiodactyla; family Bovidae; genus Neotragus; species Neotragus moschatus. The sequence continues at coordinate 190,675 of SJYA01001817.1, forward strand.
ACCTTTACAGAAACTCAAAGAGGAGCAATATAGGGGTGCTGCTGCTGATAAGTCGATTCAGTCGTGTCCGACTCTGTGTGACCCCATAGACAGCAACCCACCAGGCTCTCCCGTCTCTGGGATTCTCCAGGCAAGAACACTGGAGTGGGTTGCCATTTCCTTCTCCATCGCATGAAAGTGAAAAGTGAAAGTGAAGTCTCTCAGTCGTGTCCGACTCTTAGGGACCTCATGGACTGCAGCCCACCAGGCTGCTCTGTCCATGGGATTTTCCAGGCAAGAGTACTGGAGTGGGGTGCCATTGCCTTCTCCAAATATAGGGGTGAGGGAGTAGAAAATATGAATTATTGGGTATAATTAATAATTAAGGAGGTATTGTGCAACAAGGAGAATAAAGCAAATATTTTGTAATAACTGTGAATGGAGTGTAACCCTTAAAAACTGCTTTAATTTTTTTAATTAAATAATACTTATAAAGAAAGAAAACTGAAAGATACTTACCAAGAGGCTAGGCCAGACACTAAGTCCTATGTGGTATTGTCACCACACTGATTTGCCTCCCTGTGGTATGACCACAAACTGGGTATCTTTAGTCTGTTTCTAGTATTCTTACCAGCTGTTTCTCACTTATTAAGTTTAAAGATTGGAATAAATCCAGGTTACTTCCCAGCTTTGTCACTTATTAAAAAGAGGGACCTTCCTGCAAGGGGGAAGCCTGAAGATAACAGGATTCTTTCAATGTCTGGAAACACCCAGCCCCCTCACTCAGGGCTGGAGACAAAGCTGAGGTCTGTGGGGGAGCTGGTCATGGGCTGAGAAACCAGGCAAGTGTGAATTCTAATCCTGGTGCTGACATTGACTTCCTCCTAATCCTCTCAGGCACTTTGTTTCTGAGTTTCCATCTCTGCAACAAGGTTAGTAAGACTCATCAATCTCCCAGGAGGTGTTCACATCTGCCTTGTGTTTGCAAATAGCTAAAAACCTCATTTCTCGGGGCTTGTGGCAGTTTTACACAGAGGAACCCTTAGAAACAAAAATCAGGAATGCTAGAAGGCAAGTCATTGAAAACTGCATTAAAAAAAAAAAAACAGGTGTGAGCCTGCTCGAGGATCTCTAATCTAAAACCCCTTTTGAGAAGCAGTCATTCCATTGTTTGTTCAGCTATCAGGGGAAAAATTTCTATAGCTAAAGTTCAGCCTAGGAGAAGGCTCACAGGGGAAGATTTCTAGAATAATAGCAGACATTTTGGAGTTCACACTCACAGAAGCAGTGTAATCTAATGTGTTTCTTCTTTTTAAAAAATACTATCTCTACCAACAGAATGGGAAAGATTGAGGGCAGGAGGAGAAGGGGGTGATAGAGGATGAGATGATTGGATAGTATCATCAACCCAATGGGCATGAGTTTGAACAAACTGGGAGATAGTGAAGGACAGGGAAGCCTGGTGTGCTGCAGCCCATGGGGTCACAAAGAGTCAGACACAACTGAGCAACTGAACAACCACCACAACAGAATAACGGATGGAGTTGGAACACAGGATAATCAATTACACCCTCACTTAAATGGTTGATGCTTCACTCTGAAGAAACATTCTGGAAGAAATAGAATCATCCAAAAAGAAAGAAAAGAAATAGAAACATACAAATAGAAACTTCTACAAGTGCTTAAAGTTTTAAAGGGGTAGAAATAGCCAAGCACCACAGGAAATCCCCAGATTCTATGCTTGTCTATGAGGTGAAACAATTTGCCAGGTGAGCTTCATCTTGTCATGCCTTTTGTAGATAGATATATACAAAACACGCACGCATTCAGAGCATACAGCTTTCATCAAAAAGTTCTTCCTTGCCTGCTGTGATCGGTGCCTGCCACGGAAAGTGGGGAGAAAAGAATGGGTCGGCCAGCTGTGCTGTGTTTCATCCATCCTGTACATCACAGGAAGAGAAATTTCCTAAGGTTGCCCTTCATACCTTCTGACTATCCTCAGAGGCTGATCATGTCTGCACTCTCTCTTAAGAGCAGGGAGACTCAACTTTTCTTTTATGTAGGTCTTCCCTATATATATATATTTTTCTCCAATCTGAACTCAATCTCCAACTGCCTCTCTCAGGATGCGATAAATCAGGGTCTTCTGTTTCCCACTCCGGACTCCATTCTGCCATCACAGTCACTATACAACCCACAGAGTTAAGCAAACAAAAGAATTTTTCATTTTCTCTTTCATTCAGTAAGGCTCCATTTTCTGTCACCCTCCAACCTTTTGACCTGTGTCCTAATGGTGCCGGTCACTTAGGGGCAGAAGTTCAGCGGTGGGTTAAGTCTAGGTGTGTTTACATGCAAGAGAGTGTGTGTGTGCTCACTTCCTGTTGGCTGTGTGCTGCACACTGCCTTTGCTCTCCCAGCACCCTGAGATCCCACCTGCTGAGTGAGCCCCTTCTCCTGCAAGACCAGTTGAAAAGAAAGAAAGAAAAAGGTTGTTTTCCCTTTTCTTTCCTTCTGGTCACCAAACCCTTTTGTCTTTGCTGCAGCTGAGCTGACATGAGCCAATCTTACCTTGAAAAGGTTAAGGGAATAGGTGCTGTAACACTGACTATTCCATATGGTTGTAAGGATTTCGCAGTTTGCGTTTCCTAACATCACTGGATCCATGAATCCTGAAAATTGCATTAAAATGTACATGGGTTGCTGGCTTCTTTTGTTTTCATTCTGAACTTTTTATTTCGTTTTGGAGGATAGCTGATTAACAATGCTGTGATAGTTTCAGGTGGACAGCAAAGGTACTCAGCCAGATATATACATGTATCCATTCTCTCTCAAATTGCCCCCCTCATCCAGGCTGCCACATAACATTGAACAGAGTTCCCTCTGCTATACAGTAGATCCTTGTTCGTTATCCATTTCAAATATAGCAGCGTGCACTGCTGTTTTAAGATGTTTGAAATGAATGAGAAACTATGCATTCAGTATCTGAAGCACCATGGAAACACAGACAACACAGGGAAAGTTCCGACTTAAATAAGTCACATAATTTCCTCTCTAGGATCCTTCTCTCCTATGTGTGTACTCTTGCCACCTCACCTGCTACCACCCTACTCTGCCATCCCGCCACACTGCTTCCAGGAGATAAACTCTCTGACAGCTACTGACATTTGGGTTAAAACAACTAACGAATTTCTCAAAGCGTTGCTGTGTGAGAAATTCATTCTCCATTCATGCACTCATCCCATCCACCTGTTTATCATTCAGCCATTCATCTTCCAGGCAGATCTGAGTTCTAGAGGGTGGACAGCTGTGAACCGAGCAATTCAGTATGGCTCCAGGACAAGGTACAACGAACGGTAGGTGAAACTGGCCTGGAAAAGGACATGGTATTCATCAATCACTCACTACACAGCCTGGCTTATATTTCTTATCTCCTCGAGACCTTCAGGCCCACGCCTCAAGAGCAAGCACTATGTGCACAGCGTGGTGGTACCCTCCAGGGGTCCCACTCTCTTGCATTCAGCTGGCCCCTGAGAGATTCCACAGCAAGGATATTGAATTTGGTGGCTCTCCAGAAACACTGGTTTACTCTCCCTGCTGGTTTTCTCTTTCCCCTCCAAGTCTGTGTGACAGACTCTAAGACCAAGAAAGGGTATGTAATTCACTACTTGACCTCTGCTTGGCTGCGTCGACAGAGGATATGTTATGCTTGCTTCCTTCTTTTCCGTTTTCACCAGGATTCCAAGTCGTGTGTGTCCCTCGGCTGCTTGCATTCTTGTTTCATCTTCCCCCATACGGTGTGACAGATCTCTACCCCAGACCATTATGGATGGGCTTCCGGTGGGGAGACTGCCCTACTCAGGCAGATTCATGATCAGCATGGAGGAGAGCCACAGTCTGCTTTCCAGGGATCAAATCTGAATACTACTGAGGAAGATATATTTTAAAAAATAATAAAATACCTCTAGGCACTTAATTGTGCAATGCTAGACTTCCCAATGCCAGCTGGTGATTAAATATGAAACACAGAAGGATTTATAATCCTTGAAATTTCATCTGAGCCCGTGTTGTCACAGAGGCCGTCTGACCATATGGTCCATCCTTCTTGCAAGGTTCCAAGAAACTCACCAGGGTATTGAGCCCCCAAGGGTGAATTGCACTGTCTGTTTACTTCCTGTGACAGCAGGAGATAAGATGCAATGGGATATTCCTATTCCATTTATTACTTTTTCTTTGAATCTATGTCCTTGTCAAGTATGAGTGGTTCTCCCCCTAAAATATGTGACCCTCTTTCCCAAAAGGGTTTAGCATTTCTTCCTGTGAGTCCTTCATCATACAGCTGTTCCTTGTTCTTTATCTGAACTGTCACACTTTCCTTGCCTAGGATTTCTATCACTGTCCTCATTGTAGTTTACTATAAGCATTTCCAGAATTTCATGGTGACTGTTTTACTCATCTCTGACTCAAGGATCTGTGACAACATGTAAATATATGGGACATAGTTCTTCATATATGGCTTTGTTTCAACATCAGCAGGAAAGTAAAGTCATTATGTTCCTTTCCCCCAAGGTTCTTCCATATCAGTGTTTGGAACTTAGGAGACGTCTCATTCAAGATATAAATGGCAAACCTACGGTATTTAGGAGATATTATATAAAATTCAACAAGTTAAATTTTAGATACAAAAAGCCATCATGGATCTTTGAACAGAGATATTGAAAAGGAAGATAATGGCCAGCCTGGCAAAGAGTAAGCTACCTTCAATTGGATTTCATGAGTAAGTGTTGCCCCAAAATGGATCTATGTGGACTTACAGGTACTTTTAGCCAAAAAAAAAAGTTTTGACGGAGCAGGAAAAAGATGGGAGATTTAAGGTCAAAGTCATGGACAGTAACCTAAACAATTCACAAAACTGAAAGCAAAAGAGGAAAGTGAAAACTATCATTAATGCATTTTGAATAAGTGTAAGAATGTATTTTTTAGTATAAGAGACTTTCCAAACTGCCCCAGGGTTATCACTGACTCATGGAAACGTGGCCTGTTTATCTCTGATTACATTTCTCAGCCCCATACAACCTACAGGTGGCAAAACGAGGGGGCAACCAAACTTACCCTCTCGGCTGTAACTGGGAAAGGACTATGCATAGGCACCCCATCCCGAGCTCACGCACATCTCTGTAACCTATGAAACTTCCTCGGGACTTTTCCAGAAGAGCTGTTGTTCTGAGAAACTGCCCGCCACAGGGGCGCCACCTGGTCAACAGTTGTAACCTGTTATCAATGGACCAATCCTCGAAAAGGTCAACACCTGTAACCAATCAAACTGTTTCCCCTTGCTTGTGCTTAAAAGCTGCCATGTAACAACACTCAGGGTTCTCGCTCCTTGCTTAAGGTGACGGAACCCCGGAGCGCTGGTACCATAAAATCCTCTTGCTGTTTGCATCAAAACCTGGTCTCGGTGGTCTTTGGGGTGACAGATTCACGGCGAGGAACCATTGGGTTCAACATAAGTCCTTGTTGTTTAATTTGTTACTTGAAGACTAAGTTTACCATGCATGTGTGTGTACTTAGGTGCTTAGTTGTGTCGACTCTTTGCGAGCCCATGAACTGTAGCCCACCAGCTTTCTCTGTCCACGGAATTCTCCAGGCAAGAATACTAGAATGGGTTGCCATTCCCTTCTCCAGGGGATCTTCTTGACCCAGGGATCGAACCTGTGTCTCCTTCATTGCAGGCAAATTCTTTACCATCTAAGCCACCAGAGAAACCCAAGTTTCCCATGAGAGAGACTATATTCAGGTCAGAAAGGGCATAAGTCGGGAAAAAAAGGTTTATATCTTCAGAAATCCAAAAAAGGACTCCAGTTAGGATGGAAAGGAAGAAACATAATTAGCTAGTTATACCCCCATTGACTATACTTCAATGGTCAGATCTCAGCAGCTAGATGGATGGCTATATGTAAGTGTTCAGTCACTCAATCATGTCCAACTCTTTGTGACCCTTTGGACTGTAGCCCATCAGGCTACCGTGTTCATGGGGATTTCTCAGGCAAGAATACAGCAGTGGGTTGCCATTTCCTCCTCCAGGGGATCTTCCTGACCCAGGGGCTGAACCCACATCTCCTGCATCTCCTGCATTGCAGGCTGATTGTTTACCTGCTGAACCAAGATGAATGGTTCTACATCACCATTAAAAACACAGATTCAAGCCAAACTAACTGAAATAAAAAACTGGCTCTGCCATTTACTAGCTGGGCATTGTAGACAGGTTGCTTGACCCCTCCATGCCTCAGTTTCTGCTTCTGTAAAATGGTGATAATAATAATATTAACCCATGAATTGACTGATTATGAGAACGAAAGAAATATGTTAAAAATATTTCTACATATGTATGATTTTTAATAGTTCCTGACTTATAGTAAGCACTGTATAAGGCTTAGTTGCTTATGCAACTAAGTTGTGTTACTACTGGACAGAACTAAGAAGGTACTTAACTCTTTGGACCTCGTCAAGACAGCTGGCTTAGGGCATAGCAATAAAACTCTGGACAACTTTAACTGCATTTGCAGGATGGAAAGGGGAAAAGAGCCAAAGGGAGAAGGAAAGAATAGGGACGCCTTAAAAACAATTTCTACACAGTGCACATTCCTTCCAGGGTTAGGTCCTACCAGACCCTTTATCCCATTTTCAGCACCTCAACTCCCTGTCATGGGAACTAAAAAGGCAACTCATTGAAGGTATCCAAGGACACACTTCTGCCATTCTTCTGGAACACACCAGGACGTTTTTCTGTTTGTTATCAACTTTCTTTTAACTATATTAGGGCCCAGTCCTCTAACATCTCTGTGGATTCACCCCGAATTTCACTAAAAACCAGATGTGATTCTGAAAAAGAGGTGGGTAGAAAAGTTTGTCAATGTGAAGGAAACAGCTTGAGCAAAGGCAGAAAAAATAGGAACCATGAAGGTAAATCAAAAGAACATATGGACTAGAATACAAGTACATCTAAGTAATATAAAGGAGAAGAGGGAGCTGGGACCCGGCAGACTTGATGAATGCCAAGGTGAGGACGTCATGCTTAACCTGGAATTCAACATGGCGAGGGTGGGAGTGGGGGTTGGCATGGTGACCTGGGAGGAGAATATTTGATAGCATTCAGTGTAGAAGCACATGTTTAGGAGTCAGACCTGTTCACTAATTAGATCACCTTGCTCAACATCACTGCTCTAACCCTCACTGTCCTTATTGTTTCAAGATTTTAAATATGTATGGAACTTCTACTTTGTGCTAAATACCATGTGAGGCCCTCTAAGGTATTAATTCTAACATTTGTACAGTTAAAGTTAGACCAAGAGATCCATTCTGCACGTTCCCACTCTAACATGATATTATAATCAGGATTCAGCCAACTGGATTCCCAATCCCATTAATGAGAAACAGTCAAGATCTTCACCAAATGTTGTTGCATGTATTCTACAGACTATTAAACTCTGAAGAATTTTGTTCAGATCTAGTACCACTGGCCTGGCAATCATTTCACTTTTTCCAGGTGAATAAACAGGTGGAGAAAACTTGATAAAGAGTGATTGATTCCCTATACTGCCTAAGAAATTAATTACAAATGAGAGTGAAAAAAAATAGGAAGTGTAATATATAATGAAAATCAGGAGATATCTTGTCTAAGTTTAATCAGCTTTGGAATTATATCAATAGGTATCTAACTACTTGATTAATTCTTTTTCAGTTTTTGTGTTTTCAAGTCATCTGTGATTTTTTAAATGTCATCTCCTTTCCTTTTAGGAATTCCTGGCAAGTTGACATACATATGGTGAACATATGGTCTTCTCCTAATTGATTTAATTCAGAAGAGGACCCAGGGGAGAGCTCTGAGCACTATCTGTTTGAGAGGTTTCGGGAATGTTTATTTCAGAGTGAAGGGTCTAAGTGTGATAGCATCAGAGTAGTGCCATTGAAATAGGCCAGGCAGTACGCACACATGGTCGGAAGTATCAGTGGTATAAATCATCAGGATGATTTTAACTCAAAGTCTCTGAATTGGCAGAATAATATAAAAATAATATTATTAAATAAAAATAAGAGTTACTGATTATGATGTTTATTTCAAGAGGTTTTTTAAAAACTGCCTGTACTAAATCTCCCCCACTTGTAAAACTGTCTCTCCCCAGGTGACACTGCATTGCCTAATTAACTGGTGGATCGATTTGCCTACATTCCTAAGGGAGCCTATGTTTGCCTAATACATCCTCCACCTGATAGAGATAATGCTGAACCTAAACGACTGCGGAAGAGCTGGGGCAATTGACTGCATTCCTTCCCTGCAGACGGCTATAAATAAAGCCATGTGTCTCTCCTCTGTTTGGTAAATGGCTCCTAGATGATAGCAGTCCAGCCGCAACAAAACTGAAACCAAATTGAGTTCTCTCTCTCTCTATTGTCATCCCTGGTTTGGCTCTAACAATAAAGTCAAAATACCTGTCATTGGTTGATGATGACCTTAATTGATGTGGAGTTTGAATCCTTAATATTGGGTCACAGGACTCAAATTTGAAAATGTGACATCTGGTCATGTTCCTATCAATCTAATGCCCTAGACCCAAAGCCTAGTTTGCTAAGTGATGTGAATAAGCAATATACCAGGTAAAATCAGACTTTCTGAACCAGGCATAGGAAATTTATATATAATATATATTTTAAAATATTTTTATATCTTAATATGTATATTTATTAATACTTATTTAATGTATATGTATATTTGTGTATATATGCTTACATATTTATATGTTTTATATATATATATACNATCGAAACCTGGTCTCGGTGGTCTTTGGGGCGACGGATTCACGGCGAGGAACCGTTGGGTTCAACAATACCATACTTCCTTACACTATTGTTCACTATTGCTTTTTAAAAAAATTTTAAATATGGACCTGAAAAGTGGAAATAGGTAGTCTTTTTGGAGATGTTCTCATCCAGAGTGACATATTTTGTAATTATGCTGGAGAAATGAGATACTATCTTTCATCAAGATGAGGTTACTTCAAGGTTAGACCCTCTTAGTAGGCTTAAGAGAGATTTCTTTAACCAGGCATTGTAGAACNACCTGAAAAGTGGAAATAGGTAGTCTTTTTGGAGATGTTCTCATCCAGAGTGACATATTTTGTAATTATGCTGGAGAAATGAGATACTATCTTTCATCAAGATGAGGTTACTTCAAGGTTAGACCCTCTTAGTAGGCTTAAGAGAGATTTCTTTAACCAGGCATTGTAGAACACAAGTTCTAGGAATTGATTCTGTTCTCTTAAAGCAGACTAAAATGTACAATTGTGGTTATTATTCCAATGTTTAAAGTTTCATTTTTTGCTTGCATTTCTAAAACAGAGTATCCTTTGTAATGTTAATTTTACCAGCATTAAATTTTCACGTTAGTAATGAAGAGGCAATAAGTTTAACTTGTCATTCAAAAAAGTTCTCAGAAGCTTAATTTGGTTAAACTGGTGAGTTTACACATGCTGAAGCAGTGGTTTTGACTGTAGCCACACTTCTTGAAAGTGAGGGTACAAGTCTCTTAAATGCCCCCTTCATATAAGGCATTTGGTTACTTCTCAATAACCATACTGCCCTGAGAACCATTATCTCCTAATTGTGAGATAATCTGCTCCTAATCTGCTCCATAAGTACTGTCTGAATCATGACTATTTAGCATGCTGAGAAAAAGAAAACCCTCCATCTGTACCACTGTTAACATTGCAAAGCCAGTACAGCCAGGACAGAGTAGATTAATCTAAACTTATATGTCAACAGAAACTTCAGATAAGTACTAAGTCCAGAATCCAAGTTATATGTGATAACGTGAAAGTATGAAGAAGACCAGCTAACAATGGCAATCTTCATTTCTTTGCTACTAGCTTGAGCTTGTACTGCTGGCTGTACAAAAAAAAAAAAAAGAAAGAAAGAAAGAAAGAAACCCTGTTTTGACTTGACCAAATTCAATGTGTAAGTTAGTAATGGCTAATTGTATAATCCATACTTAACATTTTTTAATTATATTCTTCACTAAAATGAGTAAACTGTAAACTTCCAAGTCAACCAAATGATTATATCCAAAGCCTTAAAAAATTTTCTTATTCTTTTAAAAATTTACTAACTTTTAAATGAATATTTCCTGGGATATAACTGATTTGCACTGTTATACTAGTTTCTGCTATACAGCAAAGTGAGTCAGTAATGCACATGCATTATAGCCACTCTTTTTTACATCCTATTTCCATGTACGTTGTTACAGAGTATTGAGTAGAGTTCCCTGTGCTATACGTTCTTATTAGTTACCTATTTTATTACATAGTGAAAGTTGCTCAGTCGTGTCCAACTCTTTGCAACCCCATAGACTGTAGCCTGCCAGGTTCCTCTGTCCATGGAATTCTCCAGACCAGAACACTGGAGTGGGTTGCCATTTGCTTCTCCAGGAGATCTTCCCAATCCAGGGATCAAATCCATGGCTTCTGCATTGCAAGCTGATTCTTTACCATCTGAGCCACCAGGGAAGCCCTATTTCATAGTAGTGTGTATATATCAATCCCAATCTCACATTTTATACCTCCCCCTTTTCTTTCCCCCTTGGCAACCATAAGTGTGTTTTCTACATCTGTGACTCTGTTTCTATTTTGTAAATAGATTCATTTGTACCATATTTTTAGACTCCACATATAAGCAATATCATATGACATTTGTCTTTCTCTAACTTAACTTCACTCAATATGACTATCTCTAGATCCATCCATGTTATTGCAAATGGAATTATTTCATTCTTTTTTTTAATTTTAGATATAAAAACATTTAAAAAATCAGATATACAAATGATTTGGAATAATTTATCCTTCCATAATAACATGATTAATTCAACAAGACAGTGAATAGTTTGTCCAAAGATAATATGTTAACCTATAGATTTAACAAAATGGCATTAAATATTCTGTCTTGTTCATATACGTGAAGATTGTTTTGTACACTCTGACCAATGTTGTACTTTGAACCTGCAAGCAGAAGCTTTTGTATGCCTTCATTTTTCAGCTCTCTGTCTAGAATACCATATCAGAGGGCTGTTTTTTCCATCTCTTCTTTCTTTGACAGTCAGTAATGTGCCAAGCACTGTTCTGGGTTCTGGGGGATAGTGGTAAGCCAACTGTTGAGTTGGGAAACTAGGGTGAGGATGTGAACACTGACTGTTCCAGAATATGCAAGAGTTAACCCAATGGATGGGCCATGAGAGTGTGTTTCAGAACAGCAGAGAGACTGGGGCAGAGGCACAGAGGGGAGAGACAGCACAATGTATAAAGGACTAAAGGTGAATGGTGTTAATGGACCATAAAGTATTATAAAAGGAAGAGTTGAATGGCAAAAGCTTGGCTACAAGGACTCAGTTAATGGGTTTGAACCCCTGTAGGGAGGCCACTGAAGAGCTGAAGTCAGAAAAATTACATATCCAGCTGTGCAGGAGGCAGCTGAGTGCAATTTTGAGAAGAGAGCTTTCAGATGTTAAGGCAAGAGGCCAAGCAAGAGATGATGATGGTCTGAAATAGGTTGCTTTTATTCCATAGAATAATAAATTGTTTTCTAGAATGTAGAAAGATTTTGAGGTTATCAGAAGAATCTGGCACAAGAATCACCAATAGCAACGATGGTAACTTACAGAGCGCTTATGGGTGCCAGGCACTCTGCCAAGACTTTACATGCTCTGATGAAATCCTTCCTGTGACTTTGTGAGTTAGGTACTTTTATTATCTCCATGTTTAGAGAAGGTCACACAACTAGGAACTGAGTGAGCTGAGACTCAAGCCAGATCATCTTATAGCTGTGGTCTTAACCACCATGCTATGCAACCAAGCTTATTTAATTTATAAATTTAAGTTTGCATAAAATAATAATGACTTTCAGAATAAAGATTCGATAAATTTGTCTACTAAAATAGTCAAGTAAGTGGACTTTGTGACTATTTTCACTCTTGATAAGAGTGAAAGAGGGGGGTGAAAAAGCTGGCTTAAAACTCAACATTGAAAAAATGAAGACCATGGCATCCACTCACATTACTTCATGGCAAATAGATAAGGAAACATTGGAAAAGGTGACAGGCTTTATTTTCTTGGTTTCCAAAATTACTGCAGATGGCGATTGCAGCCATGAAATTCAAAGATGCTTGCTTCTTTGAAGAAAAGCTATGACCAACCTAGACAGCATATTAAAAGCAGAGACATTACTTTGCTGAAAAAGATCCATCTAGTCAAAGCTATGATTTTTCCCGTAGTCATGTATGGATGTGAGAGTTGGACAGTAAAGAAAGCTGAGCGCTGAAGAATTGACGCTTTTGAACTGTGGTGTTGGAGAAGACTCTTAAGAGTCTATTGGACTGCAAGGAGATCCAACCAGTCCATCCTGAAGGAGATCAGTTCTGAATATTCATTGGAAGGACTGATGCTGAAGCTGAAGTTCCAATACTTGGGCCACATGATGCAAAGAAAAAACTCACTGGAAAAGACCCTGGTACTGGGACAGATTGAAGGCAGAAGGAGAAGGGGACAACAGAAGATGAATGTTTGGATGGCATCACTGACTCAATGGACAGGAGTCTGAGCAAGCTCTGGAAGTTGGTGATGGACAGGGAGGCCTGTAGTGCTGCAGTCCATGGGGTTGCAAAGAGTCGGACACAACTGAGCGACTGAACTGAACTGCCCATACTTCAAAGAGGCATTTAATTCCAAGTTTGAACTCATTTTGACAGGTGCTTAAACTTCAGAGGCATCTGCTCATACCCAAACAGAAGCAAGCTGCAAGCAAGCCCTATTAAATGTATAAAGTAGTAGAATACATCTTCAGTCCTTTTTGTCTCTTCATCCTTATTTCTTGTTGATTTTTATCTTCTTCCCTAGGTTGTCTGTGATTTAATGCTGTCTCTCCCACCTCCTGAGATATGTTACCTGAGAAGTTGATTTTAACATTTATGTTTATTAGTAGCTCAGGGGATATTGGTCCTAGAGGATGTTTTTATATGAAGAATGGATTATAGGTGGAGAAGGAAATGGCAACCACTCCAGTATTCTTGCCTGGGCAATCCCATGGACAGAAGAGCCTGCTGGGTTACAGTCCATGAGGTCTCAAAGAGTCAGACAACTTAGTGAATAAATAGCAACATGAGTTATAGAAGGATAGAAGGGAAGAGAAAGGCTTCAGAAATACTTAGAAAGAGTTGCTTCCTAAAGGACTAACTCATTTTAAAATAATCATCTCATGTGATGAATTTAAGCATGCAAATTACAGCAAAAAAAAAAGATCCTTATTAAGATTCTGTCCTTCAAAACAAATATCTGATTATAATCTGACTTCTGCTGGGATATGATTGCCTGGAAAGAGTACACTGAGGAAAGGTTCAAGTATCTGGATACTCAGACAATTATAATTCTTAACTTCAACCTTAAAATGGCATCTAGTTTTAGCTGTTAACTGTCCATGAGCTTTGGTTCCTGTGAGTCAGTTTCTGAGATGCAAGTGGGTTTCCAGAATGCTCCCAGATCAAATCTCTAAGTCTGACACACTGATGACAGGCTTCAAGTAATGGTGACTTCAAGGAAAATGCTCCCTTTCAATGCTCCTTGGCAGTAACCTAGTTTGTCTTCCTATACTACACCCTTACCTTGCTCTATGTCCCTTCCCTTTGGAAATTCTTACAAGACCTTTTTAGAAATTCAAATTGTAAGTGTTTCCATCTTGGAAGGGAGATAGAGCTCTGAGAAAGAGTTGGCCTTCCTATTACCTTCAGACCATATCATGTAGGAAAATTGAGTGAGTTTTGGAAATCTCCTAATCATACTTCTGACACTGATGACTTCTTAAATTATTAGAAGGAAAAATATCAATCCTGACAGCTGACAATGTTTTATAATTGCATTTCATCTAAGAGTTTATTTTAAAGCTGCCTAGGGTTCTTACTGCATTCCACATGGCTGACTTTTGGCAAAGTTAAGAATACTGATAGTCTTACTAAAACCTTATAATTTTCCAGGTAGTTCCCTGTCTTAAACAATAAGTCTTGTTTTCTCTTCTCAAAGTTATTTGACTTCCTGGGCAGTGTACCAAGTTGAGCAGATGTTTTGAAGATGTTCCGATCAATCCAAAATAGGAAATAGGTATTTGAAGTTCACTAGATCAACATAATGGTATTGAAACTTGGCTATGTGATTTGGGTGGAACACGGTAAAAGAAACACGAAAAGTTTTACTGCTTGTGTATGACCCAACCATTGAGAGGAGAAAAAAATGACAAGTTGGCTTACTTCATATACATTTTGATCTCCCTTGCAAATCCTGGCAATACTTAGGTCTGCTTGCTGTTGGTAATAACAGATCAAGAAATATTTTCCACAAAAGATTTGGTTTTTGTTTGTGATGTCATAAGTTTTTGTTTATGATTTGGAAATAGCACACTTTTTAATTTCCTGAGGGTCATCATAAATATTGCACTTCTAAAAGACTAAATGAGCCTGCAAAAGTTGTCAAATAAATATATTTCATTTCTTGTAGGTTAAGTTAACATTATGGGTAAATGCTTTTCAGAAATAAACATTTGTGGTTTTTTTTTAATTGGAGGATAATTGCTTTACAATGTTGTGTTGATCTCTGCTGTAAAACACTGTGTAAACACTGGCTTTTTATATATGTATACAATTATATATATATATATATATATAGTTATATATATATACATATATCTTCTCCCTCTTGAGCCTCCCTCTTACCCACTCGAAATCCTGTCCTTCTAGGTCATCACAAAGCACCAGCTGGCCTCCCTGGGTTATATAGCAGTTTCCCATTAGATAGATGTTTTGCTATAGTATGTATATATTTCAAAAGCATTTGTTCAAAAAAATTAACAATTCATTTTAAATATAAAATGCACATCTTTTCTCTTGAATGCATGTCTTCCTTAAATACTGACCATGTGAGTACCTCACATACTCTTTATAACATAAGCAGAAGATATTAAGAAGAGGTGGCAAGAATACACAGAAGAACTGTACAAAAAAGATCTTCACGACCTAGATAATCATGATGGTGTGATCACTAATCTAGAGCCAGACATCTTGGAATGTGAAGTCAAGTGGGCNGCTACAGTCCATGGGGTCTCAAAGAGTCAGACACAGCTGAGCAACTGAGAACACACACATGCATATAACACACAAATGTGTAGGTATGTACTATATACACATGTCCTTAATTTCTTGTCTCTTTAGCCCTTAGCCTAAACCAAGTGTTTTTAATGTTTGTTGAATGAACAAACAGTTGGGCACTTTCCATGGTTTACATAATTAACCATCCAGTAGATAATTGTATCGGAGAAGGCAATGGCACCCCACNGGTATGTACTATATACACATGTCCTTAATTTCTTGTCTCTTTAGCCCTTAGCCTAAACCAAGTGTTTTTAATGTTTGTTGAATGAACAAACAGTTGGCCACTTTCCATGGTTTACATAATTAACCATCCAGTAGATAATTGTATCGGAGAAGGCAATGGCACCCCACTCCAGTACTCTTGCCTGGAAAATCCCAGGGACAGCAGAGTCTGGTGGGCTGCCATCTATGAGGTCGCACAGAATCAGACATTACTGAAGTGACTTAGCAGCAGCAGCAGATAATTGTATAGTGTCAGTAGCGGTAGTACCAGTAGTAATAACACTGCTACTGCTAATACAGCTCTTATTAACCGAACTTTTACAAACTCCAGGCACTAGTGAAAATGTGCTTGGAACTAAATACCCTGTCTCATTGACAACTGTCCTCCTATAAGAGAGATCGTGTTATTTCCCAGATTATAGATCAAGGGGTTGGGTTGTGAGGAAGTTAAACAATGTGCCTAAGAACAAGTAGGTGATGATATAGAATCCAAATAATCTGCTTGTAATCACAGCAAACCCTTTCAACTCAGGGAGTACATTGTCATTTCAGTGGGATTTCCCTGGAATGTTCAACACTATTTTTGTTTGAGTAGTATGACTTCACTTAGAGACTGTTCCTCTTTTGGAGTTAACTCGGTCATACGGAATTGTTCTGGCAAATTGTTAATGGCCCTGTTATCATAGACTATAAAAGAGAAGGGGCAGGACTGGAGCCTTTGATTCTGGACACAGATCACAGCTAAGAACAGAGTAAGACAGGTGTCAGAAAATATTTCTGAAGTGCCCTTGTCCATTTCCACGTGCCTGAGCAATCATCAGAAAAATTATTATTGTATCTAGTTAGCAACCATTGGGTCATCTTCGAATTCTTTGAAAAGTAGTAGAATTTCATTGCTTCAGCTTCATTGGATGTTTAGGAATTGTCCTTTAGGAATACATCCTCGGGAAGAAGACTTTAAGATCTACTCTGTACAGCACATCCTAGAGTATGCGAGTACATTTCGATGTTTTATAAAGCAATGCAACAGAAGTGCCATAGAAAACAGCAGACTAGTCAATGACCCTGAATTAAAAATTCCCTTCCTGAAGCTCATATGATCATACTATCAAGAGAAAAAAGAGACCTGATACATTTCTCTGTGTGTCATGACAACACACTTTGTTCTACTCAGTGGAACCCAAAGAGGGTGAAGCAATCCAAATATTATTTCAGAGCTAATTACTGCTCACGTGATTTCTTTCACAGAATAGAATTACAAACACATCTGTTATCATTTCTTAATCAGGAACTTGACCTCCAATATAACGAGTATAAGTTGTACACTTAACATTTCTATGTTATCATAGCTATTAATGTTAGCTTAATAAGAGGAATAGTATAGCTTCACACTAGAGGCATCTTTGGGTTCCCTTGAATGTCATCTCTGTTTGTGAAGAGAAGCAGGATTGGAGTCTATAACTTTTTAAAGGTTTTTTCACAGAATTTCTTCCAAAGTTTTTCCAGTGTCATCTCATGAACCTCTCTTTGACTATATAGGCAAGGTGACTACCCAGTGCAGAGCTCCCAGACAGCATGGTTATAAATATTGTTTCTCATAGTCCACAACAGCACACTGAGGGTGGTCAGATTGTGCACCCCAATTTGAGGTTTAGAAGCCTGGACACAGGACACAGTCTGGTAGCAACTAAGCTTAAATTGAACACAGTGTCAGCTCTCTTCTGGGATAGGACAGTGTTTTGAAGGAAACAGGACAAGACTGATCAGACTACAAGGAAATTCACACCATAGGAGCTAGTGATCCTACTTAAAACAGTCCCCGTGCTAAAGAACGACAATTTGAGTAAATATTTGTCCGGTGAACAATTTACATTCTTCCTTTCCCATAAATGTCTGCCTTTCAGCAAAGATCCACTTGTCACCTGCACAAATTGTAGGTGTTGAAGCCAGGCCTGTGACCCCAAAGACCATCTTTGCCATTTCTGAATGACCTATGTGTCTAAAAATGTGCCCAACGCCTACGAGCAGTTGAGCTCCTGAAATGTTCTCAAAGAAATACAAAGCATATGCCATGCAGCTGGCTCACATATCACCCATGGTGTCAGACAATTGCTCTCTGAAGGGCTCTGGTTTTTGGATCAGGAGACACCTGTCATGCTGGTCATGCAATGGAGAAAACATGGGGCTGAGGTGGCTGAATTCTGAACCCAACTTGGCTACCAGGCATGTATGGGCATGGGAGAGTTCCCTTTTTCCTAGCCGCTGCTTCCTCACTTGACAGATGATTCTATGAGCTTTTCGTTTCTTAACCCAGTTCAAAACACCTGTGCCCATATGATTTTACAATCAAACAGGATAATGGGGACTTACTTCAATCAATCTACTCTGAGAGCGTCTTTAAAATTCTACTGGGCTTCCCAGATGGCGCTAGTGGTTAAGAACCTGCCTGCCAACGACAGAAGACACACAGGTTCAATCCCCGGGTCAGGAAAATTCCCAGAAGGGAATGGCGACCCACCAGTATTCTTGCCTGGAGAATCCCAGGGACGGAGGAGTCTGGTGGGCTGCAGTCCAAGGGGTCACAAGGAGTCAGACACAACAGAGCACACACAGCACAGATACCTTGGAGAATATTGTTTTGCAAAAAATTATTTTTTAGTACTTTATATTGGGAAAAATGTCCACACTTACCCTTCAACAAATATATGATACATTTTGAACATCATGAACTACCATGAATCTTTTCACATACACCAGCCCTCATTTGTCAGTACATAAAATTTTACAGTCAAGCATACTTATCCATTTTGCAAATTTTGTTCAGCAGATTCACAATAGATGTAAACTAGCACAAAGAGATCAATAGAACTTATTTTGTGGTAACAAAGAACTGGAGAAACACAGAAAATAGTTGTTTTGTTTGCTTGAAGCATTTTGTCTGCGTCATGGGATTCATTAGCCAACCAGGACAAGTGACAAGAAGAAAATTTCCTCTAGCCATTCTGAACCATTCTGAGCCAAAGTGATTTGACATCTCAGCCAAAAACGGTCCCTCTAGGGTCAAGCTGACCCCTCCTTGAGAAATAGGTTTCCCCTCCCACCCAAACAGGTTTCCCTGCTGGCTCAGCAGATAGAGAATCCATCTGTAATGCAAGAGACACATGAGTCTCGGGTTCAATCCCTGGGTCAGAAAGATTCCCCTAGATGAGGAAATGGCAACTCACTCAAGTATTCTTGCCTGGAAGATCCCAGTAACAGAGGAGCCTGGCAGGCTACAGCCCATAGTGTCACGAAGACTTGGACATGATTGAGGGATTAAGCACCCACCAAACAGAAGAGCTGCTGCTGCTGCTGCTAAGTCACTTCAGTCGTGTCTGACTCTGTGTGACCCCACAGACGGCAGCCCACCAGGCTCTGCCATCCCTGGGATTCTCCAGGCAAGAACACTGGAGTGGGGTGCCATCGCCTTCTCCAAACAGAAGAGCTCCCCCGCTTCAAACACTGAGCAGACAGACCAGGTCATCCCTAAATCATAGAAAAATAATAAAATCAGAATTAATAATTTCATGTCAATTTCACTTCACAAAGCAATTTCACCTTCCCAACTCAAACTGCCCCCAGTGATCTTTAGAGGACATTTCCCACAGAACGGGTGCTTTGTTTTGCTTTATTATTACAATTTTCTCTGCATAGTATATAGTAGAGACACACGACAGACTGAAAAATCCAATTTTAACTAAAAGTTACAGACCTTCACATGTTGGAAGCTTGGAAAATATTTTCCAATTTCAGTAATGATGAGAAGTTATGCAACCTGCACCTCTAAATCTAAAGCATGAAATGGAAACCAGCAACCATTCATCTACTTTCTATCTGGAGCTGTAAAACTGTCCTAGGATGTGCTGAAGGGGCATCTAGGGGTGTTTCAGAAAAGAAAGTATTTGCTAATGGGAGACCAATCTAGATAGCAAAGAATTGAGAAGGAGTCAGATTTAACCCCTCAAAAGCAGATACTAGTTTGTGGGTAAAAGCTCTTAAATAAACCATAGCTCTAGTGATACTTGTTTTCATTAGGACCAATGTTGCTGTTGTTCAGTTGTGTCTGATTCTTTGCAACCCTATGGACTGCAGCACACCAGGCTTCCCTGTCCTTCATTATCTCCTGGAGGTCACTCAAACTCATGTCCACTGAGTCAGTGATGCTGTCCGGCCATCTCATCCTTTATCACCCACTTCTCCCCCTGCCCTCTATCTCTCCCAACATCAGGGTCTTTTCCAACACCAATAGTTCCTCATGTAGGCTTTCTAACCTAGGTTAATAGACCTCTCCAGGTTTACCAGATGTCCCTACTTGGGATGGCCTCCATAGACAATTTCTACTTACATTGGTATCTTTTCCCTTAGCTCTTTCCAAGTTTCCTCCTTGTCAATCATCTACCCAGAGGACCTCCATGATCTGCCCTCCCCTCTCTCCCAGGTGGACTCAGATTCCATTGATTAAAGGACATCCTATATAACTTGCTATCTCATCATCATTCACAATACCACTGCCTTTCACTCTCAGAAGTACGCCATTTTGGAAGATAAATTAAATGGTTGCCTTCTCTTATCTTGCTTTTTTCCCTTCCTCCTTATAATATGTTTAACATCTTGTTTATGCAGCATCAAAATACCACTCAATATGAATGTCTACCTGATTACTCCTCCAGCCCTGCTGCTCCCTTTCAAGCTCCAGACAAACAGTTCCATTCCCATATTCCATGTCTATTTGAGAGCCCTTCTAGAACCATAGACTCAACAAATAATAAATCTTTTTCAGACAGACCAATTACTCTCTGGTATTATTATTTCTGTTAAAGAAATGAGTAAACCTCAATATTGGAAAGCCATCTTGTCAAAAAAATCTTAGGTCATTTCCCGTAAGTCCTTCTGGATAAAGATGCTACAAACCCATGTTTTATGCTCCCTTCCACTGGAAGCATCTCCAGCCCTGATTTTGTCACTCCCAGAATATTACAAAATGCTTGCTCATGACTGCTTAAAAAATTAGCAGTGATGGGAATTTCCTGGTGGTGCATTTAAGATGCTGCACTTCCAATTCAGGGGGTGCATTTTCGATCCCTAGTCTGGAAACTATTAATAAGATCCTGCATGCTGCAAAGTGCAGCCAAAAAGCGAAAATTAGCAGTGATTTCAAAGGCCTGCTAAATGAACTTAAACCTTTTGCCATGACTTTCAAAGCCCTGCATAGTATGCCTTCAAATTAACTTGTTGATCTTTTTCAGCTCTAACATACCAGAAATTTATGATTCTAAATATCCTCCCTTATTTCTCAGTAGTAATCAATATTATTTCCTAGAACTCAGGTGACTCTACCTACAAATAGGTTGTATTCATTTCTGAGAATAATCTATAATTCCTTGCCTTTACAGTTTCATCTGTGTAGTTTAGAGAAACTTTTTTAACAAATTTTATTTTTCAGAATAATTTCAGAGATTGTACAGAAAGTTTCAAAGTACTATGCTATTTCAGCCTGGAATGTTCTTACCTTTGTATTACTGAAGTCTATCCATTCCTCAAAGACTTATTCAAATACCATTGTCTCAGAAAACCTTTCTTCCTCCACTCTCCCCCAAATAAGTAATGTGGTTGCCTTCTTCTTCACCACAATTACTATCATTCTGTATTTTCAGAACTATACATTATAGTGGCCTCTGAAGGTTTAACTTCCTTCCAGTCACAGAAATCTCCAGATGCT
Organism: Neotragus moschatus; assembly: GCA_006410615.1. NCBI lineage: Eukaryota > Metazoa > Chordata > Mammalia > Artiodactyla > Bovidae > Neotragus > Neotragus moschatus. The sequence continues at coordinate 211,866 of SJYA01001817.1, forward strand.
TTTCCACATTGCCGCCAGGCTGATCTTTCTAAACATGAACTTCATCATAGTATTTCCTAGCTTAGAGGCTTTTAATGATTCTCTCTTTCCCATAGGACAAAACTCAAACTGCTCATTATAACATGCAGCAATCTGAACACTATTTACTTCTCCAGACTTAAATCTCCTGTTTCCCAATTTTTACTCTTTTATGCTATAGCAAGGCCTACCCAGGTAGTTCACAGGTAAAGAATTTGCCTGCCAATACAGGAGACTCAGACCTGGAGTGGATCCCTGAATCGGGAGGATCCCCTGTAGGAGGGCATGGCAACACACTCCAGTACTCTTGCCTGGAAAATCCCACGGACTGAGGAGCCTGGTGGGCTACAGTCCATGGGGTCACAAAGAGTAGGACATGACTGTTAAGTAGTATGCCTTAACAAAGCCTCATAATTTTTTCCACACAGACTATTGGGTATTTTGTTATTGTCTCTTCCCACAAATTCTTTTTCCTCCTTGTCTATCTGGAGAGCTTCCCTACACTCAACTCTGATGATACCCCTGTGATCCTGTGTTTGATCATCTACCTTTTTTTGCCTGCTCCACTCCAGACAAAAGTAATTATTATCTTCTCCCACTACTACCAAATTGTGCTTATATTATTTGTTATCACAATATATTTCATTAATTAGATTTTTCTACTAGATTGTGAATGCTCTAAAGACAGGACTTATGTCACGGTTAAGAGTATGGACTCTGGAGAGAAGATACGGATTCAAATCTTATCTCTCCTACTCATTAGCTGAGTGATCTTGTATATCAATTAGCTGTTACTACAAGAATGCAGCAACAACAAATTCTCAGTGGTATGTAACAATTCTTTTTTTGCTCAGAGTTTATGGGTTGACTGGCAGTTTGGCTAATTTAAGTCGGTCTTGGCTGATCTTGGCCGGGTTTGTTTTTGCATTCGTGGTCAGTGGTGCATCAGCTGGGACTGAACTGTCTGGGATGGCCTCAGCTAGGATAACTCATTTCTACCCTTCTCTCATCCTCTAGTAGATTTTCCTGGATTGTCCTCATGGCGGGAGCAGAGTTTCAAGAGACCTGCAGGGATATACATGGCCTCATGATGCCTAGACTGAGAACTAGCTCCATGCTATATTTATTTCAATCAATTGGCCAAACCAAAAGGGCTTCCCTGATGACTCAGGGGGTAAGGAATCCACCTGCAATGCAGGAAACATGGAAGATGTAGGTTCGATCCCTGGGTCATGAAGATCTCCTGGAGAAGGAAATGGCAACCTACTCCAGTTTTCTTGCCTGAAAAATCCCATGGAGAGAGGAGCCTGGAGGGCACAGACCATGGGGCCGCAAGAGTTGGACATGACTGAGCTACTCAGCACACACAGCACATCAGCCAAACCAAATACAGTCCAAATTCAAAACACTGGGAAATAGACTCCAAACATCCTAGTAAAGATGCAGAGACACATTTTAAACAGCATAGATATAGGGAGGTCATTAACTGGAGCCACTTTTGCAAGGAATTATCTCATTTTAGGCAACTACCACTTTAATAACCAACAAACTTTTTAAAAGCGTTTATTACCATGTCCTGTTTCAGATGCCAAGGATACCACAGTAAACAATACTACCAAAAATCCAATCCTCAAAAACCTTGAGTTCTAGAGGGGTAGAGAGGGAATAAATTTAAAAAGAAAATAAAGCATATCATTTGTTAGTAGTAAGAAGGGTTGAGGAGTCAGTGAAACATGTACATACTGCTATATTGAAAATGGATAACCAACAAGGACGTACTGTATCAGTTCAGTTCAGTCACTCAGTCATGTCCGACTCTTTGTGATCCCATGAATCACAGCAGGCCAGGCCTCCCTGTCCATCACCAACTCTCAGAGTTCACTCAGACTCACGTCCATCAAGTCAGTGATGCCATCCAGCCATCTCATCCTGGGTCATCCCCNGGAACCTGCTGTCCTAAGGCAAGAGGGGCAGACCCTAGGGAGCCCCTGGGAGCATCCCCAGCCTCCATCCCAGCAATGTGACAGCAGCTGCCTTGCCCTCTGGCTCTGCTTCTGAACAATGTGGACCAAGAAGCTTCATAGAGTGAGATAACTTGGATTTATGGAGGTGAGTAAGCTTAACACAGAGACAAAAACAGAGAGCAAACCGCAGAAGGCAATCAATAGCTAATGTCCAAAGCCCAGGAGACGGAAGAGCAGTGAACCTCAGTTTCTTGGCAGGAAAACCAGATTGGTCTAGAAAGAAGCTTTGGGAAAGCGTTTGAACCAGTCTCAACAGAATGAAAGCATTTCTAAATGAGCTCTTTGACTAATTCTTCTCTTGGAAAATATGCAGATCAATTGAAGGGAAGGTTAAGTCTTTTAAGGGCAACTTAAACTTTCCTGTGGCTATTTAGCCCATTTCTGAGAATTAGTCTCAAGACTTTTTTTTTCCTTGTCTGTTTCCCTTCTTCATTCTTTAATTTTTTTATTAGTTAATTTTTATTGCAGTATAGTTGCTTTATGTCTCAAACTCTTTAAAGCATAAGAATTCAAGAATAAACTCTCAGTGGTAGTGGATCTCTCATCTCCGGGATCTGGGTTAAATACCTAGGTAAGACAATAAGTCTTAGTACCAACAACTGTGTGTTCTGTCAAATGTCCCTCCCACTCAAGAAAAATACTCGCAATATCTACTATTGACACTTTTCCTAAAGAACACTCTGGTGTGAGAGTCTTGTTTGAAACTGTTTGATCAGAAAGGAAAGTATGTGCATTTACACTCTGGTTTCACTTCATGTCAGGCCACGCTGCCTATGAGAAGGCGGGTGGTACAGAATGTCACTCACCCTCCTTTATACTGACCCCACAGACATGGGGATGTAACTTCAGAAAAACAAAGGATACTAGAGGGAGGAAGAGGAAGAGAAAGAAGCTGAGAATTAGAAGCTATGGACTACGGCTTCTACATAATTTTGAGTGAGATTGATAATCTTCAGGGGCTTAAATAGCAAGATGGTCCTCTTGACTATCAGCATAGGCACCAGTTAGATTACTATTTCTTATCTCTTGTTCAAAGCTCTACTTCAAAGGACGATTATCAACTGTTCAAGTGGACAGCAAAACCTCGAAATGCCTAGAGTACTCCAAAGAGAGAAAAATATGAAAGCATTCTTTCTTGAGGAAGAGGTAGGTCTGGGGTATGTTGAAGAGAAAGAGGCCGATAATCCAGTCATGGTGCTCAAGTACTGATGAGTAAACAGACACACAATAAGTCCCTGGGAATTAAGGAACTTAATCAGAAGTCAGAGTAACAGGGTATTTGGATGAAACGGTATTTAATTCTAACCTGGGAAAAGCTAGACATTGTAACATAGCAAAACCATTCAATGTGTTCCAATAATTTTATTTTAATGATTCACTCATTCAACAAGTATTTATTGAGCAACTGTTAGCTGCCAACGTCTGTTGAGGTGTTGGCAAAACTGCTAAGAACAAAATGAGTGAGAATCCTGCCACCAGAGAGCTTATATCCTGGAGAGATAAGCTGAGACTGCAAGGACTGGCCTTATATCCTGGAGAGATAAGCTGAGACTGCAAGGACTGGCCTTGGTCAATTATTCTGGCCATTTTTCTCTAATAATTTATGTCATAGTACTATTAATCACAGCTTAATTTGACTCTGTGTGTGTCTGTGTTTGAGTGAGGGTTGTTTTTGTTCGGTTGCTGAGGTGTATCTGACTCTTTATAACTCCATGGACTGTAGCATGCCAGGCTTCCCTGTCCTTCACTGTCTCCTGGAGTTTGCTCAAGTTCGTGTCCTTTGAGTCGGTGATGCTGTCTAATGATCTCATTCTCTGTGGTCGCCTTCTCCTCCTGCCCTCAATCTTTCTCAGCATCAGGCTCTTTTCCAAAGAGTTGGCTCTTCACATCAGATGGCCAAAATATTGGAGATTCAGCTTCAACATCAGTCCTTCTAATGAATATTCAGGGCTGATTTCCTTTAGGATTGACTGGTTTAATCTACATGCCATCCAAGGGATTCTCAAGAGTCTTCTCCAGTACCACAGTGCAAAAACATCAGTTCTTTGGTGCTTAGCCTTCTTTAAGGTTCCAGCTCTCACATCCATACACAATTACTGGGAAAACCATAGCTTTGACAATATAGACCTTTGCTGGAAAAGTGTGGGGATAGGAAGGGAGTTTTAAATGTGAAATTCAGAAAATAATCACAGAGGAGAAGGTTATTTTGGGGAGATGGTTAGCCTTCCTGAAGGCACTCTGTTTTTTCCTTCAAAATAACAGTTTCTCAGGAGAAATAATTTACTTTCTAAACTCTCCTAGGACATTTCCTTCAGGATCATGTGTTTATAGTTCACTCAACTCAAGGGAGGAGAAGGCAATGGCACCCCACTCCAGTACTCTTGCCTGGAAAATCCCATAGACAGAGGAGCCTGGTAGGCTGAAGTCCATGGCATCCCTGAAAGTTGGACACGACTCAGTGACTTCACTTTCACTTTTCACTTTCATGTGTTGGAGAAGAAAATGGCAACCCACCCCAGTGTTCTTGCCTGAAGAATCCCAGGGACGGCGGAGCCTGGTTGGCTGCCATCTATGGGGTCACACAGAGTCGGACACGACTGAAGTGACTTAGCAGCAGCAGCAGCAACTCAAGGGAAAGGAGAATAACTTTAAGAATATGCACCAAATACAGGAAATTAATAATGAGGACCAAATCCAGGGATAGAAGAGAAGCCTAAGTGTTGCTAAGGGCAGAATGAATCTGGAACTTGACTGTTTATCAGGCAGGAATTCTGCCAGATATTGTTTTGTGCATAGAAATAGACCAAGCATTACCTAATTATAATAAAACTTGAGTTCAGAAAGAAGAAAGGCAGTAGCCTTTAAAAGGCAAATATAAGTTGTGACTTGTTACATTTTATAGGAGTTTTGCAGCAATAATAAAATAATCATCGGGACAAATCCTTATCTTTAAAGATAAGGATTAAAGGATTCGATACCGTATACGGTATTTTCAAGTGCAAGGACAACAAGGAAGTTCTCTGCAGAAAATGCCCATCTGGTTGAAGCACTTTTCTTCATTTTCCCAGCCCTGCCCTTGCATTGGACTCTTCCTTCTGCTTTGCTTTCCAACACATTCTCTAGAGGTACCTAATAACTTTTGCCCAGGATTATACACCGATTGTAGCTGATTTGACTATGTAATATATCTGAGTTAATAAATGTTTCTGTATCTGTTCTATATCCTCTTCCCTTCATACAGCGCGCACACACACACACACACAAAGAAAAGAAAGAAAAAAACAACTCTAACAGATCAATTGCAGACTGATCCAATAGGAAGAGGCAAACTCTTTGATTTTTGTCTTAGGTAAGCTCCAGTACAATCAACGTTCAGTTGTTCACACTCAATTTCAATTTCAGCCATCTTATTTCAAACCCCAGATTGATGAATATTGCCAGGTAACATAAAAAGACTATGCCTCGCTGTTCTATAGTATAGACTCATCTATCCCTAACTATTTTTTAGCCGTCTGCTTTCATTCAGTGAGTCTTGCTGTCGGTGTGCACTGAAACTTTTGTTCCCAAAATGATGCCACTTTTCTTTTTTTCCTTCTTCATATTGGGTCACTGTAGTAAAAGGAAGGCAATGGCATCCCACTGCAGTACTCTTGTCTGGAAAATACCATGGATGGAGGAGCCTGGTGGGCTGCAGTCCATGGGATCGCGAAGAGTCGGACACGACTGAGCGACTTCACTTTCACTTCTCACTTTCATGCATTGCAGAAGGAAATGGCAACCCACTACAGTGTTCTTGCCTGGAGAATCCTAGGGACGGGGGAGCCTGGTGGGCTGCCGTCTATGGGGTCGCACAGAGTCGGACACAACTCAAGCGACTTAGCAGCAGCAGCAGCAGTAAAAAGAAACTAGACATTTTCTTCATATGATAGAAAAGCCCCACTAAATGATGAACATCAAAAAAATCCCCTTTGAATATTATTAAATCAAATAAACTTGTTTTGTTGAGTGGTCAAAGGTCTGTATTAGAAGCAGCTAGTCTTCTATTCTATATGATATTTTGAGATGGTTGTAGAGGTCTAGTGGGCTTCCCTGGTGGCTCAGATGGTAAAGAAAACGCCTGCAATGCAGGAGACCTGGGTTCAATCCCTGGGTTGAGAAGATCCCCTGGAGGAGGACATGGCAACCCACTCCAATATTCTTAGCTGGAGAATCCTCATGGACAGAGGAGCCTGGTGGGCCACAGTCCATGGAGTCACAAAGAGTCAGACATGACCAAGTGACTAAGCACACACACACACACACAGAGGTCTAATGGATACAGCGGTATCATTTTAAGTTGTCTTGAGAATGAGGAAACACAAGGGATGTGTTCAGTTGACTGAAATGTGGCTAATGATTTCCCAGTGGATTGAGCCACGGATTATATAAACCACAAAGGTGATTGATGTGATCAGATTAGTCATCCCAAAATGTAGTTTAGCAATCACCAAGACATCCAGCTAAAGTCCATGTTGCCTCAGCTGTGCCAGAACCTAGTTGATTCTTGAAGGCATTGTTGAATTTCTGGTGTCCCTTATCTAGGAAAACTGACAAAAATCCAAACTTTCAAAACAAGCTACTATAAGCTAACCTAAACTGCAGTAGAGTGTTCCCTGAAAATTACCCTTAAAATATATGTTCTATGCATTGTTATTTGCAAAACTATGAATTGTATTCAATGCTTCTGTGTCACATTCGTTGTGTAAGTGGATGGTGCATGAATTACAATCTCAACTTTCATGAGATATGAAGAACAGAAGTGATTGGAAAATAGTGTGTATTCAAAAACCCATTTTGCACAAAGCAGTGAAGAACAAAGGCTAACCAATCTGACCCCAGCAGCCACAAATCTTAGAGATTGAACCCAACCATCAACACGTTTCAAACTTCTAAAATATCGAATTTTTTTTAGCCAATACACTCTTTTTTAACCTATATACTGTTGACCTAGGGTATAAATCATTAACAGTCACACTTTAAGTTTGACTTTTCACTTTCTTATCTAGAGAAAATTTCATTTTCAAGTATTCGATAATATGTAAAGTATTCAAAGTATTTTAAGAGAACGTTTGGCCCATATCACCCAAGCTCAATAGCTAACAGTTGCTGCCACCTATAGGCCCAATCTCAAGAGAAGGATCTAGGACCTGAAGAGGCTTGTAAATTTAAAAGTCACCACAGTTCAACAGAGCAAGTTTTTAGGTGGTAGGGGGTTTTCCTCATAGGAAAACACAGTTAGAAACTTTGACTGCAGTTAACCTGAAAAATTGCATTAGAAATGACAAATTTCATTGATTTCATCAACCATGATCTCTTTAAACCAACTCGTGAAGGGCAGGAACTTTAGCAACCTCTTTACTCACGAAACAAGCAAATGAAACAAAATGAATCAAATTAACTGAAGCTTCATTATGACTGCCACGGCTACACAATCATGGAAAATAAGTGACAAAGAGATATTTTCTATTGTATCTATTAATATGTATCACATGTGAGAGCCTGAATCTTTTTGGCTAGACACTCTTCCTTTTGGAGATTTTATGAAGCCATCCCTGTGATAAATATTTATAGTATAGTATAATTCCATCCTAAGGCTGAAAGAAAAGAAAAAATTTATATCCGTAAAACAACCCAAACTTAAATCTCAGCTTCAGGATTTTTTTTATCTGTAGAATGGAGATAGAAACGACCATCTTCAAATGTCATATTAAAGATTAGAAGACATTTTATTTTTTATAGATTAGCTATACATGCACATAAGCATATAAACATTTATATTTATTCATTGAACATATATATATATATATACACACATATGTATCCATAAATATACATGTATTGGGCTGGCCAAAGTGTTCATTTGAGTTTTTCCATAACAGCTTACAGAAAACCCGAATGAACAAACTTGTTGGCCAACCCAATACGTATACACATATGTGTATGTATACATATGTTTATATATATATATATATATACACGCACATTCTCAATGGTTAGCATACAATATTTTATAAAAATGTTAGGCTTGGTCATACTGATCAATTTTATGATGTTTGCTAAGTCATTTCATAATTTGAATCTTGCTTCTTTGTCAAGTGAGGAGCTTAGACTAAGTAATTCCTAGATTCCTCCTGGGCTGAATATTCTAGCACAAGGCATTTGATTTTGGCATCCTCTCAATCCTGACCATTTGGTCCCGTTTCTTTATTAGGGCGGATAAATGGTTGAGGATCAATGTCCTCAATGTCATGTGCTTCCTCCGTATTCTGTACTCGGAGACCAGAAGAGGAGGAAAGTCTTCTGGACTGATGTCCATTTCCATATTCCTAAATACAACTGGCCTCCCTGTTAGGAGCTGAATCCAGTCCTCCCATTTTGGAGTGTTGAAGTCCCAATTCCAAGTATCTCAAATTCAACTCTATTGGGAGACAAGGCTTTTAAAGAGATGATGCAGTTAAAATGAGGCCATTCGGGTGGGTCCTAATCCAATCTGATTGGTGTCCTTATAAGAAAAGGAAATTTGGACACATAAGAGACACCACACTGATACACCTGGGACACCAGGGTACCTGCCCACAAAGGAAAGACCATGTGGGGACAGAGGGAGAAGGAACCAGAAAAAGACAACATCTGCAAGCCAAAAAGAGAGGTCTCAAAAGGCCTCATGCTGAGAACACTTTGGTCTTGGGATTGCAGCCTCCAGATTATAAAAAGATAAATTTCTAGTGCTTAAGCCTCCAAGTCTGCAGTATTTTGTTATGGCAGTCTAGCAAACGAATACACTTCTTGCCCTAATCTGTGACTTTGATGAAGTTACTTATGTTCTCAAACTGCTTATACTTTAACCAGAGAGGATAATGATTTCTTTTAAAGTTGTAAGATTAAAAATGATGATATGTATAAACCTACTATGTGCCTATCACAAAGCAGTTGCTGCTGCTGCTAAGTCGCTTCAGTCATGTCCGACACTGTGCGACCCCATAGACGGCAGCCCAACAGGCTCCCCCGTCCCTGGGATTCTCCAGGCAAGAACACTGGAGTGGGTTGTCATTGCCTTCTCCAATGCATGAAAGTGAAAAGTGAAAGTGAAGTCACTCAGTCGTGTCTGATTCTTAGCAACCCCACAGACTGCAGCCTACCAGGCTCCTCTGCCCATGGGATTTTCCAGGCAAGAGTACTGGAGTGGGTTGCCATTGCCTTCTCCACACAAAGCAGTTACTCAAACACTAATACTTTCCCTTCCTGAATCTTACCACTGCTGTCAAGTGAACTTGAATTTATAGAATATAATTTCATTTATTCTTTGTTCTTCCAATAGCCACCTAGCCTATGCATATAGAATTCAATGAAATATTTTAAAATACATATTGATATGTAACGTCTTTTGTGAAACTACAAACATTCAATGCAATTAGCTATATTTAATAACATTTTTGCTGAAAAGAACAAATATATATGAAGTAAAAACCCTCCTTATCACTCTAGACAGTACAAGTATACCTAGGTGAGCTCTAAGTTCTCTCTATAAAACTTCATGGATTTCACCATTTAGATACATTTAGATAAACAATTCAAAGTCTAAATGTCCATTCAAATCTCAATGTATCTGTGCATGCTTGCTGAACTTCCAGAATCAAATAGCATCAAGATCATCTTAGTATGTCTTTTTCTTTCTGTTCCCACCTTTTAGCAAAAGCTCAAACAAAAATATTGGTGCTGCTTCTCTTACAACCAGCATCCTCCCTCTTTCCACTCTCCATCTTCTTACATTGCTGCCTTCTTATATTAGTATAGGGTTAACTCAGTATCTTCCTAACACAATTTTTTAAAAATTTACTTCTGTAGATTTTATTAACTCGTGAAAATTAGGGCTAATAAAAACCAAATCAATCACTATACTTGAAAACTCTTACTAATTCAAGAAGGCAAAACTTTCAATAAGAATACTGTCTTCTTACTCTTTTGGTCCAATTCCATAATCTTTTTATTTCTCCTTCTTCTCTTTTCCTCCAAATCCAAAACCTCAAGTAGACTCTTCCCAGAAGCCCACTAGAGAAGAAATATAATGAAAACAAATGTAAGTTAAATGTTTTGCAAACTTTGGGAAATGAACTGTTCTGGTTCATTTCAAATTTGCTGGCAAAGATCCAGGATCATATAAGAACCAAGAGCACATGTCCACGGTGAAGAGTGGAGAGTGCACATGGTGGACAATTATCTAATTAGAGGGGATGCCAACTCTAGTAATCAGGCAAAATCAAGAATTTTCTTCATATATGACTGAGAGAATTGTGACTGCCATGACCCCACATTTAAGTTAAAAAAGTAGTATAACAAAGTTCTCAGGCAAAAATAGATGACAGAACTGGAAAAATACTAACTTTAGCATAAGTGGTAAATACAGGAAAAGAGAGAGATCATTTGAAAGTAAATGTAACAATCTAGTTCTTTTAATGCCCAGCAGCCCCAGTTCCAGAGAAGGCAATGGCACCCCACTCCAGTACTCTTGCCTGGAAAATCCTATGGACAGAGGAGCCTGGAAGGCTGAAGTCCATGGGGTCACTGAGGGTCGGACACAACTGAATGACTTCACTTTCACTTTTCACTTTCATGCATTGGAGAAGGAAATGGCAACACACTCCAGTGCTCTTGCCTGGAGAATCCCAGGGATGGGGGAGCCTGGTGGGCTGCTGTCTATGGGGTTGCACAGAGTCAGACACGTCTTAAGCGACTTAGCAGCAGCAGCCTCAGTTCAGTTCAGTTCAGTGACTCAGTCATGTCTGCCTCTTTGCCCCATGTATGACTATTTNTATATATATATATATATATACACGCACATTCTCAATGGTTAGCATACAATATTTTATAAAAATGTTAGGCTTGGTCATACTGATCAATTTTATGATGTTTGCTAAGTCATTTCATAATTTGAATCTTGCTTCTTTGTCAAGTGAGGAGCTTAGACTAAGTAATTCCTAGATTCCTCCTGGGCTGAATATTCTAGCACAAGGCATTTGATTTTGGCATCCTCTCAATCCTGACCATTTGGTCCCGTTTCTTTATTAGGGCTGGATAAATGGTTGAGGATCAATGTCCTCAATGTCATGTGCTTCCTCCGTATTCTGTACTCGGAGACCAGAAGAGGAGGAAAGTCTTCTGGACTGATGTCCATTTCCATATTCCTAAATACAACTGGCCTCCCTGTTAGGAGGTAAATCCAGTCCTCCCATTTTGGAGTGTTGAAGTCCCAATTCCAAGTATCTCAAATTCAACTCTATTGGGAGACAGGGCTTTTAAAGAGATGATGCAGTTAAAATGAGGCCATTCGGGTGGGTCCTAATCCAATCTGATTGGTGTCCTTATAAGAAAAGGAAATTTGGACACATAAGAGACACCACACTGATACACCTGGGACACCAGGGTACCTGCCCACAAAGGAAAGACCATGTGGGGACAGAGGGAGAAGGAACCAGAAAAAGACAACATCTGCAAGCCAAAAAGAGAGGTCTCAAAAGGCCTCATGCTGAGAACACTTTGGTCTTGGGATTGCAGCCTCCAGATTATAAAAAGATAAATTTCTAGTGCTTAAGCCTCCAAGTCTGCAGTATTTTGTTATGGCAGTCCTAGCAAACGAATACACTTCTTGCCCTAATCTGTGACTTTGATGAAGTTACTTATGTTCTCAAACTGCTTATACTTTAACCAGAGAGGATAATGATTTCTTTTAAAGTTGTAAGATTAAAAATGATGATATGTATAAACCTACTATGTGCCTATCACAAAGCAGTTGCTGCTGCTGCTAAGTCGCTTCAGTCATGTCCGACACTGTGCGACCCCATAGACGGCAGCCCAACAGGCTCCCCCGTCCCTGGGATTCTCCAGGCAAGAACACTGGAGTGGGTTGTCATTGCCTTCTCCAATGCATGAAAGTGAAAAGTGAAAGTGAAGTCACTCAGTCGTGTCTGATTCTTAGCAACCCCACAGACTGCAGCCTACCAGGCTCCTCTGCCCATGGGATTTTCCAGGCAAGAGTACTGGAGTGGGTTGCCATTGCCTTCTCCACACAAAGCAGTTACTCAAACACTAATACTTTCCCTTCCTGAATCTTACCACTGCTGTCAAGTGAACTTGAATTTATAGAATATAATTTCATTTATTCTTTGTTCTTCCAATAGCCACCTAGCCTATGCATATAGAATTCAATGAAATATTTTAAAATACATATTGATATGTAACATCTTTTGTGAAACTACAAACATTCAATGCAATTAGCTATATTTAATAACATTTTTGCTGAAAAGAACAAATATATATGAAGTAAAAACCCTCCTTATCACTCTAGACAGTACAAGTATACCTAGGTGAGCTCTAAGTTCTCTCTATAAAACTTCATGGATTTCACCATTTAGATACATTTAGATAAACAATTCAAAGTCTAAATGTCCATTCAAATCTCAATGTATCTGTGCATGCTTGCTGAACTTCCAGAATCAAATAGCATCAAGATCATCTTAGTATGTCTTTTTCTTTCTGTTCCCACCTTTTAGCAAAAGCTCAAACAAAAATATTGGTGCTGCTTCTCTTACAACCAGCATCCTCCCTCTTTCCACTCTCCATCTTCTTACATTGCTGCCTTCTTATATTAGTATAGGGTTAACTCAGTATCTTCCTAACACAATTTTTAAAAAATTTACATCTGTAGATTTTATTAACTCGTGAAAATTAGGGCTAATAAAAACCAAATCAATCACTATACTTGAAAACTCTTACTAATTCAAGAAGGCAAAACTTTCAATAAGAATACTGTCTTCTTACTCTTTTGGTCCAATTCCATAATCTTTTTATTTCTCCTTCTTCTCTTTTCCTCCAAATCCAAAACCTCAAGTAGACTCTTCCCAGAAGCCCACTAGAGAAGAAATATAATGAAAACAAATGTAAGTTAAATGTTTTGCAAACTTTGGGAAATGAACTGTTCTGGTTCATTTCAAATTTGCTGGCAAAGATCCAGGATCATATAAGAACCAAGAGCACATGTCCACGGTGAAGAGTGGAGAGTGCACATGGTGGACAATTATCTAATTAGAGGGGATGCCAACTCTAGTAATCAGGCAAAATCAAGAATTTTCTTCATATATGACTGAGAGAATTGTGACTGCCATGACCCCACATTTAAGTTAAAAAAGTAGTATAACAAAGTTCTCAGGCAAAAATAGATGACAGAACTGGAAAAATACTAACTTTAGCATAAGTGGTAAATACAGGAAAAGAGAGAGATCATTTGAAAGTAAATGTAACAATCTAGTTCTTTTAATGCCCAGCAGCCCCAGTTCCAGAGAAGGCAATGGCACCCCACTCCAGTACTCTTGCCTGGAAAATCCTATGGACAGAGGAGCCTGGAAGGCTGAAGTCCATGGGGTCACTGAGGGTCGGACACAACTGAATGACTTCACTTTCACTTTTCACTTTCATGCATTGGAGAAGGAAATGGCAACACACTCCAGTGCTCTTGCCTGGAGAATCCCAGGGATGGGGGAGCCTGGTGGGCTGCTGTCTATGGGGTTGCACAGAGTCAGACACGTCTTAAGCGACTTAGCAGCAGCAGCCTCAGTTCAGTTCAATTCAGTGACTCAGTCATGTCTGACTCTTTGCCCCATGTATGACTATTTATTTGAGAAATAGCAGTAGAATAAAAATGGCAATTCAAAAAATAGAAGAGAACAGTTATTAACATTCCAGTTAGCATCTTTTGTGGACAGCATTAAGTAACCAACACAATCCTATTCACAACTCCTTGTGTTTAAACACTTTCCAATGGCCCTGTTCTTGATGCTGTGCTGTGCTTAGTCACTCAGTCATGTCCAACTCTTTTGTAACCCCATAGACTATAGTCTGCCAGGCTCCTCTGTCCATGGGGATTCTCCAAACAACAATACTGGAGTGGGTTGCCATGCCCTCCTCCAGGGGATCTTCCCAACCTAGTGATATTTAAACAGAAGTCACTGGATAGGACTTTCAGGAAAGCTTTTAGAATATGTATAGCTATCTTTAGACATAGAAATGATACAACTTCAGTTCAGCCTTTTGCTTTTATCTTTTCCTCCTTTGCATATCCTTACAAGATGCCCAAAACATGNTCTGGGTTGCTGAATAGTTTGCCTTTCAGCTGACTTAAGAATACAGTGCTCTTAACCAAACCATGGCCCACTGGGGAAACCAATCAGACACCAGGCTTAAAACCCCAAAAGTAATATGAATGGCCTTCTGTGAATCCGAGGTAAAGGCTGGTGTTGTTAGAAATTACCCAACCTTCCAGCCTATACAGAAATTGATTAACACACCCCAGTCCCATTCCGCCTACGTTTCAGGAAAACACACTCCTCTGAGTCCACATGGGCAGCTGATCTCTGCGGGTTACAGGGGTTTTTCAGTGAAGATTAAATCTGTTTGGTAGGGGAGACATTAGCAATAAAGACCTCTGTAGGATAAGTTTCAAAATCAAAACTGTCAGGAGTGGGGTTGGGGCGGAGGCGGGGCAGCGGGTGGAGAGGTGGCTTAACTGCAAATGTAATCAACAAGCGTAGCGCCAGCGGCTTCTCCGACACCACTGGATTTATTGGAATGCTTGAGCTCCCACAAGGGAAGAAATCATTTCCTGTGAATTCCAAGTCCTGCAGGTTTTTGCAGTGTAGCCGTTTCCTCCTGATGCTGAGCACCCTCTCTGATTCTCTCTCCAAGGTCTGCATGCCTCTACCGCTGCGCAGCAGTGGACAGCCCTGGTCGGTTTCCATGGAAACACAGAGCAGGAGACACTTGTACCTGGGTCCTGGACCAAGAGATTTACACTCTTAGAAAACACATTGGCCTCTAGAATTTCAGTGCTATTTAAAAACAGATACTTCAGTTTTCAAGAGTCCTCTTGCAAAACGCCCAGCTATGTCAGAACTGAGGTCATGCCTTATCAGGAAATGGAAAAACAAGTCCTTGAAGGTTAGGAAAGGTGAATTTACGTCAACTTCCTCAGATGTGTTTTCCTTGCACAGCTCTGGAAACACTTTGGCACTCGGAAATCAGGCCTATTTGAGACGCTGTGGAATCAGGGAGTCAGATGACTTAAGTTTCTATCACAAACCTCCCACTTCTAGCTGTGTACCTTGGGCAGGCAAGTTTCTTGACTTCTCTGAGTCTCAGTCTTCCCATTGTATAATAAAGAATTTTCTTTAAACACGGGACTTCTAGGGTTGTTGTGAGGATAAAATGATGCAATGTATATGAGGATAAAATGATACAATGTATATAAGGCCTGGCACAGAAGAAGCAGTCAGTAATAGTCTTCCTTGATGTGAAGTCAAAGTGAGTAAGGAATTTAATATCAAAAGAGAGTAATTATGGAAACTAAAATTCATCATTCGTAATTCATTGAATGGTGTGTTAAAGTACATCACCTCGCTGCCTGGTGGCTTTCTTTCTCCAAATTTTTTTTAGTATTCTTTTTATTTTTAATTGGAGGATGAATACTTTACAATGTTGTGTTGGTTTCTGCCATACAACAACACAAATCAACCAAATATATATATGTTCCCTCCGTCTTCAATCTTCCTCACCCCATCCCACCCTATAGGTCATCACAGAGCACCGTGTTGAGCTCCCTGTTTTATACAGCCACTTCCCACTAGCAATCTATTTCACACGTGGTTCAGTTCAGTCGCTCAGTTGTGTCCAACTCTTTGCAACCCCATGGACTGTAGCACACGAGGCCTCCCTGTCCATCACCAGCTCCCAGAGTTCACTCAAACTCATGTCCATCAAGTCAGTGATACCATCCAGCCATCTCATCCTATGTTGTCCCCTTCTCCTCCTGCCCCCAATCCCTCCCAGCATCAGAGTCTTTTCCAATGAGTCAGCTGTTTGCATGAGGTGGCCAAAGTATTGGAGTTTCAGCTTCAACATCAGTCCTTCCAATGAACACTGAAGACTGATCTCCTTTAGGATGAACTGGTTGGATCTCCTTGCAGTCCAAGGGACTCTCAAGAGTCTTCTCCAACACCACAGTTCAAAAGCATCAATTCTTTGGTGTTCAGCTTTCTTTATAGTCCAACTCTCACATCCATACATGACCACTGGAAAAACCACAGCTTTGTCTAGACAGACCTTTGTCGGCAAAGTAATGTCTCTATTTTTTAATATGCTGTCTAGGTTGGTCATAACTTTTCTTCCAAAGAGCAATTGCCTTTTAATTTCATGGCTGCAGTCACCATCTGCAGTAATTTTGGAGCCCAAGAAAATAAAGTCTGTCACTGTTTCCACTGTTTCCTCATCTATTTCCCAT
Source organism: Neotragus moschatus (assembly GCA_006410615.1). Taxonomy (NCBI): domain Eukaryota; kingdom Metazoa; phylum Chordata; class Mammalia; order Artiodactyla; family Bovidae; genus Neotragus; species Neotragus moschatus. The sequence continues at coordinate 228,273 of SJYA01001817.1, forward strand.
GAAGTGATGGGACCAGAAGACATGATCTTAGTTTTCTGAATGCTGAGTTTTAAGTTTTTCACTCTCCTCTTTCAGTTCCTCTTCACTTTCTGCCATAAGGGTGGTGTCATCTGCATATCTAAAGTTACTGATATTTCTCCTGGCAATCTTGATTCCAGCTTGTGTTTCTACCAGCCCAGCACTTCACATGATGTACTCTGCATATAAATTAAATAGATAGGGTGACAGTATACAGCTTTGACATACTCCTTTTCTGCTATGGAACCAGTCCTCTGTTACATGTCCAGTTCTAACTGTTGCTTCTTGACCTGCATACAGCTTTCTCAGGAGGCAGGTAAGGTGGTCTGGTATTCTCATCTCTTTAAGAATTGTCCACCGTTCGTTGTGACCCACACAGTCAAAGGCTTTGGCATAGTCAAAGCAGAAGTAGATTTTTTTTTGGAACTCTCTTGTTTTTTTGATGATCCAATGGATGTTGGCAATTTGATCTCTGGTTCCTCTGCCTTTTCTAAATCCAGCTTGAACATCTGGATGTGCTCAGTTCACAAACCATTGGACTAGCCTGGAGAATTTATCTTTATAGTACACTCATAATTAATACTACCCTCCTGTTTCCTCTGAAATGCATAGAATTTATGATCTATGAGAAATAATTTTTAGCTGCAGTACAGATATACAATGAAATACTACTTAGCCTTAAAAAAGAATGAACTAATGCCATTTGCACCTAGAGATTATCATACTAAGTTAAGCAAGTAGAAAGAGAAAACAAAACATCATATGATATCACTTATACATGGAATCTAAAATATGGCACAAATTAACCTATCTACAAAAGAAAACAAACTCAAAGACATAAAGAATAGACTTTCAATTGTCACGGAGGCAACTAGGGGAAGGAAAGGGATGGGACTGGGAGTTTGGTGTTGGTAGATGTAAACTATTTCATTTACAATGGATGAACAATAAGGCCCTACTCTATAGCACAGGGAACTGTATCTCATCTCCTGGGATAAAGAATAATGGAAAAGAATACCTATAAAAAGAATATATTGTGTATAGCTGAGTTAATTTGTTGTACAGCAGAGGTTGGTACAATATTGTAAATCAATCATATTTCAATTAAAGAAAAGGAAAAAAAGAAACAATTTTAATTATATCATATCCTTACTGTTTCCTGTATTAACTGTGGTGGTGGTAGTTTAGTTGCCAAGTCATGTCCAACTCACTGAGACCCCTTGGACTATAGGCCATCAGGCTCCTCTGTCCATGGTATTTCCCAGGCAAGAATACTAGAGTGGGTTGCCATTTTCTTCTCCAGGGGACCTTGCTGACCCAGGGATCAAATCCAGGTCTCCTCCATTGCAGGAGGTCTCCTGCATTGCAAGTGAATTCTCTACCAATTGAGTCATTGTCTATCTAGCTAAATAAGTTCTTTGAGCACAAAGACCATTTTCTGTATTCTAATCCCTTAACTGCCAACATAACTTTCAGCAGAGAAGGTGTTCAATAATAACTTTTATTAAATTAAGACTTATCAATTGGTAATTGATGTCATTTTATCACAATTACCATTTGCTTTGACATTAAGCACATACCCTGAGTGTTCACCAATGGGGCTCCATCCATGGCAATCTCTGGTCATGTGCTTCTCTCTCTCAACTCTACCTGTGACCTATACTTAACATTTATTACCACCTCAGTATCACCAAGAGTGATGTTTCCACTTCCCCAGCACTGAATTGGTGCTTCTTTGAATTCTGGGCTTACAGGAAGGCTATATGGCTGTCAGACACTAATGTATGTGATTTCTACTTTAAGAAATAGGAAAAGCCAAAGCAGAACGGGTTATTCAGTCCCCACACAGTTACTTTGAGACTTCAAATAATATAGTACATCTGTAGAATTCACAGAAGCAAGAAGCATGAGGCTGTCAGCCCAGGAAACAAACTAAGAGTGGAGGAAGGGAGAGGTGCATTCATGTAGAATGAATGGGCAGTGTATGCAGGGAAGAATGTGAGCAAAAAACAAATGGGATTACATAAAATTGCACTTCTCAAACATAATGCAGTTTCCCAACTGAATGACTATATATTTGGTGCTTCCCTGATGGCTCAGATGATAAAGAGTCTGCCTATAGTGTAGGAGACCTGGGTTCAAGGTTGGAAAAGTCCCCTTGAGAAGGGAATGGCAATCCACTCCTGTATTCTTGCCTAGAGAATTCCATGGACAGAGGAACCTGGCAGACAACAGTCCATAGAGTTGCAAAGAGTCGGACACGATTGCATGACTGACACAAACACTTATATATATATATATATAAAATATTATATATATATAATTATATATTATAATATATATATATTAACCACATATATATATGGGGTTAATTCTGTACATAAAGCATTTATAAAATAATATTTAGCTCAATTAATAATTTATCCTAATTATGTTTATGTCATTCTATTTTACATCTGCAGGAGTACTTTTAATTGCTATAGAGTATTCCATTCAATGGAGAAACTACTGCAAGATATCCATTTAATGAAATTATTAGCCATTCTGAGCTACAAATATATAGCTAAAATTCTCACGTACCCTTTATTATATTACTATCCTTAGAAGTTCCTAGAAATGGAGTTTCTGGTACCACCACTTCTTGCTCTCTTAACTCTGTATGTTCCCTCTAGTCACTGGTCCATTTCTGACCTTCTTTGTTCTGCATATCTTCCACTAAAATCTCCAAATCCACTCCTTGCCCCATCCTATGTCTCAGGAGACAGATCTTCGTAAATTTCATTGATAAGCTCCGTGGACTTCTTGCTTTTGATTGAGTTCAATCACTGAGGCATGAAACAAGATCAGAAGGATGGAGACAGGAAAGTAAAATTCGGGTAGATATTCCCTTGACTCCTTTATCTGGAAGGTTGGCCAGGGGGCTAACTGCATCCCTGAACTGAGCATCACAACGTCCATCAGCATCAGTTTCCACAGATCTCTACCTTTCTCTCTCTAGGTCCTAGAGATGGCTCTCTTCTCTTGCCTCATCAGATTAAGGTATTAATAGTAACAAAGTCCATTATTAAGTGGTCCCAGAGAACAGTATTATCCTTTATAGTTCTCCCTGTCCAAATCTTTGCAACTAGTCCATTTATTAAAATCCACCATTATCTGAATGGAGTTTGTCATCAGTTCAGTGTCACGCCACCACCTGAGTTACCCTGTCTACAGCCAAACTCCTTACATGAGTTGTCTTCATTGATTGTTAATGCTTCTCCCTTCTTTCTCAAGAAACACCCATCACTAACACAAAACAGCAATGCATCACACATTGCCAGATCCTAGATTTGAGCCCCACCTTTCTTAGTCTATCAGCAGCCCTTGGTCTAGTAAAACTGTCATTCATTCTTCAAATACTTTAGCCACTTCATATCAAGGACATCATTTATAGCTCACCTTCCTTTGCTGGTTCCCCTCATCTCTCTTAACCTCTAACATTAAAACTGTAAATGCCCCAGTCTGTGGATTCCTTCTCTTCTCTATGTTTACTTTTTCTTGGTGATTTCCTGTAGTCCCATGGTTTTAACTATCATTTCAATCTGCGTGGTCTAATATCTCCCCTAAATTCCAGACTCATATATTTAACTGCTTACTCAACATATGGTCATGGGGACAGAGGAGAAGAGGGTGAGATGTATGGAAAGAGTAACATGGAAACTTACATTACCATATGTAAAATAGATAGCCAACGGGAATTTGCTGTATGGCTCAGGAAACTCAAACAAGGGCTCTGTATCAACCTAGAGGGGTAGGGTGGGAAGGGAAATGGGAAGGAGGTTCAAAAGGGAGGGGATACATGTATACCTATGGCTGATTCATGCTGAGGTTTGACAGAAAATAGCAAAATTCTGTAAAGCAATTATCCTTCCATAAAAAAATAAATTTTTTAAAAAGTTATCTCTACTTTCACACATACAATACCTAACCCTTGATCTTTTTTCCCCTGCAAATGTGTAGATGGCAACTGTTTGTCTAATTCTCAGACCGAAAACTTTGGTGCCATCTTTCTTTCTCTCACACCACATATCCACTCCATCAGGAAATCCTGTGGACTCTGACATTAAAATGTATAGAACCCTACAACTATCTCCAGTATGATTTCTCACCAAGGTGAGAGAGATGCCTCGGAACCGGTCTATTTTTACTCTTTTTGTTCCCTACCCAACAGACTCTTCTTAGAGCAACCAGATTATGTCATTTATCTGCTCAAAACCCTAGTGACCAATGTCTTTATTTGACCTGCAAGGCTGTAAATCACTTTGCCTCTGCACATTCCTGTCTGTTCTTATCTCATATCTCTCTCCCCTTCACAGACTATTCTTGCTAGTTCTTCCACACACTTAGCTGACTCTCATCTCAGGGCTTTTGCATTTATTGTTCCTTCTTCCTGGAATGTTCCTGTAATATTTGTCTGCTAGATATTCACAGAGATGGCTTCCTGAGTTTCTTTATGTCTCTGCTTAAGCATCATGCCATCAGAGAGGTTTTCCATAGAGACCTTGTTTTAAAATGCATGTAACTAAACCCCCTGCAACACTCTCTAAACCCGCTCCTGTTTTTATAGCAGTGATTACCACTTGCTGCATTTTATGTTCATTTTTGTTTCTTTGCAGCCTTTCCCTGGCCCCTAGGATTAAGCTCATTGAGAGCAGAGATATGTTTGGTCTCTACTGTGTCCCCAGCATAGAACTGTGCTTAACACATAGAAATGCATTTAATCCATAAACGAATGAAAAGATGTGTGCATTTCTTTTTAAATGTTTATGATGAAAGTTTATTAGAGGAAATAGTTTAATGCACCTTCATTTATTCGTTAGTGAACTTCAATAGTTATTAGTATAAGGTCATTTGGTTTTGTTCTTCCCATTCTATTTCCCTTCACTCACTTCCTACTAGTTTTAAAGCAAACTCTGGATGTCATGTCATTTCATCTGTAAGTTATATGTGTATTTTTATTGTCCTCTAAAATCTTATGCAATTTATATTCGTGACGAGCTGTACTGAAAAAGCTCCCTTCATCTCCTACTCATACCAGCAGATATGATCATATAAAGATTATCTTTGCCAATTTTATTGGTGAAAAATCTCAACTCTTTCATTTTTAAAATAAGGAGAACAATAAATAAAAACACTATTCCTGAGGTCTATAATAATGCTCTCTTCTTTCGGTGACTTCTCACAGTTCCAAAATACTAAGAGACAGAAATGTGTTACACCACCTTTTCTTCTCTTAAAAGTTTATCTCATGCAATTATACACAATAACTTGTATAATTATAAGATCTGAGCCCTATCTTAACTCTCTCAGAACATAATACAAAAGGTACATTAGAAGCATCATAATTTTTAAAAAGTACTCTTTCTTTGGTTTTAACAGTTCAAGAAGACAGTCTGGAGTGAATAGAGAAATTACTGAGGAAAACAAGGTGCGTGACCCGAACCGACATCTTCTCCAATCAGTCACCTCCATTGATAACCTTATGAAAGATCTTTCTGGAGCCTTGGCTCCATCTTTGAAGCCATCTTCTAAATCTGGATAGACAAAACCAGCCCAAGGTGCCCCTGAGCCTCTCATGCACTGAGACTGGAGACACGCTGCATCCCGGCAACACCGGGAGGGCTCAGGTCAGCAGCTCTGGCAGTCACCCAGAACAGCTCTGTGACTCTCCCTGGAGAGACCGTCTGTTCCCATAAGTGTTAGCATATTAAGCATTTACCGCGTGGAATAGGATGAGGAGGAGTTTAGGGAAGAAATATGAAGACAAACGTGGGTCTTTAAGAGCAGAAAAGAAAATCCAGTGCTCAAAATGGCATTCTTTAACTGCGACTAGCTATAAATTTTTTCTCTCTTGATTTCCTGTCTTGGAAAGAACCCATTAATGGAAAAAAAATGTACAAGTTGGAAGCTCAACTGTGATTTTTTTTTTTTTCTTTTAATGGTAAATCTGGTACCATTCATATCTGGAAAATGTGAAAGGACGGTTTGAAAATCTCATTTGAAAATCTCATTTTCTAGCATCTCTATCCAAATGCTAGAACAACCTATGTAAAAGACACAAAAATAAATGTACAGTGGGGTGGAGGGTGAGGAAGTGCTTCCTTCCCTTTCCCCCTACTTGCTTTACCAACAGAGCTTGAAGCCTCTTAGTCTGTCCTCACCTTTAACCCCACTCCTTCCCTGCCAGGAAGCTGATGGCCGAGTTTCCAGTTAGCCAGGGAGCAGGATAACCCTCTGTTGTAATTTGCTGGAGACCCTATCCAGCTAGATTTTTGGATGAGAAATGTATTGCTTCTCCTCACTGAGGGATATAACACCAGGTCAACAATCTCCATAGCCCATTTGAATGGACAGTCACAGGACCACGGATGTGGCCCACTCATCCATTAGTGTGCAAATCTAACTGGAGGTGAAGGGCGGACGTGGAGGGCTGCAGGGAAGGGAGCACTTTCATGCTGATCCTTTCTGCACTTCCTGACAGGGCTCCTGGGGTTTCCAAGCTCTTTTCTCCAAATGTCTGTGGCTCTTGCCTTCCAAGTTCTGAGAGGGTGTTCTCCTATAGTTCTTCTCCTGTAGTGTTCCAGAGGCCCTCAGAGCTGCTCACAGTAGCCACCAACCAAAGTTCACAGACTGGCCTTCTGGGGTGCCCTTCCAGAGCCTTTTGGGAATGGAAATCTAAATAATACCGAGAGTAACAGACTACTGGCCCTTCTCTCAGCACCCTAGACCAAGGCAGGGTGGCTTTTCTCTGCTGATTCTTTCGTGGCTGAGGGTGGATACTCACAGTCCCCAGAAAAGTCTTCTCCCAGGGAGGAGCAAACCACTTTATCCTCAGCAGGGAGCATGGGCCCTGTCTGTGCCAGGAAACAGCCTAGAAGGAAAAGAAAGAAGAGAAGGGGAGGAGAAGGGGAGATGGGAGAGGGGAAGGAAGGAGGAGGAGGAAGGGGAAGGGAAGGAAAAAGCAAGGACTTCGCTGCTTTCATTACATCTGTTTCTTCAGGTCATTCCAGAAACTGAAGAAGCCAACGAGAGATAGGGCCTCTTCCTTTAACTGCTTGATAAACGTAGAAAGGTTTCAGTAGCATCTCAACTTACAGAGCGGTTATGCTCCTCATTGACTCAATGGACCTGAGTATGAGCAAACTCCAGGAGACAGTGAAGGACAGGGAAGCCTGGTGGGCTATAGTCCATGGGATCAAAAAGAGTTGGACACAGCTTAATGATTGAACAACAAAAATGTCGAAGTGCTAAGGAACCTGCCTGCCAATGCAGGAGATGTGGGTTCGACCCCTGGGTCAGGAAGATCCCCTGGAGAAGGAAATGGAAACCCATTCCAGTATTCTGGCCTGGAGAATTCCATGAACAGAGCAGCTTGGCAGGCTACAGCCCATGGGGTCACAAAGAGTCGGACATGACTGATTGCACGTACACACGTTTCAAGTATACTGGGGAAATTCTCTACTTAAAGGATCCATATGAGGACTCTATTTAAAAAGTGAAAACTCCATTTTGAAATGAGAACAACTGCTTTCTTCATTTTGCTTTATTAATGTAGCATTCCCTTTCACAAGTTATATAAAAGCCAGAATTTAAAATGTTATATAATATTTAAATTTAATGAGATAGTTTTACCCATTCTTTAAAATAGCCTGATGAAGAAATAATACACTGACTCTGACTCTGGCCAACAACATAGTTTGCAAAGAGTTGATGTGACAAGAACTTGGGTCCCTGGGCACCAAGTTTGTTAGCTTTGAGAAAAAATAAAAAGTTGCAGCAATGCCTCAGTTAATAACTTATTTGGGAATAAACATGTTCAATAATAAAGTCTCTATTTTACATTTTTCTAATTTTTTCTTATAATTTTTAATTAATTTATTTATTTTAATTGAAGGATATTTACTCTACAATATTGTGGTGGCTTTTACCATACATCGACATGAATCAGCCATGTGTGCACATGTGTTCCCCCATCCTGAACCCTCCACCCACCTCCCTCCCCATCTCATCCCTCTGGGTTGTCCCAGAGCACCAGCTTTGAGTGCCCTGTTTCATGCATGAAACTTGCACTGAAAAAAGTTGTAGCAATGTCGCAGTTAATAACTTATTTGGGAGTAAACATTTTCAATAACAAAACCTCTATTTTAAAAATAAATACTTTGTAAAAGAACAAAGATCTGAATATAAATCATTGTATGAGGACTGCCCTCAATTCTTCCATCTCCTTTTATTATTTTTTATTTATTTTTTATTGAAGGATAATTGCTTTACAGAATTTTGTTGTTTTCTGTCAAACCTCAACATGAATCAGCCATAGGTATACATATATCCCCTTTCCTCTTTTCTTTCTTTCTCCATTCTTAGATAACAGTCCCTCCCCACCTCACTCCAGTTCTTCTTAAAGCTTCCTCTCACTTTCCTCCCAATTAATCACTCACTATCAGCTAATCAAAGAAAACTTTAATGTATCAGAGTTTCGGAGTATCAACCTAGACAATGGTGTCAAAAGGTTTGTAATTCAGGGTATTGGCAAGTTTTTGCCTTCTGTAAAGAAAACTTCAGAAACGTACAGTCCAGTTTTCATAGTAGCACTATTTATAGTAGCCAAAACACGGAAGCAGCCTAAATGTCCATCAACAGATGAGCAGATAAAAGAAGATGTGGTATACACACACAATAGGATACTACTTAGCCATAAAGAAAGAATGAAATAATCCCATTTATAGCAGCACCGTTGGACCTAGAGATTATCATACTTTGTGAAATAAGTCAGACAGAGAAAGCCAAATAAATGATATCACTTATATGTGGAATAAAAAAAGCTGATAAAAACTTAACTTACTTATAAGACAGAAATGGACTCACAGACATAGAAAACAAATTTATGGTTACCAAAAGGGGAAGGGAGGGCAATAGATTAAGAATTTGGGATTGACAGATATACAATACTAGATATAAAATAAATAAACAACAGGACTTACTATACAGCACATGGAATTAGATTCAATATCTTGTAATAACCAATAATGTCAAAGAATCTGAAATATATATATATACATATATAAACAATTGTATTTTGTAAAAGTATAGATATATATATTTGAAGATTTTAAATAATAATTTTTAAGTAGGAATGTAAGTCCTATTTCTTTATTATTATTCCAATCCAGTTTATACCATTTCTGATAATAGTTAAGAAAGATCATTAGACCATCCGTGTGTCATTAGTTGAGGTATCAGTATACTTATGTAATTTAAGTAGGAAAGACATTCAACTGAAAAGATTTGCTAAAGACACATCTGTCATGCCAGACAGTGGGACTCATCAGACTGGAGCCTTCAGGGAAGATCACTAAGACAGGAAAGCTGAGTCATCAGGAACCATGTCTGAGATGGATCTGGCAAGCTAGACTTTGGCAAGCTAGACATTAGCAAACTGATTTAAGAACCAAGATCAAGGAGTACGCAGGGCGGGGAAAGGCAGAAAGCAAAGCTTGAGGCTGGACTCCGTCAGATGTCAATAGCAAGATGTTAATTAGCCAACAGGCCTCAGAGGTCAGAACAGATGAGGGAGACAGACAGACAGGGCCAAAGTACTCAGGCAAACCAAATGAGGGGCACCTCCTAAGAATGTCAGAGCTTTGATGTTAGACTGTATGGGCACCCTCATCTACCCACAGCAGAAGGTTGCTTAACACCATGGCAGAGGCTCCATCCCAGGGTCAAATGCTGCCCAGATATGCGGTGCCTTACTCCACTGTTTAGAAACTAGAGATAAATGTTGACAACAGAAAAAATAAGAGAAAGAAGGGTAACATTCTTGTACTCCTAAAGCCCTAGTTAAGTGGTAATTCCCCTCTTAAACTAAACTGCATTATAAAAGAGAAAACTGAAGGGAAGCTAATGCCTTCAAAAATTGATTTTTGAATCATTCTTGAGTTTTTTTATCTTACTGATGCATCTTTTGCATGTCAGTGAAAATATAACTTCTGTTTTTATGTAAACAAGAATCTTCATCTCTTTTGCATTGATGAGTCAAGGCAATTTGAATATTAAACAGTGAAAGTAATCCACATAGGAAGTTAACACGAGGAGCACTTATCCTTTGGAGTGACAACCCAGACATGACTATTTTTCTCTAAGAATTGCACTCCCTTCTCTACACATAAGGGTTGGCCCTGGCTGCCATGTTGATGCTACCCCTTTGGCAAAACTGGTTGAACCAGGGGTGGTAGTTAACACAAGTTGGGACAATCAACATTTATCTCTTGAGAAGTTGAAACTGAGATTCAAGGAAGCTAGTTAGTCTCTACTAGTTCCTCAAACTGAGGATAGGCAAAAGCAGGTATTTTGGGGGGTCCTTTTACCATTTTGCTGTCTAATATGGTAGAGTCTAGCCACATGTGACCATTTAAGTTTAAATTAAAATTAAAAAATCAGATTTTTAATTGTCCCAGCCATATTTCAAGTACTAAATAGCTGCATGTAGCTACCACATTGAGTGGTGCAAATATGATATTTTCAGCACTGATTTATCCACACTCAGAGAAGCAGAGGAAGCCTGTGTGCAGACACAGGGGAAGAAAGTAGAATTATAGACAGTAGAACCAATAGAGAGAAAAGGTAGCAGATTAGCTTTCACTGTTTTCAAGACCCTTCTTCTGGTCCCTAAGACTCAATTTTATGGGATTTCCCTGCTGATCCAGTGATCAAGTCTTCCAAAGCAGGGGATGAGAGTTCAACCCCTGGCCAGGGAGTTAAGATCTCGTGTGCTTCATGGCCAAGAAACCAAAACATAAGAAACAGAAGCAATATTGTAACAAATTCAGTAAAGACTTTTAAAATGATACACATTTAAAAAAAGATTCAACTTTTACCTGTCTTTAAACTTCATGATAAACATGTCTGTTGCTGCTGCTAAGTCACTTCAGTCATGTCCAACTCTATGTGACCCCAGTGAAAAGTTCAAAAGTGTACTGGCCAGGGGGTGTTAATTTTTAATTTCAGTTCTCCAAATAAAATAGTCCAGGCTAGTTCCTGTGGGTAAAACTTGAGTGGATCAAAGTGAGATCTTAGGTGGAGAATTAATTGGGAGAATTGTTTACATCATCTATCCAGAAAAGTACTAAATAAAAGTGGCTCCTGGAGAAAGAACTAGTCAAAAAGTACAGTGAGTCTCAAACTTGCCACATGCATAGATTATCTCAGAAGATTGCAGAGAACTGAAGTTGCGTGATTTTCTGAGTTGCCTCAGAAAGATTTTGTTTCCACTTAGTGTCTTTTTTTGCTGCAGCGTTTTGGGAGAGCAGGCAGTGGCTTTGTAACTGCTGACATAACTTGAGAACACTCAGGCTTGCAAAGCAAGAGTAATCTTGACCTCCACTGGGCAGAATACCTTTGATCTTCACCAGCCACTGTAGCTGCCTGAGATTATCTCAAATGTTAAACAGAGAGCTCTCTTGCTCCAAGCTACATTAACTCCACTATCTGTGCAGTGATCCCTTACAGGTGAGAGGCTGCTATGAAAAACAACTGAAGTCCAGGAGTGTTAGAGAGAAGGATTTCTAACCAAGAAAGAACCAGTTTGCCACCTGCAACTCTGCCAAGAGAGGTGGATCATCTTTCTTATGTGTTAATGGGTCTGTGTCTGTAAGTTTAAGAGTTGTTGTTGCTCACTTGCTAGGTCGCTAGGTCTGACTCTTTGCGACCCCATGGACTGCAGCACACCAGGCTTCCCTGTCCTTCACTATCTCCCAGAGTTCAAACTCATGTCCATTGAGTCGGTGATGCCATCCAACAGTCTCATTTTCTGTCACCCCTTCTCCTGCCTTCGATCTTTCCTAGCCTCTGGGTCTTTTCCAGTGAGCTGGTTCTTTGCATAAGGTGGCCAAAGTATTGGAGCTTCAGTTTCAACATCAGTTTAGGAGTAAGATCCAGAAATATAAAGGGGAAAAGGACTAAAATTAGGAAGTCAAAGAGAAGAACCTGAGTAGAAAAAAAGAGGAAATACCAAGACTAGATTCTGTGACAGGAAAAAGCCAAAGAGAGAAAACTAAAAAATCCAGAGTGGTCCAGAAAACACATTAAGGAAGAGAAATATCTCATGCATACAGGTTTAAAAGTTGCTTCTCGTGAGATGCTCCATGCAAATGCTCACTCCATCTTCTCTCCCATAAAATTTTAGTAACACCTCCTCCCAAACAACAAAAGCCTCTCTTGTTCAGGGAGATGAGCTCGCCTGGCACATTTATGAGAAGTGGACAAAAACATATCCCTCTGTACAAGGCTGTTCTATGTACTGCTTCTTCATAATCACTGCTCAACTTTTATTAACCAAATGGTGGCCTTGAAGCAGTTTAATTTCATAGGAAGTTAAATTTCAGCCATCTTAAGTTCAACCTTCATATTTTTTCCCAAGAAAGATTAGCTGGTGCCCAGATTTAATGTGAGACAAGGAGAAAGGAGGTCTTCCCAGTGGTAAAGAACTTGCCTGCCAATGCAGGAGACATAAGAGACCCAGGTTTGATCCCTGGGTCAAGAAGATCTCCTGGAGGAAGGCATGGCAACCCACTCCAATATTCTTGCCTGGAGAATCCCATGGATAGTGGAACCTGGCAGGCTACAGTCCATGGGACTGCAAAGAGTCAGACATGACTGAAGCAACGGACAACGAGAAAGGAACAGTAGTAACAAACCAATAATAACAACAACCACCACAATAATGGCTGGCATTCACTTGCCATTTATTATATTCTTGGTACTGTACCTATATATCCATCTATCTTGTCTAATTCCCACAGCAAACCTAAGTGGTACTGCCCCATTTTATAGATGGTATAATTGAAGCAGATCAAGAAACTCACTCAAGGTTAAGCTCTAAGTGATGGAAGCAGAATTCATATCCAGGCATACAAGTCATGGCTATAGTAAGGAATGAATGGCACACATGAACACTGGAACTCGAGAAGTTTAGTAAATGCATGAGGAACGTAGAGGAAAGTATTCCAGGGCTAGTTCCAGTGGAATCCACTACTGTCCCTGGTTCAAAGGGATGGGGAGGTGGTGCTCATCAGCAAACTGTGTCTTTCAGAAGCTCTGACCATTGGTCAGGGATATAGGCAGCCCATGGAGACCATGGAGAGGAAGCTGGTGGATTTAGTAGTCTGACCAAGGCCCCCCTTCTGTCCACCCCCGTTGGTAAAACTGAATGTGAAGCCAACACTTTCTGTGAGCAGATTGTTTGAGACTTTTGAGTTTCAGATCTGAGTCAGTAGATGAAAGAAAAGTCTAAGTATTAGTCACTCAGTCCTGTCCAATTCTTTGAGACTCCATGGACTGTAGCCTGCCAGGCTCCTTGGCCCATGGAATTCTCCAGGCAAGAATACTAGAGTAGTTTGCCATTCTCTTCTCTAGGGGATCTTCCTGACCCAGGGATGGAATCTGGGTCTCCTGCATTGCAGGCGAATTCTTTACCATCTGAGCTACCAGGGAAGCCCTGAATCAATGGATAAACCAGAGCAAGTGAGAACCCAGAACCATACAAACTAATAGACCCACTAGATAAAAAGGACATGAAAATCTTGGGTAAGCTTAGACTTCCCCAGGCTATGGTATTAGGGGTTTAAGACTGTTATATCTAGATATCAAGAGTAGGAGACTCTCTTGAGCTCCATTTGATGTCCAGTTTGCATAGAGATAGAAGTCACATGGACTTCCCTGGTGGCTCGTATGGTAAAGAATCAGCCTGCAATGCAGGAGAATTGGGTTCAATCCCTGGTTCGGTAAAATCCTGGAGGAGGGAGTGCCTACCCAATCCAGTATTCCTTCTTTGAAAATTCCACGGACAGAGGAGCCCAGGGGGCTACAGTCTATGGGGTCCCAAAGAGTCGTACACAACTGAGTGCCTAACACATATTAAAAAGTTCATGTAGGTTTCAAGTTACATCTACTGATGGCTGAACTTTTCATTGTTCTTCTGTATAATTTGTTTTGAAAAGAGTTTTCTTACAACATGATTTATGTGTTAGGGAACAGTTTGAGTGTAATTGCTTGTGCACCATTTTGTCCAGGAGAAATACTACAGTGAAGGCAGAAAGTTGCATCTGCTAAATAAAGATGTATAGGAATATACAAAGTCCACCCCCTCAACACACACATACCTTAAAATCTACCACTTACCTCAGTTTCTTATGTGCTATGAGCCACATCCGTGCATACCTGATATTACAACTTTCCATATAAATGCATGATTTCACATAGCATGGTCATTCTTAGGAAAGAATATGTCACATTGCAGCAGGACTGGGTGTAAGCATCACTGATGGGCCAGAGCCTTGTCTCAGCAACTGGTTTTCCACTGCCTGACTCTTCCAAGCAGTCTCTGAATCATGAAAGTTTCAAGCTAAACCATGGGTACTCTTAGAAGTTATCCTAGTTTTCCTTGCCTGTCTTTGAGCCCTTCCTTCCTCAAATCGCTACTGAGGGCTTTTCTGCTCACATGCTTTGTAAATCATGGGTGAAAAGTGAAAGTCACTCAGTTGAATCCAACTCTTTGTGACCCCATGGGCTATACAGTCCATGGAATTCTCCAGACCAGAATACTGGAATGGGTAGCCTTTCCCTCCTCCAGGAGATCTTCTCAACCCAGGGATCAAACCCAGGTCTCCCACATTGCAGACAGATTCTTTACCAGCTGAGCCACAAGGGAAGCCCAAGAATACTGGAGTGGATAGCCTATCCCTTCTCCAGGGGATCTTCCCGAACCCAGGAATTGAACTAGGGTCTCCTACATTGCAGGCGGATTCTTTACCAACTCAGCTATCAGGGAAGCCAGAGGCTGTCAAAAGAAAACAGGGCCTACTCTCTCCCCTCCAGAGAGGTGATAAAACTTGGGTTTAAACCTTTTCTGCTTTGTCTAGGCCAGAAGTTTTCCTAACGTCAAACCATTGACGTTAGGTGGTGGTCAATCAAGAAGTTCCGAAAGTCCTTAGGAAAATAAGATAAATAAAAATAATGTGACCATTTTTTCATAAAATGAGATTCATTGAATTTTAAGGATTATCTTTTATTCTGATCTTTTCTACGTGAAATGGTCATTATTCGGTGTTTTATTTTTCTTATCACCTTTACTTTCCAAAATGAAAATAGTTTTAAAGCCTGTTTTCCAATTTTTTTAATTTTTAAAATTTATTTATTTATTGAAGGATAATTGCTTTATTATAAAGTTCTAACATCTAGGCATCACTTCTTCTCTAGATATGCAATGATAGTTTGCCAGCCTTCAGGGGATGTGCTGGGCTCTATTACCTTCCTGATCGTAGGATTTTGGCAAATGTACCGTCAAGAGAGCAGACCTGTTAGCAGCCCCTGAAGAGAAAATCCAGAACTCTTACATCCTCTGTTGAAATACTCAAACTGAGAGTTTTAAATCAAATACTTACTTTCCCATGCTGTATCACTTTCTGCATTCAAGTATAGCATGGGACAGCAGGCAACAAGAGACACAAAGAAAGGCAACCAGATGTGCCTAATACTTAACAACAACGTCTAGTCCCATGTCCTCTATCCTGGCCCAGAGGGTGAGGGAATTCACCAAACCTGGGAGGAAACAGTCTCAGGACCAAAGTGAGGCAGCCAGGGGTAAGGAGACTGGGTAGGAGGCGAATGGCCCGGGAAGCTTTATTTCATTCTTACACGAAGAGAACTACACCATGTAATGCTGAAGGAGGACGCTGACACTACAAACTGAATAAAGGTGATAAAACAGTTGTTCTTCACCTTTTTCAATAACCTTTTCATCCTGTCTCACTCCCTAGGGACTCTCTCTCTCTCTCTCTCTCTCTCTCTCTCTCTCTCTCTCTCTCATACACACACACACACACGCATCAATATATAGAGAGAGACGTGCTGTGCTGGGCTTAGTCACTCACTCATGTCTCATTCTTTCAGACGCCATGGGCTATGGCCCTCCAGGCTCCTCTGTCCAGGGGATTCTCCAGGCCAGAACACTGGAGTAAGTTACCATGTCCTCTTCCAGGGGTTCTTCCCAACCCAGGATTGAACCCAGGTCTCCTGCATTGCAGGTGGATTCTTTACTGTCTGAGCCACCAGGGAAGCTATAGAGAGATATAGCTATTCCCTGTTCTAAAGGAATTAAACATGTTTAAAAAAAATAGTCTTAAGAGAATGAAGTAATAAGGACAAAAGTAAATCAAATTCAGAAAAAAATAAAAAGAATGTGTGTTGGAATGATTAATTTCAGGAACTCTATGAAGTAGAAGTTAGAATGCGTGTAGAAACAGCAAACAAACCAGCCTCTTAATCAGGATGGTGTGGGGTGGGAGCAGGGAAGCAATGGGGAATGACGTTAGAGAAGGAAACCAAAACCAGTTTACAGACAGCCTTGGATATAAAGAAAAGAACTGCAGTGTCTGCCCCCGCTTTTGTTAGTTCCTTTTTGATAAGTTCTCTTACCTCCAATTCCAGTCTCTCTAATTCTACAGATTTTACCCCTTACTCAAACGTAGGCAGCATGGACCAGACCCCAAGTTCTGTGAACAGGCTCATAGGTTGCATCTTGTCTTGGCAAAGATGTGACGGTTCAAGTTAAGGCGGTACTGTCTGGAAGGACCACAGGGCTGGCAAAGGCTCTGGGACCCCAGGGGTCTTTTAGTCAAAGGAACACTACGACATTTATACTGGTCAGAGTCATTCCCAGATTCCTATTACCTTCA
The DNA here is from genome assembly GCA_006410615.1 of Neotragus moschatus. Classification (NCBI taxonomy): domain Eukaryota; kingdom Metazoa; phylum Chordata; class Mammalia; order Artiodactyla; family Bovidae; genus Neotragus; species Neotragus moschatus. The sequence continues at coordinate 245,063 of SJYA01001817.1, forward strand.
GTCTGCTGAACCACCATTGGGATTCAGGAAGGGAATTTAAGTCTTATGAAAAAAAAAATTATCGTTATGAAATTCATTTAAACAGATATTTTAGGAGATTATGTTCCTTGCAACACAACTTCAATAAGTTGCTGCTCTTTTTTAGTTGCTAAATTGTGTCCAAGTCTTTTGTCACGCCATGGACCGTAGCCCACTGGGCTCCTCTATCCATGGGATTTCCCAGGCAAGAATACTGGAGTGGGTTGCCATTCCCTCCTCCAGGGGATCTTCCTGACCCAGGGATCAAACCCACTTGAGATCTGCGTCTCCTGCTTGGCAGGCAGATTCTTTACAGCTGAGCCACCCGGGAAGCCCCTTCAACAAATTATAGGCCTGCTAATACTTAACCAATACTTATTTTACTTTTATCTGTGAACTTTGATGAGACTTCCTGGGCATTTTAAAGCCTGTTTAGTCCAAAGGGGTAATGAATTATGAACATCTAGTCTTATTTCCTGTTGCACTGTTATTTTCCTAATCATTTTTGGTTTCACGGTCTTCCACGTCTAGGATAATTGTCGGATTATTTCCCCCTTCTTTCTGGTACATTTAGAGTTCAGTTTGAGTGCACACCACCCCTCATCCCTCAGAAGAAATAACAAGAATGTTCATGTCTAGTTTTAACAAGTGGGCGAGCGACCCCAACTTTGGAGTCAGAACTTCACACTCTCGAAAGAGACCATTATGTGTAACTTTTCACCTGGTGAGAAAAGCAGGATACATCAAGCCTCCACTGAAGGTTTTCCTTTCATCTTTATGAGTCCCTCTCATGAGCTAATTTCTTTCATAGATGATCTAAGCCCCTTAAAGAGCAGGACTGTGCCCTGACAAACACACTAGCACGCAGTTGATCATTAATTTTACATGCTCCACATCTGCTGTCTGCTGGACTGTGTATTGTTTGAGAGACTTCCTCCCATCAGTACAGAAAGGCTGCTGTGCGCGGGTCAGGGTGAGATCTTTATCTGAGCTATTATCAGCAGTCCAGACAGGCTCTCAGGCTTTCCCTCAACAAGTCCAAGTTTGCAGAGTTCACAGAGCTTAAACCTACATGGATACAGTAGGATTTTTTTATGCAAAACAACAGCTGCAGAGGCAGTCTCCACAACACACCCCCACTGAGTATGTGCAGATACTAAAAACAGGTGCATCTCCAGACTAAAACTGCTGTGTGCTGTAAAAAAAAAAAAAAAAAT
>SJYA01001817.1:246424-260514 GCA_006410615.1 Neotragus moschatus
AAAAAAAAAAAAAATTTAAACATGACATTCACTTCTTCATTAGACCAAAGTCTTGATAAACTATGTAGTGGAGGCACATAAAGGAATTCAGAAAAATGTTCGGCTGAAATATCAAGGCTTAAAAAAAAAAAAGGCCATAAAGGTAGAACTTAAAATTGCCAGAGCAGGATTCCTGTTCCCTTACTTTTGTGAGCATGCCACCTTTTGAAAGCTCAGGAGGCTGCCAGCCCTGCACATAATAAAAGCAACTTTTAAATGGCAAGCGAATTAAATTATATCATCTTTCTTCTCTTTCTTGGACTCATTCTAGGGTTCCAGTTTTAGACTATGTGGGGAAAAGTTGACATTAGGGCTTGTGTGGGTGGAGGAGAGGTCAAATTTGACCATGATCCTGTCCAAATAATGTCTTGCAGCTTGGCTCAAGGGTGGGACGTGCAGGCTGGAAAGAGTGAGCCCCCGGCAGAGGGGTGACACTTCGGTGGCCCCAAGGCCAGGAAGGCTGCAAAGGCGGTGCCCAGTAAATGTCAACGCTGTTTTGGCTCCTTCCACTTGAAAGTGACTTGCAGCAGTTTACTTAGAAATGAATACTGCCTCATACAGAAAGGGGGAAAGGAACGCATGTTGTTTCCAGACATAATTGAGATTGAACTCTAACCAATTCCGAAACAAGCGTTACTTTCCGCAGCCCCGGAGAAGCCAGCTGGCCCCAGGGCAGGAGGGAAGTATTGCAATCGCCAGGGACACAGAGCGCTCTGTCTGCAGCCCACGAGAGAGGCCGCACGGTCACCTAGGCTGCCCATTCATCTTTGTGTGTCTGCATGGCAGGGCTGGTGTGAGAAGGAGGTGTACCTGCCCTCTCCAACGTGAGTGCTACTCCTGGGGTCTACGTGGTCCCCAACACCAGTTCTGATCGAAGCACTGCTGATCTGGGAAAGGGCTCAAGGTTACTTTCAACCTGCTTGTAGATTTCAACACTGCTGGCCTGTTCTGCAGAGCTCTGAGCATATCCTTGCCTCCTAGATCATATCCTTGCCTGACTTCTCCCCAGGCTCTTAGTGAGGTCTCCAGTGGCCCATTGAGGAAACCAGGGACAACCCCAAGGGCCAAGACTCAGCCTCACCATTATACTGACGTGGGAAAGCTCTCTTTGGAGGCCAGCCACGCTTAACAGCCTCAATTTGGAGACTGAGAATTCTCAAATTATATAAAAGCTGAGTAAAAATAATGATGCTGCTGCTGCCTTTTATTATAGAAGTTACACATTTAGTCTTTTGCAACCTGACTTCTGGGGATGTGAGTGTGACTGCATTGCTGACTGACTGGCTTGGGACCCTCTTGAGTTTCTATCTTCAGCAGAAAGCTGGGCCTTTGATCTGGAATAAAAGCAATTCTGATGAACGGAGCAGTAGAAAAAATAATTTTCTTACACATCATGGCACTATTTTGAAGCTATACATTCTTAGTAGTTCAGTCGCTCACTCATGTCCGACTCTGCCACCCCATGAATTGCAGCACGCCAGGCCTCCCTGTCCANGTTTTCCTGGTGGCTCAGATGGTAAAGAATCCACCTGCAATGTGGGAGACCTGGGTTCAATCCCTGGGTGGGGAAGATCCCCTGGAGGAGAGCATGGCAACCCACTCCAGTGTTGCCTGGAGAATCCCCATGGACAGAGAAGCCTAGAGGGCTACAGTCCATGGGGTCACAAAGAGTCAGACATGATGAGTGATTAAGCACACACATACAGGGTTACCTTCTGTCCCCACAATTCCATTGTCAAGAGAAAGAACTGAATTTTACTATTGAGTTAACTGTCAAAAAGATAGTTGATACAAACCCAAGTATCCTGAATGTATTTAGCTGTTTACATATTGATAAAACATTTCCAAATGTAGATAGAGGTGGGTAGCTGCTGAAGTTTGTTTGTCTCCCAAAACAGGGGCAGTGAGCAGTCTGGGTTGGGATTGAAAAATGAGGCATTAAATCTTTCTCTGTTTAGCTAGGGGAGAGGAGCTGTCAGAAGCAAATCTGCCTTCAGAAGATGGTGTGATCAAAAGAGTCCAGGTCACATTATAACAAACAGCATGGCCTTTTTCCAGTAGACTGATCTGCTTTCAGAGCCAGTCCTGCGAGTGGGAAACCTGAGCACATTGTCTGAACTCTCAAAGCTTTGATTCCTACGTTTTAAACTACCTGAAGTCATGTTAGAGCTTCCCAGGTGGGGCAAATGGTAAAGAACCTGCCTGCCAATGTGGGTAGATGTAAGAGATGTGGATTTGATCCCTGGGTCAGGAAAATCCCCTGGAGAAGGGCATGGAAACCCACTCCAGTATTCCTGCCTGGAGAATCCCATGGACAGAGGAGCCTGGTGGGCTACAGTCCATAGGATTGCAAAGAGTCAGACACGACCAAAGACACTTAGCACACATGCAGGAAGCCTGTGATGGTGACTAAATGACGCAGTAGACTTCTGAAAGGNTGCCTGGAGAATCCCATGGACAGAGGAGCCTGGTGGGCTACAGTCCATAGGATTGCAAAGAGTCAGACACGACCAAAGACACTTAGCACACATGCAGGAAGCCTGTGATGGTGACTAAATGACGCAGTAGACTTCTGAAAGGTCCACTGATGTTATCTGATGTCATAAGCAAGAGTCTCAACACTAAGCATGGGAAGCAAAGATGAGAATGTCCAGACTCCAAAACAGATGAACAACTAACAGTCAAGAATGTGATGTACAATGATGACGAAGAACAAAATCAAAGTTGCCAGAAGCTGTAAAATTACTCAGACAGCTGGGGATCAAATGGTGGAACTGGTGAACAGAACTCAGAACCATTCAAAACCCTAGAGATCAAGTAAAGAGAACCCTTTAGACCTGAAGTCAAAATATCTCCGTGATATTATCTTCCTAGCATTATCTTCAGCCCAACAAGGCAGAGAGTGACTTGTGGTGAGGACTGAATTGAGCCACATGACTCCTGTTACCAGCAAGACCGAAAGGAAGAAAGGCAGTCTAGGTAAAGGACAGGAATCTTCTAAAGATAGTCATCAGTGATCATGTGCTTTCTGTGTGATGTCATCCTGTCTTACGGCTTTGTATTACTTTCCTGTGGCTGCTGTAACAAATCACCACAAACTTATTATCTTAAGAGAGAAGTCGCTCAGTCGTGTCCGACTCTTCACAACCCCATGGACTACAGCCCACCAGGCTCCTCTGTCCATGGGATTCTCCAGGCAAGAACACTGGAGTGGGGTGCCATTTCCTTCTCCAATGCGTGAAACTGAAAAGTGAAAGTGAAGTCGCTCAGTCGTGTCTGACTCCTAGCAACCCCATGGACTGCAGCCCACCAGGCTCCTCCATCCATGAGATTTCCCAGGCAAGAGTACTGGAGTGGGTTGCCATTGCCTTCTCTGACCTATTAGCTTAAGTCCACACAAATTTATTATCTTAAAGTTGTGGTGCTCAGAAGACTCATGGGAGACTTCTCTGGTGGTTCAGTGGTTAAGAATCTGCCTTCCAATGCAGGGAACGCAAATTCCATCCCTGGTCAGGAAACTAAGATCCCATGTGCCATGGGAGCAACTGTAAGTGCACGTACCACAGTGAAAGACTCTGTGCGCCACAATGAGGACTCAGTGCAGTCAAACGAACATTTTTAAAACAAGAAGAAAACGACTCATCGGCCTACAAGCAAGGTGTGAGTTTGACCCTGCTCATCCTGGAGGCTCTAGAGGAAGATCTCTTTTCTGTCTTTCCTATCTGCTAGATGCTGCCTGCATTCCTTGGTTCATGGCCTCTTCCTTCATCTTCAAAGTCAGCAGTTTAACCATCTTCAAATGCCTTTCTCTCTCTCCCTCTCTCTGACTCCAGCCCTCCTGTCTCCCTCGTATAATGTCTCAAACCCAATATGTCAAAAACCAAGCTACTGAATTCCACTCAACACCCTACCCACAACAAAACCTGTCCTTTCCACACCTTTCTGCTTCTCAACCCATGGCAAGTAAATACATTATTTCTATGCTCACACCAAAGACCCTGAAGTCATTCTTGACTTCTCTCTTTAAGTTCTACAGCCAATGCATATGTTTGCCCACTCTGTATGTTCTTACAAATGCTTATGCACAAATGTCCATGGTAGCTTTATTTGTAAGAGCCCCACACTGGAAACACCTCAAATGTTCATCAACAGGTGAAGGTGGAAATAAAGTGTGGTATATCAGTATATCAGTATCACATAATGGAATATTTTGCTGTTGCTTAGTCATTAATTCATGTCCGACTCTGCAACCCCATGGACAGTAGCCCACCAGGCCCCTCTGTCCATAGGATTTCCCAGGGAAGAATACTGGAGTGGGTTGCCATTTCCTTCTCCAGGAGATCTCCCTGACCCAGGAATCAAACCCTCATTTCTGGTATTGCAGGCAGATTCTTTACCATTGAGCCACCTGCGAGGCCCAGAATTAAATACTGAGTGAGTGAGTGAAGTCGCTCAGTTGTGTCTGACTCTTTGCGGCCCCGTGGGACTGTAGCCTACCAGGCTCCTCCGTCTATGGGATTTTCCAGGCAAGAATACTGGAATGGGTTGCTATTTCCTTCTCCAGGGGATCTTCCCAACCCAGGGATCGAACCTGGGTCTCCTGCACTATAGGCAGAGGCTTTATTGTCCGAGCCGCCAGGGAAGTATGAAACATTACTCATCAGTAAAAATAAATAAATAAACAAACTATAGGGACTTCCCTGGTGGTCCAGTGGCTCTGCCCTCCCAATACAGGGGAACTGGGTTTGATCCCTGGTCAGGGAACTGCATCCTACATGCCACAACTAAGACCTAGAACACTCAAATAAACAAAGAGATATTTTTAAAAGTAAAATAAGGTATTGATACACATAGTAACATAGATGAACCTCAAAATAACTACGCTGAGGAAAAAAACAGACAAAAGAGTATATGCTATATTCATTCATATATAAAATTTTAGAAAATTCAAACTAATCTATAGTGACAATAGGCAGGTGAGTGGTGGCCTGGAGAGAGTTGGGGTTGAGGCTAGGGGCAGAAGGGAGGAATGACAAAGGAGCACAGGGAAACATTTGGGGGTGATGAGTATGTTCACCAATTTGATTATGATGATGGTTTCACAGGTGCATGTATATGTCAAAATCTATCAACTTATATAGACTTCACATATGTATGGCTTATCATGTGTCAGCTATAGTTCAACAACACTGTTAAAATCATACCACAATTATTAAAAATATGCCATTTTTAATGAGGTTGTCTTCTTCCACATGGAAAGGTATTTATTAAAATGATTCACATTTGAAATAACTACTGACATTTTGTCAAGAATTCAACACGATTAAAGCTGCTGAAATTGTCGTGATTTCAAATCTGATATTCTACTGTTTAATTCTTCTTCAGAAAATGTAATTTTAATTCAAAGAAAAGAGAATATGCTAAGATGACAAAGTTAATTTTTTTGAGTTGGAAAATTATTCTTTTAAAATTATGGCTTTCATGTAATTTTTAAAAACTAAATTTTATGCTTCCTTTTCCTGAAAAATGACAGAAAAGACAATCTGTAAAAAAGATATGACAAAATTCCCCATAGAAAAATATGTAGAAATTCTGGCTAAAAATCACCTACATTCTTTAAAACACAAGGTGAGTTTGTAAGGAAATATAAGGTGGTATTTTGCACACCAGAAACAACTGGAGAAATAATTGAAAAGCAAACAGGCAACTTTGTCAACTGAAATTTCAAATTTTCCAGTGGGATTATATGTGTTCATCTTGGCTTTCAAGAGTTTGAATTCTAATTCATGGTCAGAAAATATGGTCTGCACCTACTCAGTTCAGTTCAGTTCAGTCGCTCAGTCGTTTCCAACTCTTTGTAACCCCATGGACTGCAGCACACCAGGCTTTGTTGTCCACCACCAACTCCTGGAGCTTACTCAAACTCATGTCCACTGAGTCGGTTATGGCATCCAACCATCTCATCCTCTGTCGTCCCCTTTTCCTCCCATCTTCAATCTTTCCCAGCATTAGCGTCTTTTCAAATGAGTCAGCTCTTTGCATGAGGTGGCCAAAGTATTGGAGTTTCAGCTTCAACATCAGTCCTTCCAATGAACACCCAGGACTCATCTCCTTTAGGACGGACTGATTGGATCTCCTTGCAGTCCAAGGGACTCTCAAGAGTCTTCTCCAACATCACAGTTCAAAAGCATCAATTCTTCGGCGCTCAGCTTTCTTTATAGTCCAACTCTCACATCCACACATGACTACTGGAAAAATCATAGCTTTGACTAGATGAACCTTTGTTGGCAAAGTAATGTCTCTGCTTTTTAATATACTGTCCAGATTGGTCTTAACGTTTCTTCCAAGGAGCAAGTGTATTTTAATTTCATGGCTACAATCACCATCTGCAGTGATTTTGGAGCCCCCCAAAACAGTCTGTCATTGTTTCCACTGTTTCCCCATCTATTTGCCATTAAGTGATGGGACCAGATGCCAGGATCTTAGTTTTCTGAATGTTAAGCTTTAAGCCATCTCCTCTTTCACTTTCATCAAGAGGCTCTTTAGTTCCTCTTCACTTTCTGCCATAAGGGTGGTGTCATCTGCATATCTGAGGTGATTGATATCTCTCCCGGCAATCTTGATTCCAGCCTGTGCTTCCTCCAGCCCCGCGTTTCTCATGATGTACTCTGCATATAAGTTAAATAAGCAGGGTGGCAATGTACAGCCTTGACATACTCCTTTCTTAATTTGGAACCAGTCTGTTGTTCCATGTCCAGTTCTAACTGTTGCTTCTTGACCTGTATACAGATTTCTCAGGAGGCAGATCAGGGGGTCTGGTATTCCCATGTCTTTAAGAATTTCCCACAGTTTGTTGTGATCCACACAGAGGAGTGGATAAAGAAGCTATGGTACATATATACAGTGGAATGTTAGCCACAAGAAAGAACAAAATAATGCACCTGGACTCCACGGACTGCAGTACACCAAGCTTCCCTGTCCTTCACAATTCCAGAGTTTGCTCAAACTCATATCCACTGAGTTGGTGATGCCATCCAAACATCTCATCCCCTGCCATCCCCTTCTCCTAACTTCAATCTTTCCCAGCATCAGGGTCTTTTCTAATGAATCAGCTCTTGACATCAGGTGGTCAAAGTACAGAGCTCCAGCTTCAGCCTCAGTCCTTCCAATGAATATTCAGGACTCATTTCCTTTAGGATTGACTGACTGGATATTCTTGCTGTCCAGGGGACTCTCACAAATCTTCTCCAACACCACAGTTCAAAAGCATCAATTCTTCAGCGCTCAGCCTAATTCTTTATGGTTCAACTCTCACATCTGTACATAAGTACTGGAAAAACCAGCTTTGACTATACAGACCATTATTGGCAAAGTAAAGTCTCTGCTTTTTAATATGCTGTCTAGGTTGGTCATAGCTTTTCTTCCAAGGAGCAAACATCTTTTAATTTCATGGCTGCAGCCACCATCTGCAGTGATTTTGGAGCCCAAGGGAAAAAAAAATGTCTGTCACTGTTTCCATTGTTTCCCCATCTATTTGCCATGAACTGATAGGACCAAATGCCATGATCTTAGTGTTTTGGAATATTGAGTCTTAAGCCAGCTTTTTCACTCTCGTTTTTCTCATTTATCAAGAGGCTTTTTAGTTCCTCTTCGTTTTCTGCCATAAGGGTGGTATTATCTTCATATCTGAGGTTATTGATATGTATGTATGAAAAAGTGAATAATATACGTATATGTATAACTGATTCACCTTGCTGTACACAACATTGCAAATCAACTACACTCCAATAGTAATTTTTTTAAAAGAAGAGAAAAAAGTCCTAATAATGTAATAAAATCCTGTGATGCTACAAGTAGCAAGAATCTTTGAAGAATGAGGTATCCAGATGAGCAAATATTTCAGGTAACTGAAACTACCCTTTTTAATACTATAGTGGTTTACCTTTTGGCTAACCAAAACCTTTTATAAATTACACTAATTCCTGAATCCATATTCAAAGTATAATAACTATAATGTAACTTTTTATTGAACCTCCAAGCAGTAGGCCATATTTGTAACTTTAAAAAAATATGAATAGAGCAGTTTTGCTTCAAGATAATAAACCAAGTACATAAGTTGACCATTTTCTCAAAATCCCAGTGAAATATAAATAAAGTTGTATAATAGGGAATCATTCTTAACAGTGCTGAGAGGTGGGGTGGAGGAGCCAATCAGAATGCGGAGACCCGACAGAGTACCAGAGGAGTGAGCACTTGTGTGAATCTTACTTCCAGGTAGCCATGGTGGAAGGTGGTCAGCCCCAGAGCCCTCAGCCTGGGAAAAGACCCAGCAAATGTGAGCCTCTTTCCTCTTGACTGTAAGTACAGTCATGGCAGATTTATTTAGAAAGTGGGAATGCGTGCCAATCCAGTAATCAATTTATTGATAAGAGGACAGTACATTAACTTCTGGGCCACATCTCCTTCCACCCTCTCCTCTACCCAAACAGGACCCTGGCAGCAGGAGGGCTTTCCCTAGGACAAAAGCAGAGGAGGATTTACTAAAGAAAAGACATCCTCTTCCAGGGGAGTGATGGTGTGAAGGGCATCCCCTGGGAGCATGGTGCCTCTCATTCTGACATGTGAGATAGGAAAAGCTCTCTACTGTTGCTTTAACCCCAACCGCAAATCAGTGAAATCCAAGAAGGAAAGTCAATTCATTCAAATGATTAATAAGAAGAAAAGGGTGAGTTACCTTAGTAATATGGAGAAGGAAATGGCATCCCACTCCAGTACTGTTGCCTGGAGAATCCCATGGAGGGAGGAGCCTGGTAGACTCCAGTCCATGGGGTCACAAAGAGTCGGACACGACTGAGTGCCTTCACTTTACTTTTACTTTACTTTACCTTAGTAATAAGGTAAAAGTATAAGTTTCTCCTCTTAATAAGCAAAAAACAATCAGAAACCTCCAGGGGAAGAAAAATAAAATAGCTAAAACAAGTATCATGGTCTATACCTAAAGCATTTTTGAAATGTGTTATTGTTTAGTTGCTAAGTCGTATCTGACTCTTTGCAACCCCATGAGATTTGTTGTTGTTGTCCATGAAATTTCCCAGGCAAGAAGACTGGAGTGAGTTGTCATTTCCTTCTCCAGGTATCCTCCCGACCTAGTGACTGAACTCGGGTCTCCTGCATCGCAGGCAGATTGTTTACTGCTGAGCCACCAGGGAAACCCCACGTGAAGAGTAGTATCGATAACTAACCAAAATGATGCTGAGCATCTAATAAAGTAGGAGAGAAGCCATTTGACATTGACTCTAACCCTCCCTTGAGTGGCACAATTTGGGGACTAATAATTTCTTTCTTATAGTCTGGCTATGAATAACAATAGCAAATATTTATTGTTTTTCAATTTTAAAAATATACCTATAGTCACCAACAGTCCAAGAGGCTTCCCTTTTCTCCACTCTCTCTCCAGCATATATGCAGGGAAAATATGGAAACACAGACATAGTGAACAGACTTGCAGACACAGTGGGAGAAAAGAGAATGGGATGAATTGGGAGAGTAGCATTGAAACATACACATTACCATATGTAAAATAGATAACTAGTGGGAATTTTCTGCTTTGATGCAGGGAAGTCAAATCTGGTGCTCTGTGGCAATGCAGAGGGGCGGAGTGGGGTGGGAGTTGGGAGGGAGGCTCAAGAGGCAGGGAACATGCGTATACCTGTGGCTGCTTCATGTTGATATATGGCAGTATTTACACAATATTGTAAAGCAATTATCCTCCAATTAAAAATAAACAATTTTATAAATATATTATGAATATATATATATATATAGCCAAAGCACAGAAGACTAAATAATACTTCCAAAGCAAAATACAACATTCATAAACTTTAGCAATGTAAAAAAATACAGCTGGGAAATGTATAAATCTGGAAAAGGCAGGAAAAGAAAGAGAACAAGAAAACTGTCTGAAATTGACAGATTAAGAAGTAGAAGTCTAAGAGATTATTATGTTAAATTATAAAGGAAATTTAATAAATTAAATTAATAGTATATCAAATATAACAAAAATATAGTGAAGAGGAAAAGGTACGAGAAACTATAATTAACTAAATTCTTCCTATTTCATAAAGGAAATTAATTAAATTAATTAATTAATTAAATTCTGTCTAAAGCTGACAAATCAAGAAATGGTACCTATATAAACACATTATTAAAGATATCAAACAATCCTTGAAGTGCTGAAACCAGAATGATTTTAAGTGGTTATCTCTAAAGAAAGCAGGAATTTTTTTTCAATATTTTACATAGTTCTGCTTTGTCTTATCTTTTTGTTCCATGAACTTATTGATTTTTCAATTAAATAAAAATAATAATAAACTTATACTTCTAGGAGAGCTTAGAAATTACCCTCATTCTAAATATTTTTCAAATTTCATACGTAACTAAATGTATCAAAATAGCCCTAACTATCAAAATAGTGAAGGCTGAAAATACACGAGAAAAATAACTTTAGAAGAAATTATGGCACAGATTCCTTTTAAGATGAAACAGCACTTCAATATATAATTATAATTTATCAGGGGAAAAACATTTAAGGTACTACTTTAATTTTAAAAACCACATAAAGTTATATTCTGTATCTTTTACTTACTATGTGCCCATAAATGAGTAATTTATCACTGAATCTCAGTTTTCCCAAAATCCCATAAACAAGCCCAATGATATCCATAAAAGCTGTGACAAAATTGTGAGATTATCTTAATGAAGCTACTAGGTCATTTCAGATTACAAAGCTTCTAGATTATTCACCAATATCTATATAATAAATATCTGCCTGTGTATATATATAAAGAAATAGAAAAACCCTCAGGATAGTGTAATGGAGAGATCACAGATTTTTTTTAACAAAGACAGGTTCACATCCTAGCTCGGATGTCTTGTGAGTATGTGCCTTGAGACAAATAACTTAAACTTTCCATTTCTCACATTCTGGATTTGCACATTGTGGATGGTAATCCATCTCAATGATATATTCAAAGGATATTAAGTTTTATGACCTGGCTGCTTTCACTTATATAGATGATCCTAGACGGATGAAATGCTGTAGCTGGGATTTCTTTGTTTTCTTCTGCATCACTGTCTATAGAGCACATCTGTCATGTAAAACAGATGAATCTGACGTCCTTTATAGGTTTGGAGAATGCCCTACTTCCTAAGTCTTGGCTGAGATCCAAGACTACAAGGAGCAGAATAAACTGAATTCTTATTTCCCAAACCTCCTTCTTTCTTGCACCGAGGGTGTGGCCTGTAACCTTGACTCAGCCAGTCAGAGCACCAGACTTGGATTTCAGACCTGGGGCACAAGAGGACAAAGGTGTGGGAGTTCACGTTCTCCATCCTGGCAATGCCTACAGGAGCAAAGCTCTGAGCTGAAGTCCTGATGCAGAAGTAGCTGCAGTGCAAACCATCACTTCTGACCATCAGAGGGGTTGTCATGGATGGTTTTGTGGCCTTTCCAATCAATCTTTGAGCTACCCAATATCTTTAATAAACATTTCACTGTTTGCTACTAAGAACTGACTGGTATGCTATGGAATGTTATGCCCCAATATTGTTGGTATCTCTCCTAGCAATCCTTTCAGTTCAGTTCAGTTCAGTCGCTCAGTCGTGTCCAACTCTGCAACCCCACGAATCGCAGCACGCCAGGCCTCCCTGTCCATCACCAACTCCTGGAGTTCACTCAGACTCACGTCCATCGAGTCCGTGATGCCATCCAGCCATCTCATCCTCTGTTGTCCCCTTCTCCTCCTGCCTTCAATCCCTCCCAGCATCAGGGTCTTTTCCAATGAGTCAGCTCTTCACATGAGGTGGCCAAAGTACTGGAGTTTCAGCTTCAGCATCATTCCCTCCAAAGATATCCCAGGGCCGATCTCCTTCAAACCTGTCCAATCCCAAATCTGCATCCAGAACATGTTCAGAGAAACGCTTCTAGCACATGAGCCGATTCCTATAAGTCTCCTGATACAGGTGTAGATAGATAGAGATAGAAGTGTAGATATGTATCTAACTTCTTTGGAGAACCCAAACTAATATACATACTTAGAAGATCTTCAGTGGCCAAAAGATTAATTCTACCAAGACTTAATTGGTGGACTTTGAGCAACTGAAGCGAAGTCTCTAGAGGTTTACCACTAGACTTATTTCTATGACTTGTCCTGTTCAAGAGTTTTAACTGCTATAGATGAAGGCATTAAAGACATGCTGATGAAATTTTTGGCTGACACAGCAGACAGCTAAGGTCACTTTAACAATACTGCTTATAAACCATTCAGTTCCCATGGCATCCAGCTATAGACTGGGTTAAGAAAGTAGTTTGCCCCAAACGGCTTTGTTTATCACATCATTAGCATTCAATGGGTTAACATATGTACGGTGCTTAGAATAAGACTTGGCACATAAGCAGTGTTCAATAAATATGTGCTACTAAATTATTATTATTATTGTTATTATATCTAGCTAACAAAGACCTGACTTTTCATTCATAAGTTGAGGGGGGCTGAAAAAGATCATAATAAATGTAGTATCTGCAACAGGTGCAGTTTTGACCATAGACTCATTCACTCTCTTTGAATGGGAGGTGGTTTTAGTGAGGGAATCACGAAGGAGCAGAGGAGATGATAAGAGAGATTCCAGCAACAGAGCCTGCAAAGAGACGCACAGGTAATACAGACCCTCATATAGTCCCTTGCACCTGGTGAGTGTTTAAAAGTATCTGTAGTTCGTGTTCGTTGAGTAGGTTAGTGAAGACAGTGCCAAAGAACATTGAGAAAGGAGAGCGAGCCATGGTGCATGCATATGAAGCAGGCATAGTGAGACTGTCTTCACTAAAGCCGATGGTGAGTAGAGAAAATAGGTGGGACAGAGAAAATGAATGAATCAAACTAAGGTATGATCATGAATACTAAGCTAATGAATTTGGACTGGAATCTTGGTTCTGAAAGGATAGGGAGAGCACATAGTGAGTAATGTTTTAGGAAGATCACAGGAGACCTTAGAGCAACTTAGTAGAAGAGTTATAAGAGATAAGAAAAGTCATGAACACATTACCAAAACAATCCTACAGAGTCTGGATGTAAAATTCCTTATTTCTCCGAAAGTTAAATGAGTGATTACTCAATTTCTATTATTTAATTTCATATGCTTTGAAACCAAAGGGTCAAGTTTTTAAATATTATCAATTCCAAGTGTTTATAATTTGATGAAGCTCTCTAAATTGTTTGTCTTGTCTTTTGACTTGGTCAAAAGAATAAATTTTTTATATCTGAAGCCCTGAAAAATACTGTATGTTTGAGAAATTAAACCATTAAATAAGTAGTCAGCCTTGACCAAGAAAAACATGTTTGTGTGTTAGAGAGTCTAAAGGAAAAATTTGTCAAAAGTGCCAAAAGGTTTTTATTTCTTTGTGCATATGTTTCTTGAGCTTGCAATCTATATCACCTAAATGAAAAGAGGAAAAGTTCTTTTTTAATACCCAGAAAAGTAGCATTAAGTGATATTTTTATTTATTCTAGATTAATAATATATTAAGTCATGCTCAAAATTCTCCAAGCCAGGCTTCAGCAATACGTGAACCGTGAACTTCCTGATGTTCAAGCTGGTTTTAGAAAAGGCAGAGGAACCAGAGATCAAATTGCCAACATCTGCTGGATCATCGAAAAAGCAAGAGAGTTCCAGAAAAACGTCAACTTCTGCTTTATTGACTATGCCAAAGCCTTTGACTGTGTGGATCACAATAAACTGTGGAAAATTCTAAAAGAGATGGGAATACCAGACCACCTGACCTGCCTCTTGAGAAACCTATATGTAGGTCAGGAAGCAACAGTTAGAACTGGACATGGAACAACAGACTGGTTCCAAATAGGAAAAGGAGTACATCAAGGCTGTATATTGTCACCCTGCTTATTTAACTTCTAGGCAGAGTACATCATGAGAAACGCTGGACTGGAAGAAACACAAGCTGGAATCAAGATTGCCGGGAGAAATATCAATAACCTCAG
>SJYA01001817.1:260520-288653 GCA_006410615.1 Neotragus moschatus
CTAGTCAAGGCTATGGTTTTTCCAGTAGTCATGTATGGATGTGAGAGTTTGACTGTGAAGAAGGCTGAGCGCCAAAGAATTGATGCTTTTGAACTGTGGAGTTGGAGAAGACTCTTGAGAGTCCCTTGGACTGCAAGGAGATCCAACCAGTCCATTCTGAACGAGATCAGCCCTGGGATTTCTTGGAGGGAACGATATTGAAGCTGAAACTCCAGTACTTTGGCCACCTCATGTGAAGACTTGACTCATTGGAAAAGACTCTGATGCTGGGAGGAATTGGGGGCAGGAGGAGAAGGGGACAACATAGGATGAGATGGTTGGATGGCATCACTGACTCGATGGGCGTGAGTCTGAGTGAACTCCGGGAGTTGGTGATGGACAGGGAGGCCTGGCGTGTTGCGATTCATGGCGTCTCAAAGAGTCGGACATGACTGAGTGACTGAACTAAACTGAACTGAATAATATAGGTGTCAGTTTTGAGGATTGTTTCAAATCTTAAATATTTTAAAGCTGCACTGATAAAATGCAATTTCAAATTTTCTGTTCCATTTAGGTATTGCTAAAGCATATGAAGTGTGCATGTTTTTCCTAAAATTCAAACTCACACAATCTGTTAAACTTGGGGCACAGACCAAAAGCCTTGGATTCAGCACCAATTTCTCGACTCATCTCACAACACACACCCAAGTCCTCAGCAGATGATGCGGATTCTACTTTCAGAATATATCCAAACTTCTGACACTTCCTACCACTTCCTCTGCCAACACCTGATCTGAGCCACCATCATCTCTCACCTAGGTTGTCTCAGAAAGCCTTCCAACTCGTCTTCCTGCTTCCACTCTGCCCACTTTTAATCAGTTTTCAAAAGAATAGCTAAAGTGACTGAAAACTCTTGCCCAAGTCCCCTGTAATACTCTGCATTCTAGGACAAGGGTCTTGTTCTTTGGGCAAGTCAGGGGCACACATGATACAAGGTATTTAGACTTGCCATTTCCTCCACCTGGGGGAACATTTTTCTCCTAGATGTCCAAAGGGTTTGATCCCTCCTCCTCCTTCAAGTATCTACTCAGATGTCAGCTCCTCAGTGACCAGCATGATAAAAATGGACATGTGCATGCGCTAAGTCTCTTCAGCCATGACCAGCTCTTTTGCGACCCCATGGACTGAGCCCGCCAGGCTCCTTTGACCACGGAGATTCTCCAAACAAGAATACTGGAGTGGATTGCCATGCCCTCCGCCAGCGGATCTTCCCCACCCAGGGCTCAAACCCAAGTCTCCTGTGGCTCCTGCATTACAGGCAGATTCTTTTTATCGCTGAGCCACTGGAGAAGCCCAAAAATGCGTGCGTGCCCCCACACTCCTTATCCCCCTTCTCTGCTGTCCTTTTCTCCACTGTAGCACATATTCCACATAGTTGCCTTATATTGTACTCATTTATGTTGTTTATTGTCTAGAATAAAGTTCCAAGTGGGTAGTGCTTTCTGTCTCTTTCATTCACTGCTCTATACTGTGTATTCTAAGCATCTAATAAATATGTTAAACCAATGAATTAACCTATTAATTTCATGAGCAGCAAGGAAATATCAGGTCCTTTAAATATCATTGACACTACTGAAAGCCAGGTAGAAAAGTCCTGGTTTAGAGCATATATTTTATAATCAGATATGGGTGCAAACCCACCTCTATCACCTTCTGGCCATGTTATGGAGGGAATGTTACTTAAGCTCCCTATGACTGAGATTTTTCATCTGTAAAATGTATGTGAAGGCTCTTAGATTATTGATAAAGTTGAAGGCAAAATGCATATAAAGTTCTTAACATGGGATGTGGCACATAATCAGTGATTTATAACCACAATCATCATTATAGCAATATGATCAGAATAACTAGAAAAATGGGTAGATTAATCCCTTTTCTTTATACCTGTTTGTGCACCTGACCCAGTTGGCCCAAATTTATCTGAACTGAACTTCTTTCAATTTACACTTGAAAAACAACTAGGAGGTTAATGGTGGGCTTCCCTGGTGGCTCCGGAGAAGGCAATGGCACCCAACTCCAGTACTCTTGCCTGGAAAATCCCAAGGAATGAGGAGCCTGGTAGCCTGCAGTACATGGGATCACTAGGAGTTGGACATGACTGAGCGACTACCCTTTCACTTTTCACTTTCATGCACTGGAGAAGGAAATGGCAACCCACTCCAGTGTTCTTGCCTGGAAAATTCCAGGGATGGAGGAGCCTATTGGGCTGCCATCTATGGGGTTGCACAGAGTCGAACATGACTGACATGGCTTAGCAATAGCAGTAGCAGTCCCTGGTGGCTCAGACAGTAAAGAGTCTGCCTGCAATGCAGGAGACCCAGGTTCAAACCTTGCGTCAGAAAGAGCCTCTGGAGAAGGAAATGGCAGTCCACTCCAGTATTCTTGTCTGAAAATTCCCATGGACAGAGGAACCTAGCAGGTTACAGTCCATGGCATCACAAAGAATCGGACACAATTGAACGACTAATGCTTTCAGGGGGTTAATGGAACCATTCTGTATCTTGGTGGCGGTAGTGGTTATACGGTTGTACGTGTCTGTCAAAATTCACAGGACTCAACAATGCAAAGGGTGAATTGTACTTCATGAAAGGTATGACATTTCAAAACAACAAATGGGAGCATTAGTGCAAATGTGCGGAACCAATTGTAGTAGTCAGAATTAATTCTTTGCTTTTCCCCAATAAGGAGCAAAAATCACAGGGGAGAATCTAATGACATCAGAGGTAAGGAATTTGCCCCTCAATGCACAGGAGACATAAAATGGCTATGCTTGCCTAATTCCAAGTAAAAACACTTATTTCAAAATAAAAACAAAACACAGGATAGCATTGCAAAGCAATGAAGTGTCTCTTTTCTCTCTCTTATATCAACACTAACAGAAAAGTGGCAGCTACCAGCCTCAATCCAAACACATGAAGCAGCCTTAATATAATACATATATAATTTTATACTTCTCAATGCATTAGAAACAAGTGTCAGTTAANCCCTCAATGCACAGGAGACATGAAATGGCTATGCTTGCCTAATTCCAAGTAAAAACACTTATTTCAAAATAAAAACAAAACACAGGATAGCATTGCAAAGCAATGAAGTGTCTCTTTTCTCTCTCTTATATCAACACTAACAGAAAAGTGGCAGCTACCAGCCTCAATCCAAACACATGAAGCAGCCTTAATATAATACATATATAATTTTATACTTCTCAATGCATTAGAAACAAGTGTCAGTTAATCTACAAACAGTTCGGGGACTTCCCAGGTGGTCCATTGGTTAACAATCTGCCTTCCAATGCAGGGGATGTGGGTTCAATCCCTGGTCAGGGAACTATTAATAAAATCCCACATACTGCAGGGTAACTAAGCCCATGCTCCGCAACTCTGGAGCTTACGTGCCACAACTAGAGAAGGCAGTGTGCCACAGTGAAGAGTCCACGTGCCACAACTAGGGCCTGACACAGACAAATAAATAAAACAAGCACTTTTTTAAAATCTAAAAACTGTTTTAAATATGACACCACTCAGTAACTTTCATGGCTATATGCCAAAGCAACATATCCAAATGTTTACCATCCTTTTGATGAATTAACTAGGGACCCATAGTTAAAAGAAAACTTCTAGACTTTAATGATATTGCCAGGCCTAATGAAATTTACACACGTATATATATATATGTATATATATATATATCAATGAGTAGAAAATACATGGTTTTTTAAATATGCATCTATAGTTAAGATGTCCCAGTTTTCTCAAATATGAAGGCAGCTATAGTTTCCAGTGTGGCTACATACAATGCTGTCAATGGGGAGGAGAGAAATCTAAGCCTTTATTTTTAAAAGAGATTCTATGTAAAGGTAAGCTTCTATTTAATTCATTTATTATTAGTTTTCCCTAAATTTTTGGCCATACTGACTGGCTGCCAAATAAAGAGGAAGAAATTAAAGAACAATTGAGAGTTATTTGCTTAAAGCTAATAACCAAGCTTCATAGACAATTTCTCATTACCATGTACTTAGAAGAAAAGAAAAATCAACAGTTGGTATTTTCTAATCCCCGTTTAAATACTCAGCCAAGATTACTCAGAGATTTAGCTAGACATGCTAAATGAATACAGCAGAAACAAGGCCCATTTGAATTGAATTTGAACAGCTGCCTGTGGTGTCTAGACCATAAATGATACTGTATTTCAAAAACAAAATGCTTAATGGTTAAGTATTTCCAGGGCCCAAGATAGAAGCACAAAGTGAACTCATTTCTTTGCAGGCTGTTGGAGTTCCCCGGATATTTTTAAACACCTGTTTCAAGGACATATTTTCTGTGTTTAAATGGTAAACAGATTCAAATCAAGGAATAAGGTCACTATGACATGGGGTTGAATTCCTAAACTGACATGTATAGGAAGGTAATCGGTAAGGGTAGACATTTTTTTTCCTAGAGAAAGTAGTCCAAATGCAATTTAATAAAAGGCAGACGGCAAACTGGAAAGAGTTTAGTATTATAGAATATATGCAGTTCGTTTTTAAAAACCTATTTGTAAACACCCGATCAAGTATGATTTTTCTACTTCAAACCACTGAGATTAATACAAAGCAGAGCAGTTTACAGACAATTCTGCTCCTTGTGATAAAGATTTCCATCTTGGATACAGATTAGCTCCACTGCCAGTGGCGTAAGAGCTTCAGGATTCGCCAGAATCTCCTACAGTATTGTTCCTGTTCAGTCACTCGGTCGTGCTCAACTCTTTGTGACCCCATGGACTGCAGCACACCAGGCTACCCTCTTCTGCACTATTTCCTGAAGTTTGCTCAAACTCATGTCCATTGAGTGAGTGATGCTATCTAACCATCTCATCCTATGCTGCCCCCTTCTCTTCCTGCCCCCAATCTTTTCCAGCATCAGGGTCTTTTCCAATGAGTCACTTCCAAAGCATTGCAGCTTCAGCTTCAGCATTAGTACACAGTATGGTCATGGCTTAAAATAGTTTCAAAGCAGACAAGACAGGTACATGTAAAAATAGAAGTAGGGCTCCCTCAGAGCCCCTGTGGGATCTTACTCTATGCAACATGGAAGGTCACCTAAAAGTTAAGTACTTCACACATTTCGGATCCCACCAATTATAAAAAGGCATGATGAATTTGCAGGATATTCAAAGCAAATCAATACAGATAATTGAAATGTTGGAAAACAAGGCTTTTGGACAAAGGCAGAAAGAGCCAGCTTTTCCCCTATTTCCTCAGGGCAGGGATTTTGCATTCTGTTTTGCGTGAATCGGAGCAGTGAATAAAACATACCAGGTGAAGTGAATCCTTTGTAAAAACCTGTTGGTTAACCTAGGAGTAAAAATGTAAAGAACATAATAACAGTCTTAAGGAAGGATAAGGATCGCTATTTCCTAAAAACGGTAACTGACTATTTCTGCCTCTACCCAAAGAAAAGCTATGACAAACCTAGATAGAATATTTAAAAGCAGAGACACCACTTTGCCAACAAAAGTCTGTATAGTGAAAGACATAGCTTTTCCAGTAGTCATGTACATATATGAGAGTTGGACCATAAAGAATGCTGAGCACCGAAGAACTGATGCTTTCGAACTGTGGTGCTGGAGAAAACTCTTGAGAGTCCCTTGGACTGCAAGGAGATCAAACCAGTCAATCCTAAAGGAACTCAATCCTGAATATTCATTGGAAAGACTGATGCTGAAGTTGAACCTCCATATTTTGACCACTTGATGTGAAGAAGTGACTCTTTGGAAAAGACCCAGAAACTGGGGAAGGTTGAGGGCAAGAGGAGAAGGGGTTGACAGATGGTTGGATGGCATCCCCAATTCAGTGGACATGAGTTTGGGCAAACTCCAGGAGATACTGAAGGACAGGAAAGCCTTGCGTGCTGCAGTCCATGAGGTTGCAAAGAGTTGGGCACAACTTGGCGAGTTAATGACAACCCATGATATAGAGCAAAGCTGGAAGACAAAAGCCAGTCATGATAGGTTAGGATTCATCAACAGGGTGACCAAGTTGTTCCAGTTCAATCAGAACTTTCCCAGTTTTAACAATAAAAGTCCTATCCAAGTGAGACATAAAATATCACCTGCCATATTAGTAAATTAAGGACATTGCAGTCATTGGTTATCACATTAGTAAAAGTGAAACTCACTCAGTCATGTCCAACTCTTTGCAATCTCATGGACAATACAGTCCTTGAAATTCTCTAAGCCAGATTACTAGAGTGGGTAGCCTTTCCCTTCTTCAGACTATCTTCCCAACCCAGGGATTAAACCCAGGTCTCCCACATTGCAGGCAGATTCTTTCCCAGCTGAGCCACAGTGGGAAACATAAGCATACTGGAGTGGGTAGCCTATCCTTTCTCCAGTGGATCTTCCTGACCCAGGAATTGAACTGGAGTCTCCTGCATTGCAGGTGGATTCTTTTACCAACTGAGCTACCAGGGAAGCCCTGGTCATCACATTATGGCCACCCCAATGGTGAACCCTGAGGGAACTCAGGACGGAAACCAAAAAATGCCCTCCATCTAAGCAGTCATGAGATAGTAGTCACCCCAGATGATACAGCCCTGAGGAATCTCAGGATGAAAAAACAAGGATGCTATTAAGCCAAACTCCCAGCCACCATATAGAATGGATAAACAACGAACTGTATAGCATAGAGAGCTATATTCAATAGCCTGCTGCTGCTGCTAAGTCGCGTCAGTCATGTCCGACTCTGTGCGACCCCACAGACGGCAGCCCACCAGACTCCCCCATCCCTGGGATTCTCCAGGCAAGAACACTGGAGTGGGTTGCCATTTCCTTCTCCAATGCATGAAAGTGAAAAGTGAAAGTGAAGTCATTTAGTCTTGTCGGAGCCTTCTCGACCCCATGGACTGCAGCCCACCAGGCTGCAAGAGTACTGGAGTGGGTCGCCAGTGCCTTCTCCGATTCAATATCCTGAGATAAACCATAATGGAAAATAATATAGAAAAGAAAATATATGTGTGTATAACTGAGTCACTTTGCTGTACAGCAGAAATTAACACAACATTGTAATCACTATACTTTAATTAAAAAAAAAACTTTTAAAACACTAATGAAATACAGGATATTGGCCCCAGATAGCTAAAGAATTATTGCAATGAGCCCACACTCTTGAATCTTTCCATACATACACAGAAAAACACTATATTCTTTCATCGGAGATTTCTAGTTTTCCCTATAATTAACAATAATCTTTTGATGTTCCAACTGCCTGCACTTTGTTGCAGAAATTCCTATGTATTCTGGCTCCCCTTCTCGCCTCCCCAGAACAGTTTCCCCAGAGTTATTTACGATGCTGTCTCCCAGGTGTGAAGTTCTAAGAATGCCCACAGAATAAAACATGACTCTCAAGTTTTCAGTTGTGCATTTTTTTAGTCAACATGGGAAACTCCATACCTCTTGGGCTACCAGACAGTAGGTCTTCCAGCACTGGAGATGCTTAAAACAGATAAGATTCTTATCTGACTGGGAGAATGTGGACAAATCTTACTGGAATACAAGGAAGAGAAACTAAGTGTGCTTTCATAGGGTTTTCCATGCACAGAATTCTACCAGTGTCACTACTTAAACAATTATCAGTTATCAGGGCAATCGTAAGACAGTGATAACAATCATACTGATTTTATTTCCACCTGTCAAAGTGAGTTTGTGCTGGCATTAGCTGATCAGAACCCCATAAAATCTGTGTTTTAACCTCAAGCAGAAGAGCTAAATTCATCCCCCCATCATATGGAAATAAATGTGAACCCCCAAAAGGAGTATAATGGCTACTTGTAGTTGCCTAACAAGCCAGTCTATGCTAGGTCCTGCTTGAGGTTGACTAGGCCAACTAAAACATGGCCGAGCAGT
This sequence comes from Neotragus moschatus, assembly GCA_006410615.1. Taxonomy (NCBI): domain Eukaryota; kingdom Metazoa; phylum Chordata; class Mammalia; order Artiodactyla; family Bovidae; genus Neotragus; species Neotragus moschatus. Next base: position 268,438 of record SJYA01001817.1, read on the forward strand.
TAACAGCACAATTTGGAATCATGCAAGTCTGGGGATAAGTGCTTATTACTGATGAAATGGCCTTGGACAAACTACATGACTCTCTAGGCATCTGTTTCCTCACCTATAAAATGGAGATAATGTCATTACCTGGTCATGATAAGTTTCTGACACTTTCTTTTAGTGAGCCTTCCTGCAAAGTGGTGGTGTAATGGAACATAGGTCTATGAAATCAGAACATAATTGGGCTCAGGAATTGAGGTCTCTGGTTAAAATAGCTGACATTTTAAATATTTTCTATGTGTCAGAAATTTTCTCAGCACTTATCACGCATCATACATTGAATATAACAATGCTATGAAAAGTATTATTCTTATCCTCATCTTATAGATTAGAGAAGTATAAAAAATTTAAGTATTTTGCCTAAAATCACATAGGTAAAAAGCAGCAGAGTTCATATTCAAATCTTAGCAACACAACCCCAGAACCTATACTTGTAAATACAACACTATACTGTCCCTGGTCTATTTTCAAATGACCTGTGAGGTATGCATGAATAGTATATTCTTTAAAAAGCAATAAATAAATACAATTTCTCTCAGTAAAATTTTTAATATGTTTTAGTGGCCATAAGGTCAAGGTTAAATTCTATGACAAGTACCAAAAATATTATATTTTGTTGATTACAGGACTGAACTGTTCACACTGTCAGATACAATTCGAAGTGATAAATACTTAGTACATCCAATCTAGTTTTCATCTAACCCCAAACTCACTTCTATTAGCACAATGTGTCATATGTGCTATGTGCTAAATAGCTATTGATAGATTTTTCAGACAGCCCCTGTTTGAATATTCCAGGTTCGGTTCAGTTCAGTTCAGTTGTTCTGTTGTGTCCGACTCTTTGCAATCCCATGGATGGCAGGGCACAGTTATCTCACTATTTTATGAAGTAAACTACTCCTAATGATAAGTTAGCTTAGGTCACGTTAAAAAGATCTTATGATAAAAATTGATTTGGCTTTCAATAGAGGAGTAATCCATATCAGCTAAACACTCCCCCAGATAACAATAATAAATTTTAGAAAAAATATTTTAAAAAAACTATTTGAAGGCACTGGAAAATAATTGAATACAGAGAAAAGTGATGGCAAAGAATTAGAAACCTAAAGAAGGAAACAGCAAAGGTAAAATTCACATTTATGTGGCTTTTTATTATACCTAAGTCTTCTCAGGTCATTTGACATGGAGAGAATAGAACTCAAGTAGAAAGCCATAATCTTCAGAGCTTGAGAAGTTCAAAGTTTAGGATTGCCAGGAAAGATGGAAAGGCAGGCAATAAAATCTTAGAAACAATTGAGTAAAAGAAAGTAAATAGAGAAATCATGGATTTACTGGAGAATGCTATCAAACATCTGCTGCTGCTGCTGCTGCTGCTGCTAAGTCACTTCAGTCGTGTCCGACTCTGTGCGATCCCATAGACGGCAGCCTACCAGGCTCCCCCGTCCCTGGGATTCTCCAGGCAAGAACACTAGAGTGGGTTGCCATTTCCTTCTCCAACGCATGAAAGTGAAAAGTAAAAGGGAAGTCGCTCAGTTGTGTCTGACTCTTAGCGACCCCATGGACTACAGCCTACCAGGCTCCTCCGTCCATGGGATATTCCAGGCAAGAGTACTGGAATGGGGTGCCATTGCCTTCTCCGATCAAACACCTAAGAAGATATAAAAATAATATTACACATACACCTTCAGAAAAGAGAGAAGAAAGTATTTCAGTTGTTTAGACCAGCCTTAAACCTTACATCAAAATTTGACAAAGACATTTCAAGAACTACAGACAAATATCCTTCGGAAATACAGACATGAATATCCTTAACAAAATATTAGCAATGAAACCTTTGAGTATGTAAAATGGATAATACATCATGACCAAGGGGGTCGTTACTGCAATGACATAGTAATGCAAAGTTGGTTCAACAGTCAATATACAATCACTGTATTTTACTAAATCAACAGACCAGACAAGGAAAACCATAAAACCATACATACAATCTGGAATATATGCAGAGAAAGCATTTGACAAAATTAAAAATCCATTCTTGACAAAAATGCTCAGTAACCTAAAAATAGATGGGAACTTTCTCAATGTGATAAAGGACCTTTGCAGAAAGCCTACAGTTAGTATCATAATTAGTTGGGAGACATTGACTGCTTCCCCACCTAAGAATTTGGGGCAAAGGAAAGGAAAGATGTCTGTTCTCACTACTTTTCAAAAGAAGAACACAGCTGAAGTATTTTTGCTACCTAATTTCAAGAAAAACTATAAAACTACAATAATAAAGACAGTAGCTATGATATAGGATAAATAAAAGAGATCATTGAAGCAAAACAGAGGGTTCATAAATAAACTCAGTCATGCGGTCAGTTGATTTTCATCAAAGTGACGAGGTAATTCAAAGGAGAAAGGATAATCTTTCCAACTGGCTATCCATATGGGAAAAAATGACCATCACTTCTTGTACTCTAGTTTCTATTGAGAAGTCGTAAGAATACAGAAAGTCTTATTTTTGCTCCTCTACTCACAGTAATAGTTGGTAAAATTGTCTAGCTACCCCTTACCATGAGTAGAAATTTGTCATAATTTCAAAGATCACATTTTATTTCTGTATTTTTTCTTTTTAACATTTTAATGTATTTTTCTTATTTTTCCAGCTTCATATTCTATTTATATATTATGTTATACATAATTATATTGTATTTCAGATAATTCCAGGATCTGAAGTCCTTGGTTTAGACCCCATTGGCGACCCCATGGACTGTAGCCCACCAGGCTCCTCTTTCCATGGGATTCTCCAGGCAAGAATATTGGAGTGAGTTGCTAATATTAGTGGGTTCCTCTCCAGAGGAAGCACTTGAGGGCATAAATTTATTATTTTTCCTAACTTTCATCACTTGTTTTTGTCTTTTTTTTCCTAGGGATAATAGATTTGATTTTTAAGTTTTAATCGATGGAACTCTGGATCTAGTATGCTTTTCTAAAGAAAGGCTTGTGTCTGTTTCTACAGGATATAAGATTACCTTATGTATTCTGGAAGGACATTTAATTAGTGTATTAACGTGAGTTTTGTGAATTACACTAGTAACATAAAGTTAGACTCCAGGCCCATTTAAGAGTAGACACATGCATTCATGCTGTTCTTCAGTCATGTCTGACTCTTTGTGACCCTATGGATTGTGGCCCACTAAACCCCTGTGTCCAAGGGATTCTCCAGGCACAAGAACTGGAGCCATTTCCTTCTCCAGGGGATCTTCCCAACCCAGGGATCAAACCCATATCTCTTATATCTCCTGCATTGTCAGGTGGGTTCTTTACCACTAATGCCACCTGGGAAGCCTGAAAACAGAGATAGGGACAAATAAGTTTAATTTCAGCTTTGAGCAAGCAGAGATTTTTATGGCCACATTTTCACTGAAGGCATAGTCCCTTCAAGGGGCCCAAGAGTCTAGGCAGGTCTTAAGTTCGACTGCTCTCCTTATAGATCCATTTGGTTTCTCCCAGTATCTGGCATTGCCATCAAAATCCTTGACTTTGACTTTTGCTGCCAAGGTAGTCTGAGATTCTTTTAACCCACCACTTGTGTTTCAGCTAGTTAATTTATCCTTGCTATACTCTTTCCTCTTTTTCTGTTCCTTAAAATGTTCTCTTCCTTCTTTATGATGTAAGCAATACATTAAAAGTGGTTTAGGGGTACTTTCCTATGGTTCAGTGGTTAAGAATAGACCTTGCAGTGCAGGGGCCATGGGTTCGATACCTGGTCAGGGAACTAAGATCCCACATGCCATGGAGAAACTAAGCTTAAGCACCACAACTACTGAGCTTGAGCACCACAACTAGAGAGTCTGTGCACTGTGAGAAAAGATCCTGCATGACGGACCAAACAAAGATCCCATGTGCCACAACTAAGACCTCACACAGCCAAATAAATAAATAAATACAATATTTAGGGGGGAAACGGTTTTGCTGTTGTTGGAGAAGGCAATGGCACCCCACTCCAGTACTCTTACCTGGAAACTCCCATGGATGCAGAAGCCTGGTAGGCTGCAGTCCATGGGGTCGCACAGAGTCAGACACAACTGAGCGACTTAGCAGCAGCAGCAGCAGCTGTTGTTGTTGCTTACGTGCTACATAGTTTTCACTATGAGGATTTTTAGACTATGTAATCCATCCCTGGGTTTCCCAGGTGGACCAGTGGCGAAGAATCAGCCTACCAATGCAGGAGACACAGAAGATGCTGATTTGATCCCCGGGCCGGGAAGATCCCCGGGAAAAGGAAATGGCAACTCACTCCAGTATTCTTGCCTGGAGAATTCTATGGACAGAGGAGGCTGGCAGGCTACAGTCTGTAAAGTCGCAAAGAGTCAGACACAACTGAGCAACTGAACACACAATCCATCCCTACTGCTGGAAGTAGGATCCCATACAACGCTTCAAGTAACTTTAATACTCCTTTCAATCAACCAACCAAGTCAATCTCTCAGTCATGTCCGACTCTACACGACCCCATGAACTGCAGCACGCCAGGCCTCCCTGTCCATCGCCAACTCCCAGAGTCCACCCTAACCCATGTCATCGAGTCAGTGATGCCATCCAACCATCTCATCCTCTGTCACCCCCTCTTCCTCCTGCCCTTAATCTTTCCCAGCATCAGGGTCTTTTCTAATGAGTCAGCTCTTCGCAACATGTCGCCAAAGTATTGGAGTTTCAGCTTCAACATCAGTCCTTCCAATGAACACCCAGGACTGATCTCCTTTAGGATGGACTGATTGGATCTCCTTGCACTCCAAGGGACTCTCAAGCGTCTTCTCCAACACCACAGTTCAAAAGCATCAATAACACTGATTTTAACTTGGCTCTTCTCTTTACACTGATGCTTCAGAAAAGCAATGGAGTGAAGTAAGTCCTGTCTTTACATTAGACTCCTTCCAAGTGATACCACAAAGGCCTTAACATGAAGTGAGGAAGAGAAAAAGAACCCCAAAATATTTTATGTGGAGATACCTATAGACCTCTGACAACATCTCCAAACTAGACTATTTGCAGGCTTCCATCTCAGGTTCTTCACAGATGGTAAGGCAACATTCACAGATGACTCATGTCGACTTCACGCATGATATTCTGACTGGGAGAATTTTTCGTTTCATTTGTGAGCCAAAGTATACTTTCCTCACTACTAGTAGGGACTCCACGTGATGTTTATTAGATGTCATAGCTCCTTTAAATATAAATCCTTGGTATCATTCAGTTCAGTTCAGTTGCTCCGTCGTGTTTGACTCTTTGCGACCCCATGGACTGCAGCACACTAGGCTTCCCTGTCCATCACACACTCCCAGAGTTTGCTCAAACCCTTGTCCATCAAGTCGGTGATACAATCCAACCAGGATCATTAGTGACCCCTTTAAACACCGTTGTCTTTTTTTCTATTCCAATTGCCTTTTGTGTTCCTTTCACAGAGCCAACAGTTCACTCCACTACATAAAATTTACTAAAAGGTATTCCTTTCAGTCACTTCTAATGACTCTAATAATAAGTCTAGCCATGATAACTCCTGTAACTGTTTAATAAGTAGACAAAACCAAATGCAAAATTCATCTTTCTTATATGTCTATTGCAATGAGATATAAGGAGAATATACAGACATCTGCTGCAGTTAGAGCAAACTGGAAAAACTCTAGAGATTAACCGTTTTGGACACCAACTTGGAAATACATCAGTATTGTAAGTTTAGAAAAATGAAATCCAGAGTTGCTACCCATCTCTATAAGAAAATGCTTTGCCAATTCAAATATAAATACATGTGGTAGCAATCAATGTCGATGGATTTTCTAGGCTACTATTAAAATGAATGCATTTATTTACAATGGTATACTTAATGTAAAACGTCTATTGTTTAAAATTCTAATTGTTAAAATACAAAGTTTTAGACACTTCAAATAGAGGGTACTGGCAGAATGAAGAGGATAAAGGAGAAGGTGAGGAAAACAAGAGGAAGAATCTGTGAAATGTGTAAAAATGTGAAAGAAGGAAAAAGAGAAAGAGAAAGCATAAAATGGGATAAAAAGAATTTGGGGTGGGAGAGAGAAGTAGTCTGAGAGTAAGAGACATTGGAGATTGAGAATCAACAGAAACTGTATCGGCTCAGCCAAAAAGTCCACATAGGTTTTCCCACAACATCTTTCTGGTAAAAGCAACCAAATTATGCTGAGTTCGTAAGTTTGTTATCTGTATGTAAATCACCACCAACCTATTTCTAAAAATGATGCCTTTAATCAGAGCTCCAGATTAATGTTTGCAATCACTTCCTGCACTCTCCTACTGCATGAATGAGACATATCTCAAAAATCAATAGGTTTACATCAAACAACCATCTGTCCCTAACTCACTCTCCTCCTCTAAACATACATATCTAAAACCTGCCGCACACAATGTTTCTTACCAAAGTAAATAGTACACTCTACTCATCTACCAGGTCAATTATGACGAGTCCTTTCTTTTTCTCTTTGTACTCGGATAGAAAATATTTCCCAGCCTCCTTTGCAGTTAGGTATGGCCATGTTACTGATCCTACCAATAGAATGTGGATTTAAATGAAATATGCTATTCCAGATCTTAAAGCTTCACACTCTGTGCATTTGCCTGATAGCCAGACATGCACAGAATCCAGCAGAAGACTCAGAACCTCCAGAGTGAAAGAGGCACTAGAAGAAAGCAGAAGAAGTCCCTGAATGACACAGAATAAAGTCTTCCCCTAGGATAGATCCTTAGCAAACTGATAGATGAGAAAGAAATACATCTTTATTATATTGAGGAATTGAGGTTTGGAGAATTATAAAGGCTTACCTTCCCAATTATTGAGTTGGCCAAAAATTTCACTCTGGTTTTTTGTAACATCTTATGGAAAAATTCAAGTGAAATTTTGACCAACCCAATGAAGTGGTTTCTTGAGGTAAGGAATTCTGATAACACATACAAGTGACTTACCAGTTGGAAACCAAGCAGTAAAGAAGCAGTTGTCACAAGTTCTGAAAAGATGGCAATATATGTTATACAACTGCAAAATATTTAATAAAAGAGTTGCCTGTTATCCACACAACAACAAAATCTAAACATCTAGGAGCAGGAGCTAGAAAGAATTGGAATGCTTTGTGTTACCTGTTACTACTGGCTGCCTTAGGCAAGATATAGGTACAGGAAGGAGATGAGCCTTAAAAGGAACTGCCTTATTTCAAGCAAAACTTAAAAAGAAGAAAGTACAGAAGTTTAGAAACATCCACCGCTCCTGGACATCTAGTAACAAAACACTGAGAAAAGCTTCCAGCAAAAACTGTTCAGTAAAATTTCTCAGTGAAACAAAACAAATCAACCTTGTTGCAAAGACTGAATAAGGGCCCTAAGCTATTCCTGATGTTTATTGTTGCAGAGAGCCTCAGGTTGTTTCTAATACATGAAGAGAAATCGTGGAGTGAGAAAATTATTTTTAAGGAAAAATAAAAGCAAATGTTTGTTGTTCAGTCACTAAGTCATGACCAACTCTTTATGACCCCATGAACTGCAGCATGCCAGTCTTCCTTGTCCTTCACTGTCGCCCAGAGTTTTCTCAAACTCATGTCCATTGAGTTGATGATGCCATCCAACCACCTCACCCTCTGTCACCACCTTCTCTTCGTGCCTTCAATCTTTCCCAGCATCAGAGTCTTTTCCAATGAGTCAGCTCTTCACATCAGGGTGCCGAAGTATTGGAACTTCAGTAACAGTCAGGGTTGATTTCTTTTAGGATTGACTGGTTTAATCTCCTTGCTGTCCAAGGGAATCTCAAGAGTCTTCTCCAGCACCACAGTTCAAAAGCATCAGTTCTCCAGCACTCAGCCTTCTTTATGGTTCAACTCTCACATCTGTACTTTACTACTGGAAAAACCATAGCTTTGACTATACAAGCTAGTCTATCTGTGCTATTTTTTTTAATAGTATTTGCTCTCTGTCTCTGTGTCAAATTTTGGTCTCATAGTATTTCAAACTTATCATTATTGTTATATTTATTATGGTGATCTGCAATCTTCAATATTTACATTATAATTTTTTTGGCCCTCCACAAACTGTGCTCATATGAGACAGCACACTGAATCAATAAATGTTCTCGTACTATGGCTGTTCCACCACCTAGCCATTCTATCTCTCCCTTTTTTTGCACATGCCTACTCACTGAGACACAACCATACTGAAATTAGGCCAGTTAATAACTCTTCAGTGTCCTCTAAAACAGTCAAGTGAAGCTTGAAATTTGAACACTGTCCCTGACTTTAAAGCTACAAATGATTAAGCTTAGGAAGGAAAGCATGTCCAAAGCCAAGACAGGCTGATAGCTAGGCCTCTTTCTCCAAACTGTTAGCCGAGTCGGGAATACAAAGGAAAAGTTCTCAAAGGGAATCAAAAGGGCTACTCCAGCAAACACATGAATGATAAGAAAACTAAACAGCCTTATTGCTGATATGGAGAAAGTTCTAGTGGCCTGGATAGAAGATCAAACCAGCCACAACATTCTGTTAAGCCAAAGTCTAATCCAGTGCAAGGCCCTAATTCTGTTCAATTCTATAAAGACTGAGTGAAGTGAGAGAGCTGCAGAAGAAAAGTTTGAAGCTAACAGAAGTTGGACATGAGGTGTAAAAGGAAGAAACTCTCTCTATAATAGAAAAATGCAAGGTGAAGAGGAAGGGTTGATGTACAAGCTGCGGCAAGTTATCCAGATCTACCCAAGATAACTAATGAAGGTGGCTACCCTAAACAACAGATTTTCAATGTCAGTGAAACAGCCTTATATTAGAAGATGCTATCTTGGACTTTCATAGCTAGAGAGAAAAAGTTAAAGCCTGGCTTCAAAGCTTCAAACAGCAGGCTGACTCTCTTGTTAGAGGCTAATGCAGATGGTGACTTTAAGTTGAAGCCAATGCTTATTTCCCATTCTAAAAACCTCAGAGCCCTTAAGAAATATGCTAAGTCTACTCTGCCTGTGGTCTATAAATGAAACAATAAAGCCTGGATCACAGCACAGCTGTTGACAACATGGTTTCCTGAATATTTGAAACCCACTGTTGAAACCTACTGCTTATTAAAACAGTTCTTTTAAATATTACCATTCGTTGACAATGCACCTCATCACCCAAGAGCTCTGATGGAAATGTACAAGGAGATTCATGTTGTTTTCATGCCTGCTAACATGACATCCATTCTGAAGTCCATGGATCAAGGAATAGTCGCAATGTTTAAGTCTTATTATTTCAGAGACACATTTTGTAAGACTACAAATGCCACAGACAGTGATTTCTCTAATGAATCTGGGCACAATAAATTGAAAACCCTTTGAAAAGGATTCACCACTCTAAATACCATTAAGAATATTCATGATTCATAAGATGTCAAAATATCAACATGAATAGGAGTTTGTAAGAAGTTGGTTTCAATCTTCGTGGATGCTTTGAGGGGTTTAAGACTTCAGTGAGGAAAGTAACTTCAGAGGTGATAGAAACAGCAAGAGAACTAGAATTAGAAGTGGGATCTGAAAATGTGGCTTACTTGCTGTAATCTCATCATAAAACTTTAATGGAGGGACAGTTGCTTCTTGTGAATGAGCAAAGTTTGAGATGGTATCTACTCCTGATAAAGAAGCTCTGAAGATTGTTGAAATGACAACAAAGGATTTAGAATATCACATAAACTGAGTTGATAAAGCAGTGGCAGGACTTGAGAGGGCTGACTTCCACCTTGAAAGAAGTTCTACTATGGGTCAGATACTATCAAACAGCATCACGTGTGACAGAGAAATCAGCTTTGAAAGGAGGAGTCAGTTGATGTGGTATATATACTTCATTGTTGTCTTATTTTAGAAACTGGCACAGCCACCCCAAACTTCAGCAACAACCATCAGCCATCAACATCAAAGCAAGTCCCTCTCCTAGCAAAAAGATTAGGACTTGCTGAAGATGCAGATGATGGTTAGCATTTTTTACAAAAAAAAAAAAAATTGTTAATTAAGGCAGGTACATTTTTGAGACATAATGTTATTGCACAACAGATTCTCGTACATAGTGTAAACATAACTCTTTTTTTATTAAATTAGCTAATTTAATTGGGAGCTGATTACTTTATAATCTTGTGGTGGTTTTTGCCATACATTGACATGAATCAGCCATGGGTGTACATAACTTTTATACACTAGAAAAACAAAAATTTCATGTGACTCCCTATATTGTGATATCCACTTTACTGCAGTGGTCTGGAACTAAAGCCACAATATCTCCAAGGTATGTCTTAATTTTTGGGACAGTTGTACTGACAAAGAAATTGTTAACATGGTGTAATAACACACATAAGTTTTCAGTGAACCTTAAGATATCTCTCAAGTAAGAAAGGGGTATGAAAGCTGTGCATCCTTCAAGAACGGCAAACTCCCCACCATCTGCTTCAGATGTGGTCAAGGAAGATATGGACAAGTGACAATCTCCCAGGGAACAGAACTAGGGGTCATGGACCAGGGAGTTTCTCCAAGATAGCAGAACTGGGACTAATCAAGAAACTTCCCCTACCTTCAAGATAAGGGACCATCTTTCATGATGTCTATCCAGTGAATTCCACTGTAACTGACTGCTACTCACTCTGCCTTCTTCTAAATGGAAGTGTTTGTTTGTACTTATTTGGTCTCTATTACACCATTCTATAGTCTTTCCTGGTGGCTCAGTGGGTAAAGAATCCTCCTGCAATGCAGGAGATACAGGAGACGTGGGTTCAAACCCTGGATCGGGAAGATCCTCTGGCGGAGGAAATGGCAATCCAGTCCAGTATTCTTTCCTGGGAAATCCCATGGACAGAGGAGCCAGGCAGGCTACTGTCCATTGGATCACAAAGAGTCTGACATGACTGAAGCACTGAGAACTCACACACCATCGTATAGGGGTGGAGAGCAGGTAGAATGTCGGTTAGTTTCCTCTTTAACTCACCAAACTATGAGACGCCACATCTCTCACTAAAAATACTCTGGAGATTCTGCACTCTGAGCAGGACGAATGACAAGATGGGACCTTAGGTTGTTTCTCTTGCAAAAAGAATGTCTACTATTGGAGAAAGGAATACCAAAAAAGGCACTTGGTGGTTGGAAGGGCAGACTGTGACTGTGTCTTCAGCATTTATATTCTCCTCCTTTTGGACATCCAGAGATACTTCATTTCCCAGTTGTTGCTGCTTAGGTCATTAAGTTGTGTCTGACTCACTGTGATCCCATGGACTGTAGCCTGCCAGGCTCCTCTGTCCTTGGGATTTCCCAAGCAAGAGTACTGGAGTGGGTTGCCATTTCCTTTTCCAGGTGGTCTTCCTGACCCAGGGATTGAGCACATTTCTCCTGCTTGGCAGGCAGATTCTTTATCACTCAGCCACCTGGGGAGCTCTAAAATTCTACTGGGGGTTTCCCTGGTGGCTCAGTGGTAAAGAATCCACCTGCCAACATAGGAGACATGGGTTCAGTCTTCCTGGTTCAGGAAGATCCCACATGCCTCAGAGCAAGTAAGCCCATGTGCCACAACTATTGAGCCTGTGCATGTTTCCCAGGCTCCTTTGCCATTAGGTATGGCCATGTGAATAAGTTCAGATCAATTTATTGAGACAGAAGTGACATACACAATCTCATGAGTGGACTCTCAAAAGCTCCCCACAGTCCTCCACATTCTTTCTCCTTCTGTGCCAACCATCTGGATGGAGGATCAGAGGAGGACTCTGAGGGCCTAGGGGCTCGCAGAGCCAAGAAATGGAAGGTGTTTGCTTCCCCGAAGGAATGATTTGAAACAATGGCAATCCCACCCACCACTACCAATGTGTACTGGACTGCGCCACAAGCCAAAAAATAAATCTTTATTGGGTCAAGTGCACTGAGATTTTCAAGTTGTTATAGCAGTTGTTATTGTTCAGTCACTCAGTCCTGTCCAACTCTTTGTGACCCCACGGACTGCAGCGTGCGAGGCTTCCCAGTCCTTCATTATCTCCCGGAGTTTGCTCAAATTCATGTCCATTGAGTCGGTGATGCCATCCAACCATGTCATCCTCTGTCACCCCTTCTCCTCCTACCCTCAATCTTTCCCAATATCAGGATCTTTTCTGGTGAGTCCGATTGTCACATCAAGTGACCGAAGTATTGGAGTTTCAGCATCAGTCCTTCCAATGAATATTCAGGGTTGATTTCCTTGAATACTGAAAATAAGCTCAATTTTCCACTCTCTCTCACCTCTTACATGTCATTTTTATCTGTCTAGTTTGATGCCTATGTGTATTTCAAATCCTACTCTTTCTCACTGCCTAATTTATCAGTCTTAACTCAGGTCCTCCTAATCTTGCATCACAATTATTAATACAGTCTTCTAATGCATAACCCTATATTTCATTTCACTGCCTATACCCCCAATCATCTTGGACACTGCTTCTAGGAAATTGTCTAAAATGCAGATCTCCCTTCTCTGGGTCCTTCAGTGGCTTCTAAATGCCTTCAGGGAAATTCCAAACCCCTTAACATGAACTATAAGAGCTTCCATGATTTTATCACTGTCTACCTCTCTGGCCTCATTTCCCCCTGCTCCAGCACAAGCTCTCAGAACATCTTCCATACAAGAGTGTTCTCTCAGCTTTCCAATTATGTAGCTCCTTCAAGTAAACCTACAGCCCGGTTGCCTGCTTGGAATGTGGATAAAAAACAGATTCCTGTTCTCAATAAATCACTCTGGAACTGACGCTCTATCTACTGGTACCCTCTGGGAAAGAATCCACCTGCAAGGCAGGAGACCCTGGTTCAATTCCTGGGTTGGGATGATCTCCTGGAGAAGGCATAGGCTACCCACTCCAGTATTCTTGGACTTTGCTAGTAGCTCAGATGGTAAAGAAACCACCTGCAATGCAGGAGACCTGGGTTCAATCCCTGGGTTGGGAAGATCCCCTGGAGGAGGGCTTGGCAAACCACTCCAGTATTCTAGCCTGGAGAACCCTCAGGGACAGACATGCCTGGTGGGTTACAGTCCATGGGGTCACAAAGAGTCGGACACGACTGAGCGACTCAGCACAGCACATCTCAGTAGATAGTAGTAGTACCTTCTTTCCTCACCCCTTACTCCTCACTCTTCATCTAGTACCCCAACTTCTTTTCCTTATTACTAAATTGTTGGTCCACTTCCTATCAGTGTCTTAACATCAATATATTTCGAATATTGGAAGATCCTATTTCTCCTAACTGGTTTGACCCACTTGATTTCACCCCTCGGTGCTGTATTCCTACTGATGGTTAGCAGGGCAACGGCCTCCACTGTGCCAGCATCTACTCTCTACTCTTTCCCGAGACAACCCAGTCTCAACATTTCTCCTAGTTTTCCCACAATGCAATCATTGTCTGTGTTCCCCTCCTTCTAGGTTTGAGAACAAGACTGAAACGTGAGCTTCTTCCAACTTCCATTCTAGGGTTCATCCGCTTTACTCCATTTAGAATATGTCTTCCCACTATCTTGCCTAGAAATTTCCAGTCACCTTTAAATTCCAGTGAAATCCCAATTCAACATTACCTCTTCTGTGAAACTGTACTTGTTCCTCAAAGTGGTTCTACCTTCTTTTCTTCATACTCCCATAGCACTCTTTAATACTCTAATTTTATCACTCATTTCATTGTATTTCAACATTTTGTTTCTTGTTCATCTCTGTCTAGAGTGTACATTGAGGATAGAGCTTTATCTTCTTCATTCTTATTTGCATCATTCCTAGCACAAGGCAAGTGTGTTTCTTGAGTAACTAGAGTAAAAAAATCATTAATCCCCAAAAGATAATTGAGGAAGAACAAAAATAGTGGGATGCAGCTTGTCAGCATGGGGTACCAAAAACACACTAAGTTGGGTCAAAAGTCCCCAGTCAGTCACGATCTCCAAGAGAACTGACTAGATTAACTTGAAGGATTTTCCGACTCCAAATTCTAGATATAACCCAGACATATTCTTTCCATGCCAAAAGTAGTAGGGGATGCGGACATGAAGAACAATTTAGCACAGAAAACACTAGACTCTGCACAGAATATTGAGTTTGGTGTATTCTAACTGTGGTCAACTTACTTTTCACAATGTCAGTAGTAGTCATACTTTGTTAATAAGAATTTTATTTACTACATCTTCTCCTCCCTCTAAGAAAATGAGAACTTCTTGGTTGCCTTCTCTAACCTCTGTATTTTCATGAACAAGCCTTTTTTTCATTTTGTCTGTCTGATCACCGTCCAACTTCTAAAGGAGCAAGAGCAAAAGTTTTCCCATTTCACTGATCATCACCTCTGAATATATAAACAGAAATACATTGGTTTCAAAAATAATTATTTCTAAGTCAGAAGTTAGCTGCTTCATGAGAAACATCTTACTTGTAAGAGAAAATTGCCAATGATATTCAGCTTGGTTTAGCCCAACTTGGATAAGGAGTCCAAATCTGTCATAACTGATACTCACCCAAGCTCATACTCAGAGTAAGGAACATATGTATGTTATCAAGTCATTATCTCATTACTGCCATCAGTTCTGTGTGTGTGCTGGGCAGAAGCATGTCTGTCTAAGCCTGAGAATGAAAGCTTAATGCCAATAGTTATCAGGCTGCTGGGAAAATGGTAAAAGCTAGACTGTGGTAAGATTAAGATTCAACTGTCTACACAAAGAAGTTTAGAAAGCTTGAGAAAAAAAAATTGGCCCTAGTGAGCAAGTAGATTTTATGCTCCTTTAACAAATTTAAAAGCTTTCATTTACACACATAAATAAATGGATCAGCTTTTCAGAAAGGCCTGACATCTCACACACCCAAATAAAAAAAAAATTTATAGTTCTAGCTGCTGATTAGTGTTAGAAATGGATCTCAAAGTTCTCATTATAGTTAGAAATGTGTCTTTAAAAAGCTCCCTTTAAAGTAACATAAAATTTTAAGTGTGTCTTCAATTTCTGGGGAAGAAACTTCTCTTGCTCGTGTTTTATTTTAGGAAGATTTAAAAAATCAAAATAATGTTGGACATATGTAGAATGGGGATTTTGAATAGTTTTCTTTTTTTCCCATTGGGTCTTATTATTGGGGAGCCTAGATCCTGTTTTTTCCTATATCAGCAGGGAGTTGCAGAAATGACATTAGCCAGACTGTAGGAACAAACACCAAAGTGTGAGTTTCCCGTGCACTTTTCCACCATTAAGCCAGAGCCAAATAAGACTGGAAATTTCTGCTCTTTTTGGCTCCATTTTCCCAAATATACACTATCTGCAGTTTAAGATACAAGTCCTATGTTTCTCTAAAATTCAAGAAAAGCCAAACATACATAAAATTCACTAGTCAGTTAAGCAAATATCTAGTGTTTCAGTGCCTAGGAATATTCAGCAACAAATGTGATAATTGATTTGGATATTTTTAGTGATCCTATTTCCATTCCTTTAAATTTAGTATCAGAGCAAAACCAACAAATACACATACAAATTTTGATACCTAAAAACTTTGCAGCAGATAGAAGTTTTATTCCTTGACTGACACTTCAAATTCCTGAAACTAAAAAAATAAAAAATTTAACACAGCATAATGATATATACAGACTGATGCAAAACTGGAAAAGGAGTATATCAAGGCTGTCACCCTGCTTATTTAACTTATACGCAGAGTACATCATGCGAAATGCTAGGCTGGATGACTCACAGGCTGGAACCAAGATTGCCGAGAGAAATAACAACGTCAGATACACAGATGATACCACCCTAATGGCAGAAAGTGAAGAGGAACTAAACGGCCTCTTGATCAAGGTAAAAGAGGAGAGTGAAAAACTGGCTTAAAATTCAACATTCAAAAAACGAAGATCATGGCATCGGGTTCCATCACTTCATGGCAAATAGATGGGGAAACAGTGAAACAGTGTCAGACTTTATTTTCTTGGGCTCCAAATCACTGCAGATGGTGACTGCAGCCATGAAATTAAAAGATGTTTGCTCCTTGGAAGAAAAGCTATGACAAACCTAGACAGCATACTAAAAGCAGAGTCATTGCCAACAAAGGTCCATACAGCCAAAGCTATGGTTTTTCCAGTGGTCACGTATGGATATGAAAGGTGAACCATAAAGAAGGCTGAGCACAGAAGAATTGATGCTTTTGAACTGTGGTGCTGGAGAAGACTCTTGAGTCCCTTGGACAGGAAGGAAATCAAACTGGTCAATCCAAAGGAAATCAACTCTGAATATTCACTGGATGACTGATCTCAAAGCTGAGGTTCCAATACTTTGGCCACCTGATGCGAAGAGCTGACTCATTAGAAAAGACCCTGATGTTGAGAATGATTGAGGGCAAGAGGAGAAGNTCCCTTGGACAGGAAGGAAATCAAACTGGTCAATCCAAAGGAAATCAACTCTGAATATTCACTGGATGACTGATCTCAAAGCTGAGGTTCCAATACTTTGGCCACCTGATGCGAAGAGCTGACTCATTAGAAAAGACCCTGATGTTGAGAATGATTGAGGGCAAGAGGAGAAGGGGATGGAAAAGGATGACATGATTGGATGGCATCACCAACTCAAGGGACTCAGGGAGATAGCAAAGGACAGGGAAGCCTGATGTGCTGCGGTTCATAGGATCTCAAAGAGTTTGACACGACTTAACTACTGAACTACAATAGCTGATTAACAATGCTGTAATAGTTTCAGGTGAACAGCAAAGGAACTCAGCCATACATATACGTGTATTCATTCTCCCTCAAACTCCCTTGCCATCCAGGCTGCCACATAACATTGAGCAGAGTTCCCTGTGCGCTATAGCAGGTCCTTGTTGGTTATCCATTTTAAATAAAGCAGTGTGTACAGATCCATCCCAAACTCTCTAACTATCCCTTTCCCCCATCCTTCCCCTCTGGCAACCATAAGTTCATTCTCTGTTAGTCTCTTCCTGAAAATAAACCTGTTAAATCTTAGTTTTTCTAATCAGCAAAAGACTCTCAACATAAGAAATGAACTCCAAGTAAGTACCAAGTTTGGGGCAGCACCAGTAAAGCATCCTTGTAAAGTAATGATGTCAAGGACATGGCTAAGAAAGATGAAAGGGTGTGTGTACCAGCACCAGGGCTTCTCAAGGTCCTGAGGTCCTGACTTTCAGATCCTTTCTCCTAGACAGAAGGGCCTCTGAAAATCTTAGCAATATTACTCTCAAGCATCCTGACTCTCGGACTTGGATTTTAAAATAAAGCACACAAAAGTGTTGATTTTAAAAAGAAGCATGGTCTGGCTTTGGACTGATGGAGTGGATTATAATTTGATACACATAAATCCACAAAATTTTTAAAGAAATTATATTAGAAATTTGAAATTAGAAATGAAAAGATGTCTTTGAAGCCTTGAACTGGGGAGCGAGGGGAGAGGGAGAAAGCAGAACAAGAAAACTAGTCAGCGAGAAATAAGGATCTTTCATTGTGGAAAAGGAAGGCTGATTCGGTGGGCAGGTTCCGAAGGCACAGCAAGTAGCCCATCCTCAGGGAGAGAACTGGACCCTAAGCAAGGACGAGTCTGCACTGTAGCTGGATCTCAGCATCATTCTGACCCAGGCCCTGCTTGTGTAACTCCTGTTCCGTCCCGCTTTTGAATTAAAATGCCTCTTGTGGTTCTCCTATGGCAGTGCTACCTACCATGTGTTCACATGTCCGGTGTTGCAGAGAGGCAGGAAGCTCCTCTAACTCACACGTCTTCAGAATTGTACTCAAGAAACTTCACCTAAGAAATGTTTCCACACCTGGACCTAAATGAGCCGATCAGATCCCAGACTCCAAGCTCATGCTGAAAAAAAGAGATTAAGAGGCTTTGAGATATGTGAACATACAGTGTGTTTGGGGAGAAATGTAAGTTATCTGTGGCCAAAAGGTGACTGCAAATTCCTTGCTACTTTTCCCATTGAATTCTGACTGGCCTTGCTGCTGCTGGGTCGCTTTAGTTGTGCCCGACTCTGTGCGACCCCAGAGACGGCAGCTCACCAGGCTCCCCCGTCCCTAGGATTCTCCAGGCAAGAACACTGGAGTGGGTTGCCATTTCCTTCTGCAACGCATGAAAGTGAAACATGAAAGTGAAGTCGCTCGGTCGTGTCCGACTCTTCGCGACCCCATGGACAGCAGCCCATCAGGCTCCTCCATCCATGGGATTTGCCAGGCAAGAGTACTGGAGTGGGGTGCCATCTGACTGGCCTTAGTGTCCTGCTTAACCTATAGAATACATTCTAGGTGATATAGTGGGGCCTCTGAGGCTAGATTATAAGAAGACTTGCAGATTCCACCAGGGTCTATTGGAACGCATCCTCTGAGACCTCTGAGCCATCACGTGAAATATCTGACCATCTTAAAACCACAAAGCTGTAAGAAGCCTAAGCGGTCTGCAGAGACCCTGTTAGATAAGACACCGTACGGACTGAAAGGCTGATGAGCTCTAAGGCACCAAATAGGGGCACAAAAGGCCATCTTGGAAGTGAATACTGCAGACTGAGCCGTACCTGATGAGATCATATGAAGCCATTCCCAAACTCATGATCTACGTTATTGAGAGAAAAGAAAGGAAAAAAAAGAGAGAAAAGAAATGGTTCCTTCTTGGATGGGATGGGAGTTTGGGGGAGAAAAGATACATGCATATGTATGGCTGAGTCCCTCTGCTGTCCACCTGAAGCCATCACAACGTTGTTAATCAGCTACTGGAGTCGGACACTACTGAGCGACTTCACTTTCACTTTTCACTTTCATGCATTGGAGAAAGAATGGCAACCCACTCCAGTGTTCTTGCCTGGAGAATCCCAGGGACAGGGGAGCCTGGTGGGAGCCTGGTGGGCTGCCGTCTATAGGGTCTCAGAGAGTCAGACATGACTGACGCGACTTAGCAGCAGCAGCAGCATACCCAAATATAAAATAAAAAGGGTTTTTTTAATTTAAATTAAAAAACAAACAGTTTTAAAAAGAAACGGCTCCTTTAAGCCACTAAGTTGTTTTTTTATTTTTNGTCTATAGGGTCTCAGAGAGTCAGACATGACTGACGCGACTTAGCAGCAGCAGCAGCATACCCAAATATAAAATAAAAAGGGTTTTTTTAATTTAAATTAAAAAACAAACAGTTTTAAAAAGAAACGGCTCCTTTAAGCCACTAAGTTGTTTTTTTATTTTTAATTTAAGGATAATTGCTTTACCATATTGTGTTAGTTTCTGCCATACCTCGACATGAATCAGTCGAAGGTATACAGATGTCCCCACCCTCTTGAACCTCCTAAACAGATATTTCTCTAAAGAAGGCATGCAGATGACTAATAAACACATGAAAAGATGCTCAACATTGTTCATTATTACAGAAATGCCTATCAAAACTACAATGAGGTATCACCTCACATCAATCAGAATGGCCATCATCAAAAAAAATCTACAAAAAATAAAAGCCACCAAGTTTCATAGTTATACACCGATAGAGAACTAGAATATTTGTCTTGCTTATTTCTCCACCATGTTCCCCCAAAATTAAAATCTATTTTAGAATCTTCATTTGTTTAAGCTTCTGATATAAGACATGTACTTCTAGCATTGCCCTAATGGTCAAACTCACAGTACTTATTCTTTCACCTGAGATAACTGTTTAACTACAAACATGAGTACACCTTTCTAGGTTATCTTTTGAAAACATGCAGCCAAAACTGAACTCATAATTCCACAGAGTACTCTGCTTTTCAACTACAGCATTTGTTGATGGTACCTGTTAGCTAGAAAATGCTACTTTTTTTTGATAAAAGCAGATGAAATTGCTGTACTATCTTACAGTACTGCTCCAGATGATTTTTGTTATTTGGCTTAAAGATGACCAGTTTTCTCTTCCATTTGACTAATGCAACTGAAATATATTGTGAGGAAGCCCAGGTCACAGGGAGAAGTTCTATGCAGATTTTCTAGAGTAGTGTCAGGCAGTGGGAGTTGACATCTAACTAGATGTCAACATTTCAGTGGATCCCTGCCTGCCGTGTCTCACATTTCCACCACCACTACCACCATTTTGGAATAAGGGTATCTATAGCTTCTGAGGCGGTTCAGTGGTGAAGAATCCAACTGCCAAGCAGGAGACGTAAGCTCGATCTCTGGGTCAGGAAGATTCCCTGGAGAAGGAAATAGCAACCTA
>SJYA01001817.1:289113-394986 GCA_006410615.1 Neotragus moschatus
CCCCAGAGACGGCAGCTCACCAGGCTCCCCCGTCCCTAGGATTCTCCAGGCAAGAACACTGGAGTGGGTTGCCATTTCCTTCTGCAACGCATGAAAGTGAAACATGAAAGTGAAGTCGCTCGGTCGTGTCCGACTCTTCGCGACCCCATGGACAGCAGCCCATCAGGCTCCTCCATCCATGGGATTTGCCAGGCAAGAGTACTGGAGTGGGGTGCCATCTGACTGGCCTTAGTGTCCTGCTTAACCTATAGAATACATTCTAGGTGATATAGTGGGGCCTCTGAGGCTAGATTATAAGAAGACTTGCAGATTCCACCAGGGTCTATTGGAACGCATCCTCTGAGACCTCTGAGCCATCACGTGAAATATCTGACCATCTTAAAACCACAAAGCTGTAAGAAGCCTAAGCGGTCTGCAGAGACCCTGTTAGATAAGACACCGTACGGACTGAAAGGCTGATGAGCTCTAAGGCACCAAATAGGGGCACAAAAGGCCATCTTGGAAGTGAATACTGCAGACTGAGCCGTACCTGATGAGATCATATGAAGCCATTCCCAAACTCATGATCTACGTTATTGAGAGAAAAGAAAGAAAAAAAAGAGAGAAAAAAGAAATGGTTCCTTCTTGGATGGGACAGGAGTTTGGGGGAGAAAAGATACATGCATATGTATGGCTGAGTTCCTCTGCTGTCCACCTGAAGCCATCACAACGTTGTTAATCAACTACTGGAGTCGGACACAACTGAGCGACTTCACTTTCACTTTTCACTTTCATGCATTGGAGAAAGAATGGCAACCCACTCCAGTGTTCTTGCCTGGAGAATCCCAGGGACAGGGGAGCCTGGTGGGAGCCTGGTGGGCTGCCATCTATAGGGTCTCAGAGAGTCAGACATGACTGACACGACTTAGCAGCAGCAGCAGCATACCCAAATATAAAATAAAAAGGTTTTTTTTTAATTTAAATTAAAAAATAAACAGTTTTAAAAAGAAACGGCTCCTTTAAGCCACTAAGTTGTTTTTTATTTTTAATTTAAGGATAATTGCTTTACCATATTGTGTTAGTTTCTGCCATACCTCGACATGAATCAGTCAAAGGTATACAGATGTCCCCACCCTCTTGAACCTCCTAAACAGATATTTCTCTAAAGAAGGCATGCAGATGACTAATAAACACATGAAAAGATGCTCAGCATTGTTCATTATTACAGAAATGCCTATCAAAACTATAATGAGGTATCACCTCACATCAATCAGAATGGCCATCATCAAAAAAAATCTACAAAAAATAAAAGCCACCAAGTTTCATAGTTATACACCGATAGAGAACTAGAATATTTGTCTTGCTTATTTCTCCACCATGTTCCCCCAAAATTAAAATCTATTTTAGAATCTTCATTTGTTTAAGCTTCTGATATAAGACGTGTACTTCTAGCATTGCCCTAATGGTCAAACTCACAGTACTTATTCTTTCACCTGAGATAACTGTTTAACTACAAACATGAGTACACCTTTCTAGGTTATCTTTTGAAAACATGCAGCCAAAACTGAACTCATAATTCCACAGAGTACTCTGCTTTTCAACTACAGCATTTGTTGATGGTACCTGTTAGCTAGAAAATGCTACTTTTTTTTGATAAAAGCAGATGAAATTGTTGTACTATCTTACAGTACTGCTCCAGATGATTTTTGTTATTTGGCTTAAAGATGACCAGTTTTCTCTTCCATTTGACTAATGCAACTGAAATATATTGTGAGGAAGCCCAGGTCACAGGGAGAAGTTCTATGCAGATTTTCTAGAGTAGTGTCAGGCAGTGGGAGTTGACATCTAACTAGATGTCAACATTTCAGTGGATCCCTGCCTGCCGTGTCTCACATTTCCACCACCACTACCACCATTTTGGAATAAGGGTATCTATAGCTTCTGAGGCGGTTCAGTGGTGAAGAATCCAACTGCCAAGCAGGAGACGTAAGCTCGATCTCTGGGTCAGGAAGATTCCCTGGAGAAGGAAATAGCAACCTACTTCAATATTCTTGCCTGGGAAATCCCATAGATAGAGGAGCCTGGCAGGCTACAGTCCACGGGGTGGAAAAAGGTNTTGGAATAAGGGTATCTATAGCTTCTGAGGCGGTTCAGTGGTGAAGAATCCAACTGCCAAGCAGGAGACGTAAGCTCGATCTCTGGGTCAGGAAGATTCCCTGGAGAAGGAAATAGCAACCTATTTCAATATTCTTGCCTGGGAAATCCCATAGATAGAGGAGCCTGGCAGGCTACAGTCCACGGGGTGGAAAAAGGTTGGACATGACTTAGTGTCGAAACAACAACTTAGCAGTTATCCTACACCCTTTCGTGGCATGTTGATTATTGGAGGCAAATAATTTGTCTCTTTAGTTCATATATCTCTGACCAAGAGGAATGGGACTCAAGAAGCTGTACCTCAGCAAAAACCAACACAACATTGTAAAGCAATTATCCTCCAATTTAAAAAAAAAAAAAAAAAGGGTGTTTGTCACATTCTTCACATTTGTTTGGTTTCTCCCCAGTATGAATTCGCCTATGTTTAATAAAGGTTTAATTCTGATTAAAGACTTGGCCACATTCTGTACATGTAAAAAAAAAAAAAAAGAGCAAGCTGTACCTGGTGATACACAGCTACAGAGCTCCTCACGCCTGGACCCCGTTTTGATAGTGAGATTCTGAACCCAAGCCGGACTGAGTCTGAGACTAAAAAGAAACGAGATTTTTGAAGTGTCAGAGACATTTATTTTGATGAAGAGATTGCTATTGTAATAGCCAGAGTATCAGATGTAGACATTTTTTAAAATGGCGATAGTGACATTTTTAGTCATACATGTTCTTTTAGAAATCGCCACTCCTCCATCAAGAATTAAGGTCTCTTTTCCCTTTGAAACTGGACTGACTTTTATGACTGCCTGAATCCCCCATTTCCCCTCTCTCTCTCAGAATGCTCACCCTTGGAAACTGGCCACTATGTTGTAAGGACGCTCAGGCCACATACAGAAACGNGCCGTACCTGATGAGATCATATGAAGCCATTCCCAAACTCATGATCTACGTTATTGAGAGAAAAGAAAGAAAAAAAAGAGAGAAAAAAGAAATGGTTCCTTCTTGGATGGGACAGGAGTTTGGGGGAGAAAAGATACATGCATATGTATGGCTGAGTTCCTCTGCTGTCCACCTGAAGCCATCACAACGTTGTTAATCAACTACTGGAGTCGGACACAACTGAGCGACTTCACTTTCACTTTTCACTTTCATGCATTGGAGAAAGAATGGCAACCCACTCCAGTGTTCTTGCCTGGAGAATCCCAGGGACAGGGGAGCCTGGTGGGAGCCTGGTGGGCTGCCATCTATAGGGTCTCAGAGAGTCAGACATGACTGACACGACTTAGCAGCAGCAGCAGCATACCCAAATATAAAATAAAAAGGTTTTTTTTTAATTTAAATTAAAAAATAAACAGTTTTAAAAAGAAACGGCTCCTTTAAGCCACTAAGTTGTTTTTTATTTTTAATTTAAGGATAATTGCTTTACCATATTGTGTTAGTTTCTGCCATACCTCGACATGAATCAGTCAAAGGTATACAGATGTCCCCACCCTCTTGAACCTCCNCTATCAGTTACCTCTACTTTCCCCCCACCCCTGGCAACCACAAGTTCATTCCCTAAGTCTGTGAGTCTGTTTGTTTTGTAAATAAGTTCATTTGTATCATTTCTTTTTAGATTTCACATATAAAGGATGTATAAGACATTTCTATGAGGGAGCAACTTTAAATATGAGAAGAGGTTGTTGCTGTTCAGTCACTTAGTCTTGTCTGACTCTCAGTGACCCCATAGACTGTAGCATGCCAGGCTCCTCTGTCCCCCAATATCTCCTGGAGTTTGCTCAAATTCATGGCCATTGAGTCAGACATGAATCCTCTGGCATCATACCTTTTTGCCTTTTCATATAGTCCATGAGGTTCTCCAGGCAAGAGTAGTGGAGTAGGTTGCCATTTCCTTCTCCAGTGGACCACACTTTGTCAGAACTCTTCACTGTGACCTGTCCATCTTGAGTGACCCTGCACAGCAATGGCTCATAGGTTCATTGAGGTATGTACGCCCCCTCACCGTGACAAGGCTGTGATCCATGAAGGGGACGAGAAGGTGGCATAGAAGCAAAACCATCAGAGAAGTAAGGGACTGAGCCTATGGCTGTTGGGGGCAGGGGCGGCTTTCCAGAGCAAGGACCCCGAGGAAGAGGTCTGGCACTTTCCAGCATCTCTGGTAGATGGAGACGCTTAGTGGAAGGTGGAGGGTACCCGGGGACTTAAAATAACCATCGGTGAGGGTTTTGCACTGGAGCCAGCCTCAACACCATGGTGGAGAAAAGGGCGAAAGCACTGACTCCAGCTTCAAACGAGGTTGCACTTGCGTAGGACTTGTATACCGCGTACGAACCCGACACTGGGCCAGTCTGCTGTTCTGTGCACTGTGGGAAGGTGAAGGCTGTGCAGGAAAACAAAGCCTGAGTCTAAGCAGCTCGACAAGAACTTCCCCAGGCCAGGGAACTACATGGCAAAACACACATAACCAGGGAACAAAATACTGCCACGAGCCTAAGTCTTTCTTCTGAGTGACATCCCTTTTCCTTTTTAACCTAGCACCTGTGCTTCTACGTCCACCTCAGCCCCAGAAAAACTATACATTTTTAAGCACTTTTCACTTTGAATTAATCACGCTTACTTTTGCAAAAATAGTACACATCACTTTTTCCCTAAGCAACTTGAAAATAATATGTCAATGGATCCCTCATGACCCTGGCATAGATTGGTGTTTATTTTGCACAAACAAGGACATTCTCCTACATAACTTCAATTTGTTCAGTCATGTCCGACTCTTTGTGACCCCATGAACTGCAGGACGCCAGGCTTCCCTGTCCTTCACTATCTCTCAGAGTTTGTTCAAACTCATGTCCATTGAGTCAGTGATGCCATCCAACCATCTCATCCACTGTCGTCCCCTTCTCCTCCTGCCTTCAATCTTTCCCAGCATCAGGGCTTTTCCAAAGAGTCAGCTCTTCTCATCAAGTGGCCAAAGTATTGGAGCTTCAGCTTCAGCACTAGTCTTCTCAAGGAATATTCAGGACTGAATCTCCTTCAGAATTGACTGATTTGATCTCCTTGCAGTCCAAGGGATTCTCAAGAATCTTCTCCCAACACCACAATTCAAAAGCATCAATGCTTTGGCACTCAACTTCCTTATGGTCCACCTCTCACATCCATACATGACTATTAGGGGAAAAAAAAAAAAAAAAAAGACATAGCTTTGACCTTTATTCATCTATGGACTAGATCTGGTAAGACAACTTCAATATCACTGTCAAAATTATGGAAATAACACTGATACTTATCTACATCTAATTCTTAGAACTGATTCAAATTTCACCAGTTATTGAATACTATTTCTCAAAGAACTGGGTGTTCTCTTCCTTCCCAGGTCCTGCTCTGACCACCATTCTAGGCAGACACAATGCATAGTGAACAAAACAGATAAAGATCCCTGCACTTGTGGAGCTTATATTCCAGGGGACGGAAAGAGAAACACATTAAAGAATAATAACTATCTTACAGAGTACATTAGATTTATACAGACAACTGCTACGCAGATACAAGTAGAAGAGGATAAAGGGATTTGGGATACTAAGGAAAGAAGGTTGTGATTTAAGACAGGCTCTCGAGGAGCCCAGCTGACACTTTTCTCCTCAGGCTCCAGAAGATGTGAAGGAAGCCAGGCATTTCACCATGGATGGAGTGTTCTAGGTGAGCACAAGCGAGGTACAATGAATGAAAGGTGAACCACAGGAGATGAGGTCAGAAAAGCAAAAGCCTTAGGTTTTTAAGAGGACTTTGATTAAGAGTGAAATCAGGTGAAATAAACAAGATGTGACGTGTGTGTGTGTATGTCTACAAACACAATGGACTGCTGCTGCTGCTGCTGCTAAGTCACTTCAGTCGTGTCCGACTCTGTGAGACCCCATAGATGGCAGCCCACCAGGCTTCCCCATCCCTTGGATTCTCCAGGCAAGAACACTGGAGTGGGTTGCCATTTCCTTCTCCAAGGCATGAAAGTGAAAAGTGAAAGTGAAGTCGCTCAGTCGTGTCCAACTCTTAGCAACCCCATGGACTGCAGCCTACCAGGCTCCTCCGTCCATGGGACTTTCCAGGCAAGAGTACTGGAGTGGGGTGCCATTGCCTTCTCTGAAATGGACTACTACTTAGCCATTAAAAGAAAAACAATACTATTTGCATCAACATGGATGGACCTCGAGATTATCATACTAAGTCAAGTCAGTCAGACAAAGACAAGCATCATGTGATATCATTTCTATGTAGAATCTAAAATATGATATAAATGAACTCATTTACAAAACAGAAACAGACTCACAGACCTAGAAAACATATTTTTGGTTAACAAAGGGAAAAGGGAGGGTAGGATAAATTAGGAGTTTGGTATTAGCAGACACAAACTATTATATGTAAAATAGATAAGTTACCAAGTCCCTGTCCTAAAGCACATACAGGGAACTATATTCAATATCTTATAATCAACCATAATGGAAAAGAATATGAGAAATAATATATAAATATGTATAACCGAATCACTCTGCACATGAAATTAACATGACATTGTAGGCCAACTATTACTTCAATAAAGAATAAACAGAAGAGTGAAATCAGGAGCCACTGCAGAATTTTCAACCAGAGTGACAGGAGTGGACAGTCAGAATTACTGGCTGCAATGTTGAGAAACAAGCTGTAGGGCGAGCTAGGGTAAGTGCAAGTGGACCATTTAAAGGCAATTACAGTAATCTAGGTAAGAGATTACAGTGGCGTGTCAATGGCAGAGACAGTGGGCAGGGGAAAAATAATTCAACTTTGAGTACTTTTAAGATGCAAGAAAGAAAAGGTGCTTGTCTATTGGTCCAAAGGAGGGATGAGTGGTGAGCGATGGAGAGACCTTTAAGGTGGTAGCAGGCAAAAGTCAATCCAGATGAACCAAGGAGGATCAGTGCCACCATATGAGTGACCTCAATGGACACAAAGTGTGCGGCAGCCTAGTGCAGCAGGGACCTGGAGCAGGTGGCTCTCAGAACTCCAGGGAGCTGTGGCAGAGAAACCAGACTCATGCAGCCTTTGAGAATCTTAGTAAGTGTCTGTTTGCTGAAATCAATTGCATAATTTGGCAGGTCCACTGTGATGCTTTTTGTCCTGAATTCTGTATTAAGACTATTGATTAGCTTCCCCAGTGGCAAAACCTCACCACCTCCTTGTGTTTACTGTGGCATTTCGCCTTTTCCACTTTCAGTCCCAAACTGTAAAAGTCTAAAGAAAAATGCAAGGCCAGAACAAATCACAGACCAGAAATGGAAAACTTCATAATCCACACCAGTCCCATGAAGAAAGAGTGCTCTTGGTTGCACCTCAGCTTCCAGCTTCCTTTCTGGGGCTTCTTTCTTTTCCTTTTCAAAGATTCAGAAGCATTATTGACTTAAGGTTGTGTAATATGTTGGGATCTCCCCTGAAATACATTTGGCAGGTATTTATGTTTGGGGAAGTTCTTTTGACCTAATACTCACCTTATGAATACGGTGAGACTGGAAGCTCCATGAAGTAATGTGGACATGGGTATTAACACAAAGACCCCCTGAGGCCACATCCTCCCCACAACACAATTTTCCACTGACTTGTCCTCCACCCAACCAGAGTGGTAGACTCAGGACCTGTGTCTCCAAGGCATGTGTTCATGTACTCAGACGCATACCATTCTTCGAGACTCCACGGACTGTTGCCCTCCAGGCTCTTCCGTCCACGGGATTTCCCAGACAAGAATATTGGAGTGGGGTTGCCATTTCCTCCTCTAGGAGACCTTCCTGACCCAGAGATCGAACACGCATCTCTTTCATCTCATGCATTATCAGGCGAATTCTTTACTACTGAGCCAGCTGAGAAGCCCATGTGTCTTACAAACATCTATCATTTAATGAAGTAGGAACAAATAAAGAGCTAGAAAAGAAGGGTAGATACTACATTTGCCTGACTCTGATTTTTCTCTTGCCCAAGAAATATTCCAAAAAGCCTCTTTGGGTATATGAACATCTTAAGAGTATCCTCAAATTTTTGACAAATTTTATTAAAATGAGTTAAATTACATGTAAAGGGGGGAAAGTGACGGCTAAGCTGATTTATTTCCATTATCAGAATTTTTAACATTCTCCGAATAGAAACTTGTTCTCCATTTTTTTTCCTCCCTCCATTTCCACTCAGTCATGCAGTCCTGGGTTAACATTTCTGTTAACAGTATCCCTGGAATTCCTTTTCCATTATTAGTTTCTATTTCAACTATTTCTATTAGTTTTTATTTCTATTTCTTTTACCTTCTCTTTACTCTCAGATTGTTATATGTTAGCAGGGGTCCTAGACCTGAATTTCTACGTGTATTCTTTCCCCTTGGCCCTGGCTTCTAAATTAATCTTCCTAACACACTTTCATCAGGTCACTCCCCTGCTCTGAAGTGAAAGTGTTACTCTCTCAGTTGTGTCCGACTCTGCAACCCCATGGACTGTAACCCACCAGGTTCCTCTGTCCATGGGATTTCCCAGGCAAGAATACTCCAGTGGGGTTGCCATTTCCTCCTCCAGGGAATCTTCCCCACCCAGGGATTGAACCTGGGTCTCCTGCATTGCAGGTGGGTTCTTTACCACTGAGCCACCAGGGAAGCTCCCCCTGCTCTGAAACCTTCCATAATACCCCAGTACCTACAAGTTGATGCCCAAAAGCGATACAGAGCTGCCCCCTGGTGGCCACCTGGTGATTCATGGCACTGGATTCTAGACTCAAACTAGGCTTCAGAAAACAATAGTTTCTCATGGAAGACGGAACACCTTTTTATGTTCTAGAGGTCAATGGCAGGAAATTAAGAAGAGAGAAAGAAGCCTTGTCTTTCACCTCTGTGGAAAAGAGCACCCATAAGGAATAACCTTATGCTCCCACGGACGTTAGTCTTCCCATATGGCTCTTCTAGAAGCTTACCATGCCCCTTAGTTCCGTTGCATTTGACTAGACTTATTTCTCAACTTAGACCCAGTGACCAGAGGGGCTTGGGTTACTGAAAGTGAGCAAAAAGTCATGAGCCTTTGCTACATTTTATTCTAATTATACTAAAAGTTAGAGCAGATTGTCTTGAAATTTCATTATCTATATTTATAAATGGTAGACACCAGTCATGGATGGGGACAATTTTCATGTAATTCAAGACAATTTTTCCGTGTCAAGAATGCCTTGTTCTCCTGCTAGAGCAAGAATCAAAGCTATGGTTTTTCCAGTAGTCATGTATGGATATAAGAGTTGAACCATAAAGAAGGCTGAGTGGCAAAGAATTGATGCTTCTGAACTGTGGTGCTGGAGAAGACTCTTGAGAGTCCCTTGGACTGCAAGGAGCTCACACCAGTCAATCTTTAAAATCAACCCTGAATGTTCATTGGAAGGACTGATGCTGAAGCTCCAATACTTTGGCCACCTGATGTGAACAGCCAACTCATTGGAAAAGACCCTGATGCTGAAGGAATAGAAGAAGTGGGTAGCAGAGGATGAGATGGTTAGACTGCATCACTGATTCAACGGATATGAATTTGAGAGGGTTCCGGGATCTGGTGGAGGACAAGTGGGCCTGGTGTGCTGCAGTCCATGGAGTCTCAAAGAGTCAGACATGACTTAGTGACTGAACAACAACATTTCAAGAGCAAATGTTTTATGACTGCTGGATAAGTTATAATTCCAGGTGTTTTATAACATAAGGATTCATGTATTATAAAGACAAAACATTCTGGTCCACTAAAAGAAAATTATTTTAATATATATCAATTATGACTCATGCAGTGAATTTAACATTTGGAACTTTATGAAAAGTTGTATTCTCTTTGTTTTTGAATGGCAGGGTATTTTTTTTTCCCTGCATGTGTCTGAACACGCAAGAACGAAATCTGCCTGATTTATCCGTACTCTAAGAACATTCTCCTTTAGTCTAGAAGTGTAAACCTCAGATATTGGATCATTGCCACCTTAAGCTCGCAGATCACTGTAGAACTAAGAGTGAATCTTGTCTTAATACTGTTATTAAAATATGAGTTATGGTAGATTTAACATCTCAACTGTAAGAAACCTCAGTCGCCGTTAGGGCTGGAAGTTACCCATGTATTAATGATACTCAGAAAACCACAAGGAGGTCTGTGGCCACCCTCTTTGCCCCTGTGATTGGCCTTATATTTAGCAAGCATCTGCTGAATGAGGGGATGTATAGGGTACGGTAAAACACAGGCGTGTATATTAACCAGAACTGTGTGAGGAAGTTTAGTTTTCACACAATATCTGTCCTTCACCCTACCATATGAAGATATAAAACTGGTTTCATTCTACATGTATTTATTTATTTTCGGTTGTGCTGGGTCTTCATTGCTGCACAATCACAGTGAGCAGAGAGTGACTCTTCATTGTGGTACACGGGCTTCTCATAGCGGTGGCTTCCCCTGTTGTCTCTAGCGCCCGAGGGCTTCAGGACCAGGGATAGAACCCACGACCCCTGCGTTGGCAGGTGGATTCTTATCTACTGTACCACCGGCCAAGTCCCTCTACATGTATTTTAACAGGTAAATATGCACTTTCACATGTGACTACTCTGTCTGGAATTTTTGGAGCACTTGTTTATCTACTAGATATTATCTGCAAGGGAAATGGATTGACATTTTTTTGAAACCATCCAAAGATACGTGGTATGTTGATCCTGCTTGGCTGAGTATACAAGTAAATTAAAAAATCCAACTAAAATATAATTCAAACCAAAAGAAAAAAAAAGTAGGAGATAAAGATAGGTAGATAAAATGTGATCTCATTATAAAGGTATTGATTTAGACTCTGGTCACCTAACCCTGATGGAGTAACAAGGACTGCATTTACCCACCTGCCTTAATTTTCAAAAGAAAAAAAGNACTTAGTGACTGAACAACAACATTTCAAGAGCAAATGTTTTATGACTGCTGGATAAGTTATAATTCCAGGTGTTTTATAACATAAGGATTCATGTATTATAAAGACAAAACATTCTGGTCCACTAAAAGAAAATTATTTTAATATATATCAATTATGACTCATGCAGTGAATTTAACATTTGGAACTTTATGAAAAGTTGTGTTCTCTTTGTTTTTGAATGGCAGGGTATTTTTTTTTCCCTGCATGTGTCTGAACACGCAAGAACGAAATCTGCCTGATTTATCCGTACTCTAAGAACATTCTCCTTTAGTCTAGAAGTGTAAACCTCAGATATTGGATCATTGCCACCTTAAGCTCGCAGATCACTGTAGAACTAAGAGTGAATCTTGTCTTAATACTGTTATTAAAATATGAGTTATGGTAGATTTAACATCTCAACTGTAAGAAACCTCAGTCGCCGTTAGGGCTGGAAGTTACCCATGTATTAATGATACTCAGAAAACCACAAGGAGGTCTGTGGCCACCCTCTTTGCCCCTGTGATTGGCCTTATATTTAGCAAGCATCTGCTGAATGAGGGGATGTATAGGGTACGGTAAAACACAGGCGTGTATATTAACCAGAACTGTGTGAGGAAGTTTAGTTTTCACACAATATCTGTCCTTCACCCTACCATATGAAGATATAAAACTGGTTTCATTCTACATGTATTTATTTATTTTCGGTTGTGCTGGGTCTTCATTGCTGCACAATCACAGTGAGCAGAGAGTGACTCTTCATTGTGGTACACGGGCTTCTCATAGCGGTGGCTTCCCCTGTTGTCTCTAGCGCCGGAGGGCTTCAGGACCAGGGATAGAACCCACGACCCCTGCGTTGGCAGGTGGATTCTTATCTACTGTACCACCGGCCAAGTCCCTCTACATGTATTTTAACAGGTAAATATGCACTTTCACATGTGACTACTCTGTCTGGAATTTTTGGAGCACTTGTTTATCTACTAGATATTATCTGCAAGGGAAATGAATTGACATTTTTTTGAAACCATCCAAAGATACGTGGTATGTTGATCCTGCTTGGCTGAGTATACAAGTAAATTAAAAAATCCAACTAAAATATAATTCAAACCAAAAGAAAAAAAAAGTAGGAGATAAAGATAGGTAGATAAAATGTGATCTCATTATAAAGGTATTGATTTAGACTCTGGTCACCTAACCCTGATGGAGTAACAAGGACTGCATTTACCCACCTGCCTTAATTTTCAAAAGAAAAAAAGCAGACAAAAATACATGAGACAACACTTTTTCAGACTGTGGACAGCAGGTAGTGTAAGACATTAAGCTTTGAGAGAAGATAAACAGGGTGAGTCCCATAAGTGGCCCAGCTCACTCTTGCCTCAAGCCTCAAAAGGGTTATTGAACACAACTGAGGGACAAGAAAAACCAACAGAGTGTGATGGAATCTGGGCCTCCTCTGGTGGCTCAGCTGGTAAAGAATCCACCTGCAATGCCAGAGACCTGGGTTCAATCCCTGGATTGGGAAGATCCCCTGGAGAAGGGAAGGGCTACCGTCTCCAGTATTCTAGCCTGGAGAATTCCATGGGCTATTCCATGGGCTATTCCATGGGATTGCGAAGAGTAGGACACAACTGAGCGACTTTCAGTTGAGTGGAGGACACAGCTGAAAATGAGGAGACCAGGGCAGCTAGAATGAGCAGGGCAGAGACCTATAGAGGAGAGAGGTGCACAGAGAAGAGCTCAGAAATCCACAGAGGTTTCCTGCTTGAGCCCCCATAAGGAAACTACTAGGCCAAAGAACCACCTGAAAGAAGCAGGAGGAACAACCCTGAAGTTCCCCCAGGTTTAGGAAGAGCTCCCTCCTTTTCCTGCCAACATGAAAAGACCTCATCCTACAAGGGGCAAGGAGGAGAGCCTTCAGAAGGGTATTACTTGTCCATGGGATTCTCCAGGCAAGAATACTGGAGTGGGTAGCCATTCCCTTCTCCAGGGGGTCTTCCCAGCCCAGGGATCAAACCCAGGTCTCTGACATTGCAGGCGGATCCTTTACAATCTGAGCCTCCAGGGAAGCCCACATTACCTGAGCAGTGCTGCCAAATTAGACACAGACTACAGGCTACTCTGGAGCTGCCTAAGGATGCTTAAAAGCAAGCCTCAAAAGGATCAAACTGATGTCAGCCAACTAATTGCTCCCCAGAGCAAAGCCCAGAAATATTTAAAGTGGTACCAAAACAATAAATAAATCAGTATTCCACACCATAAAATTCACAATATTTGGCATTTAAGCAAAAGTCACTAGGCAGGGAAAGAAGTAAATAGGACCTATGAGCAAAGGGAAAAAATTTAACACAAAGAATTTTAATCATTTGAGATAGTTTGTTTGTTTCCTGAAGGGAAGGGTATAGGGGTCCCAGGGTAAGAAATGTAGGATTTCAATGTAAAAAAAAAAAAAGAAAGAAAGAAACTCAGTTGAAAAGCTTGGGTAGAAATGTAGGTGTGAAGTAACGTTCTTCGCAAGAACTACTGCTCTTGAATAAGGAAGATAGGAGATCTGTTTTAAATGTGTGAACCATGGGGCTTGCATATGGCAAACCATGAAAAAGAAAGGTGTTTAAAAGCACCATTGTTTTTTTAATTAATGTAACTTGGGAAAGAATGTTATCATAAGCCAACAAAGGAGAGCTGGAAGATGATAAGATCAACCTTGGATGTGCTGTGCATGATATCATTGTGGGTCACAACCCACTGAAGACCAGCCATAGGAGATTTAAAAAAAAAAGATGGAGAGGGCAGAGTGGATGCTGCCATCCTCTGTTCCTGCTTTCTGGGAGTCAGAAGCCCCAAGGCATGTGGCTTTGTTGCTACCCTATGCCTTGCTGAGTCCTCCAAGTTAAATCCAAAGAGGAAACCCCAGTAGACAGCACAAGGCTATGGAAAAGCTGTTTCTAAATACCCTGTAATTTGGCAGGAAATTCCCCTACAATGGGGCTCCTGGGAAAGCCTGAGAACTGGTGACTTGCATCCTTGCCTCAGCTTGTAGACCAGTGCTGGTGCTCACATTTCCTCTCGGGGCCCTGGTCCGAAACTCCAGGTCACTTAGCCCTTCTGGCCCGTCTGTGCGAGTTCTCTGCAGACTACCTCCAGGCACGTTCCATCCTGCCTGGGCCTGGTGGCTCCCGCCCTCTCAACCTGAGCAGAGTGAAATTATTTCTGGTGAGGCGATTTTCCTTCCAGGGTGCATACTTCATGCTCTAATCTAGGGCCCCACCACCTGGCTAAGTGAAAAATAAAAAGTGAAAGTGTTAGTCACTCCATCATGTCAGACTCTTTTGTGACCCCATGGACTGCAGCCCACTAGAGTCCTCTTTTCATGGAATTCTCAAGGCAAGAATACTAGAGTGGGTTGCCATGCCCTCCTCCAAGGGATCTTCCCAACCTAGGGATCGAATCCGTGTCTCCTGCATTGTAGGCAGAGTCTTTACCATTTGAGCCACCAGGGAACCCACAGCTTGGCTAGGAGTACACCAGACCAGTGATCTGTCATTTATTCTGGACTTCTATTTTATTAACTCTGTTTTAGCCTTCCTTTATACTGAAGGCTCTTTGGCATGCCTTTCCCCTAAACATCCAATGTAGTTTGCTTTCATCACTGTTCAGTCCATATTGTGGAAATAAAAAGAGCCACGATCTCCAAAGCGTAGCTTCTTCACAGGACTTCCTGAAGATAATACTTATATCACCTCTTAGGGATTTATCAGTCTAGGATCAGAGGACTGAAGACTGTACCTATGAGTTTCCACAGAATCTCAGGTATTTTGTTTTGTGCATATTTAAAACTATTATTCTGAGAAGGTAGCTATAGGTTTCACCCAACTTCCAAAAGCATCTGTGGCACAAGAAAGGAGAAGAAATCTAATAACAGCAGTTGTCCCATACAGAGCTCTCTCTTCATTCATATATTTGAAATAAGGACTAACTTGTAAGGCATAGGGGCTTCCCAGGTGGCACGGTGGTAAAGAATCCACCTGCCAACGCAGGAGATACAGAGACTCATATTTGATCACTGGGCCAGGAAGATGCCCTGGAGGAGGAAGTGGCAACCCATTCCAGTATTCTTGCCAGGATAATCTCATGGACAGAGGAACCTGGCAAGCTATAGTCCATGGGGTCACAAAGGGTCAAACACGACTGAATGACTGGGCACAGTAACGTATAAGATGGGAAGAATGAAGAGTAACAGGATGCATAAGGCAGAGTCCTGGGCAGGTTCTATCTACTTTGGAAGAATAAATAAACCATATACATGAAATCTATATGAAAGCTGGACAAAATCACAGTCTGTCATATGCCCCTATTCTGTTTTCTTCATAAATCTAGTAATAGTTGGCATCATCTCATCTGTTTCTACTTTCCTTGTCTGTTACTTATTGTCTATCTTTCCTACCAGAGTATATCTTATTCTCTCAATTTCCAGACCTAGAACAGTGTCTAGCTCATAAAGGAAATTCAGTCAAGATGTGATGGCCGTAGACATGAAGAAGTGAACAGAAAGACAAGAGCAACTCTA
The DNA here is from genome assembly GCA_006410615.1 of Neotragus moschatus. Taxonomy (NCBI): domain Eukaryota; kingdom Metazoa; phylum Chordata; class Mammalia; order Artiodactyla; family Bovidae; genus Neotragus; species Neotragus moschatus. The sequence goes on from SJYA01001817.1 coordinate 304,733, forward strand.
AGACTAACTACATCCTGGCAGTACCATGAAAAATCAAAACAAAAACACTTGTTTTGCTCCTCATTTCTAGGTATTCATTTCTTTCTGTCCCCGGAAAGCTCTCACTGAGAGAAGCCACTTATATTCTGTCCTACTCTCCTGTCCAGGGAATTCCCTTCACCCCATGCTGTGTTCTCTTTTCTTCCTTTGTCTTCTTGAAGCCCGTTCCCACCCTGCTCTCCACGAGTGACCACCAGACAGCCCTTACCAGACAGCCCTCACCACGAGTGACCGCCCTCACCAGGCAGCCACTGGAAAGGTCAATCTTCCCTCAAGCAGCTGCAGCCCCCAGAATTTCTGGTGGACAAAATTCTCCTAGCCACACATATTTGAAAGGCTAAATTAATAACGTAATGCTAACAAGCGCCTCTGACTTCAAAGGCGGGAAGGACCCGTGGGCCCTGGAGTTGTCAAGAAAAACTTCATGGCAAGAGTGTGACTTGAGCTGGTGCTTGAAGGATTAGGTTTCAAGGAGTTCAGACCAGTGGCCTGTCCCAGGGCAGGGCCCCATGCAGGACAGATCAGCATTTGTCGCGCTCACTGGGTGACGAGCCAGACTGCTGGAGAAGGGAATTGGAGCTACTATTTAAACAGGCCCAGAAGGATACTCAGCACTGTAGGTCCATTCACAGCTTGAGTTCAAATAAAACTGAACTCGAAATGCTCTGAGTAAACTTCATCACCTCTCAAACACTTATCCCTTCAGCACACCGTGGCATATTCCTTGATTTATGAAATCTTTAGAAGGCGCTAAAGGGCCTGAAGGAAGACATTCAACTGCAAATTCCTCAGTGCCTCCCTCGCTGGGACTCTGCTCTGGCAGGAATGCTAACTGTTGTTGTTGCTCAGTCACTTACTTGAGTTTGACGCTTGGTGACCCCATGAACTGCAGCACACCAGGCTTCCCTGTCCTTCACTGTCTCCTGGAGTTTGCTTGAACTCATGTCCATTAAGTCGGTGATGCCATCCACCATCTCATCCTNTCTGGCAGGAATGCTAACTGTTGTTGTTGCTCAGTCACTTACTTGAGTTTGACGCTTGGTGACCCCATGAACTGCAGCACACCAGGCTTCCCTGTCCTTCACTGTCTCCTGGAGTTTGCTTGAACTCATGTCCATTAAGTCGGTGATGCCATCCACCATCTCATCCTCTGTCGTCCCCTTCTCCTCCCACCTTCAATCTTTCCCAGCATCAGGGTCTTTTCCCAGCCAGCCAGCTCTTCACATTAGGTGGCCAAAATTTGGAATGCTAGTAATAAACATTTGCCTAGGCCTTGCCATGAAAGGTGCCCATCAACTCTTCACACTTATTGTCTTATTGTATTTCTTCATTAGAATTTTGCCTTTTAAAAATGCTTCGGGAAGGTTTTCTGTCCCTCTGACATTTCCTCAGGTTCCAGTCCCCGAAATACCCACCTACAGGACCTCATGATCCCTGAGCCCACAACCACTAGAGTCACTCTTACATTTCCAGTGGGCATAGACATTACCTGGGGCTTCCCAGGTGGTAAAGAACCCACCTGCCAATGCAGGAGATGTAAGAGACACGGGTTCAATCCCTGGGTTGGGAAGATCCCCTGGAGAAGGGAATAGCAATCCATTCCAGTATTCTTTCCAGTATTCAATCCATTCCAGTATTCTTTCCCATGGACAGAGGAGCCTGGTGGGCTACAGTCTAAAGGGTCTCAGAGAGTTGGACATGACTGAAGCAACATAGCACATACACAAGGCATTGTGTGGAATGAATAACATTGCAATGGTGTGACTGACTCAATGGACATGAGTTTGAGCAACCTCAGGGAGACGGTGATGGACAGAGAAGCCTGGCCTGCTGCAGTTCATGGGGTCGCAAAGAGTCAGACATGACTTGGCGACTGAACAGAAGCAGTGTCACAAACTGAGAGAGCACTTTGTTAGACCCAGCCTGGTCTCCTTAGATGTAGAGAAGTTCCTAAAGAAAGAGAATAAGTGAAGACTGTGGGTAGAGTAGGACAAGAGAGGATGAAAATGTCATACCATGGGAAGGGGTGAATGTGAGATGAGTGGGTAATGAGGTAGCTAAATGAAGTTAGAGTCAGTGATGGAATAAATGGCCAGAGAGAAAGAGCTTGCCCCCAAGCCCAAGCTGAGTTTATTGCAGGCAGCTGTAGGTAGAACCAACCTAAGTGCTCCAAGCAACTGCTGGAGAAGTTATGAAACCAGAAGATGCCCTAGAACTCATGATCTTAGTGATGTTAGACAATATAAAAAGGGACTTTAGCTATGAACAAGACAGAGAGGAAAATTAACCCTGCCTGATTTTTCTACTATCTCATTAAAGCTCTTCTACGTATAGAAAATACAGCAGATTTCCATTCTTCCATAACCTCAGAAATCATTTCCAGGGATAATGCCCATAAGCATGCTCTCTCCAGTTTCCAAATCCTTCTTCCTTCCTCCTGGAAGCCTGTTGGCATCTCTCCTTTCAGACCTCAGCAGCTCAGACCAGCTTCTACCTTCTTCTGGGGTCTCAGCTTGGTCCCTCTGTCCCCATACCACCTCTTCAGCCCCAGCATAAATTCCCCACAACTCCCTACTCCCCATCCTCTTAAAGAACAACAGCTGGTTCCCAATATGAAGTCACTGGTCCCTTCTATCAATAACTCAGCTGGCGGCATGGAAATTCATCATTCTCGCAAAGATGGGAGCTTTAAAATTAATTTCACTTCCCCAAATCTACCTCTCAGGTATAATCTGTGCCTCTCTCATATAATGTGTGTCTTTCTCTATTCAGTAAGGTAAACACATTCTCTTCAAAGAACTACCTACGACTGATTCATGTTGATATTTGGCAGAAAACAACAAAATTCTGTAAAGCAATTATCCTTCAATTAGAAAATAAATTTTAAAAGAGAGAGAAAGACAAAAAAGTTTTTTTTCAAACATGTTGGGTGTAACTCATGTTTTCTGATAAACCTTTTTGATCTTCCCTCTGTTAAAAATATTAAGTTGCTTTATGTATGGATATGTGCTGGTAGTTGGAGGTTTTACTAGAAATTATTTTGATCTGNAGAGAGAAAGACAAAAAAGTTTTTTTTCAAACATGTTGGGTGTAACTCATGTTTTCTGATAAACCTTTTTGATCTTCCCTCTGTTAAAAATATTAAGTTGCTTTATGTATGGATATGTGCTGGTAGTTGGAGGTTTTACTAGAAATTATTTTGATCTGAATTGAATCTCTCTGATAATTTTCAGTTTGAGAGGTCTAAGCAGTTTTGAAATGGAACGTAAAGATTCAGACTCCAGTGTCATGAGGACCTAAAATGGATCCTATCTCAACCACTTCCTAAATCTGTAATTTAGCAAGATGCCTAGCTTCTCTGTGTCATAGGTTACTCTGTGATTAAATGAGAGTAAGTGATCAATTTTTCTATATATGTACAGCAACTGGCACAACAAAAGTGATCAATAAATCTGAGCATTCTTATTTAAAAAAAAAAAAAGAACTACTTGAAACTGATTATTTCCCTACCAAATTACACTCATATTACTCTGAATAAAACAAATACCTTAAGTTCTATGTTTTCCTATCCACAATATGTACCCCAATTCTGAGCATCACCTTTTAAAAATAAAATATTAATTGTGGCTCTTCTCTCCAGACTTCATTTTGACGGTATGCATTTCAAATTTTCATGAAAACCTAAACAAAAACTACAGCTTCTTTCCAAAGCTGAATAGTTTCAGTTGAGTCACTTGCTTCAGACAGGGATCCCAGCATAATGGAACATGTGCTTGGCTCCTTGTCAAAAGAAATACTGCTTTCCTGTTCCTCTCATGGCCAGTCCCTCGGCCAAACATTGATCCCTGGGGATCTGTGAAGTTTCCACATCTCACTTATTTTAGAGCTTAAGAGAAGGAATTTTTCTAAAGTACCTAGGACTAAGTGATCCGTTTGGATAAAATGCTGTTATTTCTTTATTAGAATCATTCTCTGGGACAGCATCATTGCTTTCTTCCAATCACCTTCATACTTTTTTGACTCTGATGCAAAGATTAATAGAATATAACAAATAGAATTAATAGAATATGATAAACTGTGAAATAAACTGTTTCCTTTCTTGTCCCACCAAAGAAATCTCTTTATCCTCCCAAGTCACATTTTGTCACTAAAACTAAAGATTCTTGCCTTAGAAATCCATCAAATCAACTATGGTATGCTGCATAGGAAAGGCACATTCAATTAAGTCAAAACACCTTGGTTCTGTTCCAGAACTTGCTTCTAATCCTGCAGTTCTAATTCCACTGGGTCCCAATTTCCTCGTTAGTAAAATGAGTAAGGCAAGCTATGGTTACCACACTCTTTGCAAACTTCATTATTCATTCATTCAGTATTTCGTGAAAACCTGCAGTGCCTACAATGGAGATATAAAACGCCTCCAGGAGCCCACGGAGCAAATGAGATGGAGAAACAGTATCCACAGAGGAAAAGGAACTTGGAAGAAATATGGAGGAAATGTTCCCTAAATGTTCCTGGAGATGGCAGTGGCGCAGGGGAGTGCAAAGGAGGGGTCCAGTCGGACAGGGACTTGTGGAGTTACAGGTGGTCTGGCAAACAGAAGGACAAACAGGGTGAGGGGCTGAGGACGGGGAGAATGCCAAACACAGAGAACAGACAACAAGACAATATACTGTTAGTTCTTTAGAATTTGTGAAAACACAGACATAGGAGAAGGGATGATGCTTGGGGGATGGTGGAGATGCCGGGGTTAGTCGGAACTCAGTGCATAGCGAGGAATGTCAGTAGATGAACCAGTAAGAGAAGCGGGGGCCACACTGTGTAGGATCCCTACAAGTATCGACGTTTCCACTTAACCCAGGCAACAGGATGCAGTGAAGGTGCTGAAACCTGGGAGCATGGTGGCAGCTGGGTGGGGATGGACTGGTGAGAGCAGGTCTGGCAGTGGCAAGATCAGGTGNTAAGAGAAGCGGGGGCCACACTGTGTAGGATCCCTACAAGTATCGACGTTTCCACTTAACCCAGGCAACGGGATGCAGTGAAGGTGCTGATGAAACCTGGGAGTATGGTGGCAGCTGGGTGGGGATGGACTGGTGAGAGCAGGTCTGGTAGTAGCAAGATCAGGTGGGATCCTCTTGTAGAACCTAACAAGAGAAAAGACAGACCCAAGATAAGGAAGTGGCAGTGAGGATGCAGAAGAGGAGCCATATATGACAGAGATTTCTGACAATCGAATATGGGTGGAGAGAGAGAGAATAAACTGAGGCCATCGGATGTTGGTCCACTCATTAAGATGGCATGTGAAGGTAGAGGAGCCGTTATGAAGGCAAGATGAGATGTTCAGCTGGGGCTGCCTGGGGCCTAAAGTGTCTTGAGAGTGTGCAGATGGAGCTATCCATCGGGCGGTTACAGTCAGGTCTGGAGTCCAGGAAATGGGTCAAGACTTGGAAGTTAAATATTTGTGATTGCCAAGGGGGAGGAGAAGTGGGGGTGGGATGGAGTGGGAGTTTGGGGTTACCAGATGCACACTAGCATATATAGGATGGATCAACAACAAGGTCCTACTATACAGCACAGAGAGCTATATTCAACATTCTGTGATAAACCATAATGGGACAGAATATTTCGTGTATATATATATGTATATGTGCTGCTGCTGCTGCTAAGTCACTTCAGTCGTGTCCAACTCTGTGCGACCCCATAGATGGCAGCCCACTAGGCTCCTCTGTCCCTGGGATTCTCCAGGCAAGAATACTGGAGTGGGTTGCCAGTTCCTTCTCCAGTGCATGAAAGTATACACACACACACACACACACACACACACACACACACAAGAAAGCAGCCGAGGATGAGATGGTTGGATAGCATCACCAACTCAATGGACACTAACTTGGGCAAACTCCAGAGATGGTGAGGAACAGGGAGGCTTATCGTGCTGCGTCTATGGGGTCACAAAGAGTTGGACAAGAGATAGTGACTGAACAACAAATATATGTGTGTGTGAGTGTGTGTGTAACTGAATCATTTTGCTGTAAAGCAGAAATTAACACAACATTGTTAATCAACTATACTTCAATTTATAAGAAAATTGCCAAAAAAAAAAAAGACTTAGAGGTTAACATGGGCATCCATAATAGCATCTAGATGGTAGAGGTGTATTGACTTTGCTTCTTCTCCCCTTAACATTTTTCTTACTTCCCCTGCACAGTGCTGCTAGGATTAGAACCTCCAGAAATGCTTTTTAGGTTGACTGATTGCATAAGTGGTTGTGGTATTCCTGCNTGGTGAAAGGTGATAGATGGAGAAAAAATGGAAAGACAAGTTTCCAGCCATCTGTGCCTTTGGGGGGGGGGGTGGGGGGTGCGGGGGGAAATTTGAAGCTAAAGTTTAAGGTAGAGAGATAAAAGCAAGAAGGGACACAAACTTCATATCCCCTGCTCGTGCTTAGAAAAGGATGGCTTCTTTTTCTAAATACATTGAAAACGTTCATATGGCCCATAATTTAGATAATAAAATTTCTATCAGGGTTCTTCCAAGCAACCTACCTGCTGGTATTTAAAGTTATGAAGCCATGAAAGGAAGTGTTTTCCAAAGAAATTGATGAGTGAGACGGAAGGAGGGTTAGGATTGAACACTAAGACTGGCTCTTAAATCGTCTCAGTTAACAGACCATTTGAGAATCTGTTTATCTACAGATCTTCCCCCCAGGGGGAAAAATGTTAACAAATTTTAGCATGGAATTTAATGGGGTTCACTGGTTCCAGGATTCCAAGATAACAAGTCAAGAAGAGGAAGGAAGAAGACACACACAAAAACAATTTCCACCCTTCCATTTTGCTAGTATAAATCAATCTTTCCAAAAATGCTAATTGTCAGTAAAAGAGACCCTTGGGGGTTTTGTTTTGTTGTACCTGCCATTGAGAAGCTACTACAGTGTTTCTATGCTGAAGAGAGAGACACTGAGAATTGGACACTGTATAAAATGTATATGTCAATTATATTTCAATAAAACAATGAGTATACATTCTTTACATGAGATTCCATGCATACACAAAACATGGAAAACTACAATCAAAATAAACTACTGATGCATGCTATACCATACATGTATACCATTATATCAAACATTGTATTATGTCAAAGAAGGCACACACAAAAGATCACACATTGTATGAATCCATTAATATAATGTCTGCAAAAGGGAAATTTAGAGAAACAGAAAGCAGATCAGTAATCGCCTAGGCTACTGGGAGTAGGTGCAGATCCCTCCTACAAACAGACACAAGGGAATTTAAGTCACTAAACTGAACACTTAACGGGTGAAAATTCTTTGTACAATACACTTTGATAAAGCTACTTTTCAAAAGATGTCTCCAACAACAAACCAGCACCTGAGGATTTTCAAATGGAGCATCGATGTTTGGTAGGCATTATTTCATGCTATTTGGAATTTACTTTATAAAATCCTCCTGTATCAAGTTGTGGACAATCAGATTGTTTCTTTTCAAAGAATCCTATTACATCAAGCCTCTGGACTGAAGTTGCAATTGTAAAGGAGATTAGTCTAACAACTCTCTTCCATTAAGTACTCTAGAAATGTCTGCAGTAACTTCCTGTGGTCAGGAGGGAACGTGTGACTATGTGCAGCTCATGTTCCATGGGGATGACTCCTTTGTGCTACTATTCCATGGATAGTTGAAGTGGTTTGGCGTAACATAAATAATCTTTTTGTCCTTGGGAAGAATTTGCTTAAGTAGAACCATCATCCTTTTGCCATTAGGTTGAATTTTAGGACTTAGTCTTGTTTTGCTGGCTTTCAGTCCATTTATATTTGGCTTTCTTAGGAATTAATCACAAACCATTAGTGAAAACAATACGGAGGCCTGGAGAATAATACAGAAAGTCTGGACAAAAGCAGTCAAGGAAGTTCTCAGCAAAATTTCTCAGAAACTTTTTTCCTTGAGTTCTCCAAGGACACAGACAAATATCTCTATTTTTTTAAAAATCATTAAAAAGAAAAAAAAAAGTTTGGAACTAATTCCATGGGAAATCTCTGACCTGTCCTCAGCTTCCCCTCTTTCCCACTCCCTGCTCCGTGACACAACACCCCAGCAGATGTACGTGGGAAAAGGCCAAGACTGTATTAATTTTGAAAAGAAAAACAAAATTTAGTCCTGTTGTCTATAAAGAGAAGAGGGCATGGCAACCCACTCCAGGATTCTTGCCTGGAGAATCCCAGGGACAGAGGAGCCTGGTGGACTACAGTCTATAGAGTAGTAAAGAGTCAGACAAGACTGGAGTGACTTACACGCACACACACACACAGGTCTATAAAGAAGGAGGAAAGGTCTAGAAGCATCTTTTAAGTATGGTTGAAGATTCTACCTCAAAGATTCTGATGAATGCAGCGGGGAGGGACGTTGGAATATTTTGCCAAAGGGGAAGACTGTCTTCAGAATAGAGTCTGATGTAGCCCTCAGGTGGGAGGCAGCATGAGAGGATTCCAAGTGAGGGTGAAGGGCAGCGGGTGTTTTCTGAAAAATCTACCTACATTCGTTTGCCCATTGTTGTTTAGTTACTCAGTTGTGTCCAACTCTTTGCAACTTCATGGACCATAGCCCGCCAGGTTCCTCTGTCCATGGGATTCTCCAGGCAAGAATATTGGAGTGGGTTGCCATTTCCTTCTCAGGGGACCTTCCTGATGTGAGGATCAAACCCACATATCCTGCATCACGGGCAGATTCTTCACCGCTGAGCCACCTAGGAAGCCCACATTTTCCCATAGGAGTTGGATATTTCCTCAATACTCCCACTACATCACTCTGAGTATAGCTCCAAAGTATAAATGTTTTGGTGTTGGTCTTAATGGATCATTGTCCTTCTTCCTCTGGAGATATAACTGTGATCTAACACATGGTTCCCTCCACAGTTCCTGGCACACTGCCTTTCAAAATATGTGTTCTAATGTATTGGATAAAACTGAGAAAGGCTGTTAAAGAAGTTTTTATAAACAAAAGTAACTATGGAGTGAAATGAATTTATCGGAACAATTACATTGATTAACAACCCATTTTACCAGGAGGAAGAATATTATCACCCAGATTTTTCCAGCAGGGCTTCCCTGGTGGCTCAGTGGTAAAGAATCTGCCTACCAATGCAGGAGACACGGGTTCAATCCCTGATCTGAGAAGATTCCATGTGTTGCAGAGCAACTAGGCCCCAGTGCCACAACTATTGAGCCTGCGCTCTAGAGCCCGCAAGCTGCACTACTAAAGCCCTCGAGCCCTAGAGCGCATGCTCCGCAACAGCAGGGAGGACACCGCAGTGAGAGCCTGCGCCCTACGATTAGAGTAGCCCCCGCTTATCTCAACTGCAGAATAGCCTACGCAACAATGAAGATCTAGCACACTGAAAAATAAATAAAAATAAAATTTTAAAAAGACATTCCAGCAGGTTTTGTGCTCAATAGCCACAAACTTGTTTTTGCAAACCAGTTGCTTATACGAATGTGCAACATATTTGCCTTTATCACTAGGAGTTTCTCTAATTAATGTTGCGTCAAAGAAACATTCAAGCATGCCTTTGTAATGCTCATGTAAAATTTCTTCCTGAACATTACTTTTTGTCAAATCTAAATAAAGGATTTCTTGTATGTAGTGTGCTTCATTCTTTGTATTGTGCCTTTTATCTATAGCTATTGCCACCTGTTTTGCAAACCAGCCAGTCTGTTCTGGTGGTGCCAATATTTGAAATTATATGATAGTTTCTCTTTAAAGATGAAAGGCACCATACCAATATTAAAAAATAGTTTGATCCTACAGAATATTTTATGATTAGATGCAATGTGCTTTTGGAAAAGCCCTATAAAATGTGCCCAATAAATAGTGTGATAAACCATGCCTGTGAGGTCATCTCTCATTCTGCATAACTCTTAACAGCATGATTTTCATAGGAAAATTGAACTCTAATGACAGAAGGTCACTAGTAAGAGAAGGAAGGGGAAAAGATGCAATCAGTTCCCAATACTTTTATAAAGCTGGTTTTCATTACACTCAAAGCATAGCAAGAGGATGTATTGATTAAATAAGTTACCACTAGTTATTTCATCACATAGTTAAACAACAGGAAAGCTAGACCTAAAAGCAACTGATACAGATCTGCCCGTGAACACACAGCAGGGGAAGTGGCCACATTCCAGTCTCTGCCATTTGGTGACACCTCATTGAAAAAGAGATAAGGAACAAGAGAAATGACTGTGAACTTTCTTTATCCCAGCTAGTTAAGAGGATGTTTACTTCCACTCACCTTAATGACTATGTATCAGTAGTTTCTCCATATCTGATCTAAAGTAAGCAGATCTTTTTATGATTTATTTCACTACAATTTCAGTTTCTTATGAAGACTCCACTGAGTCTGAAGCCTGGAAAGATGTGAATGGTCCTTAAGCAACAGGGGAGCTCAAATGCCCAAGCAGAAAGACAGCATGGTTCATTGTTCAAACACCTTTTTACTTAAGTGATCCACAGTGATGGCAGGAGAGAAAATGATGTGTCTTAGATCTGGCTAAAGTTAAACTTGCTTTAATAAAGAACCTGGGAGAGGACTTTCCTGGTGGTCCAGTGTTGAGTCTGTCTTCCAACAAGAGGGAAGCAGGTTTGATCCTTGATAGGGAAACTAAGATCCACATGCCCCAAGGCAACTACTGGCATGCCACAACTAAGACATGATGTGATCATAAGCAAATAAATAAACACATACAGTTTTTTAAAGAGAGACTACAAGAGAGGAACTCAAAAGAATGCTTGAAAAGCTGTCTGAGAGAAACTCAATCAGTTCTATTCATTTGTTAGGTATCTCAGAAGAAAAAAGTGGGGAAATCTACAATTGGAAGTCATTAAATCTTCTAAAATAAAATGGTTGACTATAACCCAACGTGTTTAATTAAATGATTTTGTTTTTATTTTTTTAATTTATTAAATGACTGCTTTTGTGTTTTTATTTATTTTTTATTATATTTATTTATTTATTTTTACTTTACAATACTGTATTGGTTTTGCCATACATTGACATGAATCTGCCACAGGTGTACATGAGTTCCCAATCCTGAACCCCCCTCCCGCCACCCTCCCCATATCATCTCTCTGGGTCATCCCAGTGCACCAGCCCCAAGCATCCTGTATCNGTAGCTTGATAAGGATTGCATTGAATCTGTAGATTGCTTTGGGTAGTATACTCATTTTCACTATATTGAAAAATGACTGCTTTTAAATCCATATTTCAAGGTATATATAATTCATATGCTTCTTTTCTTAAATGTACTTTTGGAGAATTAGTTGATGCAAAGGGGATATGAGACACTTTTAACCAAATCTTTTCCTCTAAAATTTAGTAAGTAGTAGGTATTTGGACAGGTAAAGATAAACCTAAATTTATTCTAAACTCAGAATAAATTCAGCTTTTTCAGGTGGCACTAGTGGTAAAGAACCAACCTGCCAATGCAGGAGACATGGGTTCAATCCCTGGGTTGGGAAGATCCCCTGAAGGAGAGCATGGCAACCTACTCCAGCATTCTTGCCTGGGAAAATCCTATAGACAGAAGAGCTTGGTGGGCTACAGTCCATGGGGTCACAAAGAGTAAGACACTACTGAAGCAATTTAGCATGCATGCATGCACAGAATAAATTCAATTAAAACTGGATTTTGCTCACAGCCAAATGATTTCCTCATCCCTTGAGTTGATATTTTAATTCCATAAAAGAGCTGTGAGGTTGTAAATTGCTGCAGCTGCTGCTGCTGCTAAGTTGCTTCAGTCATGCGACCCCATAGACAGCAGCCCACCAGGCTCCCCCATCCCTGGGATTCTCCTAGCAAGAATACTGGAGTAGGTTGCCATTTCCTTCTCCGATGCGTGAAAGTGAAGTCGCTAAGTCATGTCTGACTCTCGTGACCCTATGGACTGCAGCCTACCAGGCTCCTCCACCCATGGGATTTTCCAGGCAAGAGTACTAGAGTGGGGTGCTACTGCCTTCTCCGTGTAAATTGCTAGGCTTCCATTTATCCAGTGTGCTGCTACTTTAGAATAACCTTTTCTCTGTCTACCCTAAAAATCAGCACTGTTGTATGAGGAGCAAGCTTGGAGTCTATTAAGCAGACCAGGATTGCTGGATCATATGGTAACTCTATTTTTAGTTTTCTAAGGAACATCCATAATGTTTTCCATAGTGGCTGCACCAATTTAGATTCCAACCAATAATATATCTATTTCTTTTTCATATATAAATGTTTATAGTATCAATTCTACCATATTAATGTGCATTCAGTCACTTCAGTCATGTCCAACTCTTTGCAACCCCATGGACTGTAGCCCACCAGGCTCCTCTGTCCATGGGATTTTCCAGGCAAGAATACTGGAGCTTGTTGCCATTTCCTGTTCCAGGGGATCTTCCCGACCCAGGGATTGAACCTGGGTCTCCTGCATTGCAGGCAGATTCTTTACCATCTGAGCCACCAGGGAAGCCCCATATTAATAGTTTCTAGAAATTGATATTCTCTCTCTCTCCCATTTCCTAAGCTACCAAAGTCTAGCACTTAAAATACATACTTGCTCAATCTTCTCCAAAAATCACCCCTTAAAAAATGAAGTTTACTAGATATTCCAAAATTAGACTCAGTTGAAGGGATATGTGCTTAACTTCCTACCTTGCACGAAGATGGTGGCGGTTCAGCTTGGACCAGTATCATTTTTTTAATAACAGCTTGAGATAGAATTCATATACAGTAAACTTCACCCCAGTACTTTGGCCACCTCATGCGAAGAGTTGACTCATTGGAAAAGACTCTAATGCTGGGAGGGATTGGGGGCAGGAGGAGAAGGGGACGAAAGAGGATGAGATGGCTGGATGGCATCACCGACTCAATGGATGTGAGTCTGAGTGAACTCCGGGAGTTGGTGATGGACAAGGAGGCCTGGCGTGCTGCGATTCATGGGGTCGCAAAGAGTCGGACACGACTGAGTGACTGAACTGAACTGAAACTTCACCCCTTCAGTGTATACAATTCAATGATTTTTAGTATATTCAGAATTGAACCCGGTGCAACCATCAGCATTATCTAATTTTAGTACATTTCATCACCTTCAAAAGAATCCCTAAACCCATTAGCAAGGGCTCCCCACCCCTCACCACCTCCAGCCCCTAGCAGCCACCAATCTACTTTCGGTCTTGGCACTCTTGTCAAAGCACCATGTTCTTTGAACAACAAATCTGTACCAAGTAAGCTTCATTTTTCTTCTCTTCTTTTTCACATATTTTAAATTTTCTTAACCATTTAAAATACTATGTTGCCCTGAATTTCTCCTTGCCTGTTCATCTTAGTGATAATCTTGTGCCAGGATTCTTGAATTCATCTATACACTCCATGTCTTTTTACTATTATTATTATTCTAACTCCAAAGCTCAGAGGCAATACCCCTTTTATTACCAAAACAGGCTAAGTGAGGAATCTAGTTGGTGTTTAAGAGTCTGGGATCAGAAGAAAAAGGACAGGTAGAATGAGAGTGTGCCTCGACTTCAATTTCACAAGCCACCCCCACCCCCAGCTCCACCCGGTACCTTTCCAATTCTCAGCATCTGAAACAATGCCCGGTGTCTGGCACCTCTGGCGTAAATCATCACTGAGTGAAGGAAGGAATACACATATTTCTTTATGACAGGTTTACATATTTATCCCTCCCTTAGAGCTCCCCAGCTCCCCAGTCAGTATCCTTATTTTCCTTCAAAAGTTACCTATTACATAGCATCCTGATGCTATATGTAATGTATAGAGATATGTCAACTTGGAGTATGTTTCCTAGATTGCACCATTCAATGAATTCTCAGAATCCTCCTCTTTGGTGAACACTGAATGATAAGGGTGGCTTTCAATTAAATCCCCCCAAATAATGGCTTGCACACTTCTCCCCACTGCACTTGAAAATATGAATAGCTTCATTCACAAGCATCGGTTCTCTCATTCATGTTTCTTGGCATCTCTTTCCTAGCTCACCCCGAGATGGTCTCCTTCAGTGTGTGCAGATGATTCCAACCTCTGTGATGTTCTTCCATGCAGACAGGTGAGGGGAAGGAACAGAGCTGTGGGGAAGGAGCCTGCAAGTCTCCACACAAACTTTCCTTTCAGTTCAAGCATGAAAATGGAGATAAAAAGCCAAACCTGCAGACACACTGAACTCAGCAGGAGCCAAGAGTTACCTCTGAGATTGGCAGTTCCAAAAGGCATCAACAGGAATCTTTCTGGTAATTACCAGTTGGGAAATGTCATGCCATTGATTGTGACAGACACGAAGCAGCTGCGCTTTGTTGAGGGCGAACAGGGGCCGGGCCTGAGCGGCAACAACAGCGGGCCAGCTGCGGCCTGTGCCCCACTTCCTCCCCACAAACCTCTCTCCCTCAGTGCTTGCCAAGCACGGCAGCGATTAATCACCCTGGAGAAGTGGATCTAACACGGCTGCAATTGCCTGTTGAAGATTAACTGAGTCTATCATATTTCCAGCCAGATTCAGGGGCTGGGGGTGGGGGGGAGGTGAAGAATCTTTTTATAGGGAAAGATTCTCAGTCAAATGAATTGCAAAGATCTCAGGCAAAGATTAATTGCAAAGATCTCATTCCCGTTCCGAATGAAATTTAGACTCTTCTAGCCAGAAATCCTGATTGTTGAATGAGAGACACAGAAAGGACACACATATTTGCCTTGGTGATTTCCTGGTGTGGAATCAAAGGTGAACAGTGCAAGCTAATACAGGTGGCCTGTAGCCTAAGTTGTTGTGCAAAGATCCATTTGTACACATTCTGCCTATTGTTTGCATAAACAGTTCTTCTGCACCAACGCCCTCGTTTCCTGGGTGAATTGCAGTCTAGGTCAGGGATCCTGGGCCACCAGCCTGACCCTCAGGGGAAAGCAGACCTCCCATTGAAGGGCTACTCTCCTCCCTCTGAGAAAGCCGCTGCCTCTGAAAGTCATAGGGCCTGGGCAGGGGAGCTGCTCAGGACACACACTGCAAAACCAGGGGCTGCCAGGGAGATGGTGGAACTCACTCATCCCATATGCCTGAGACGGAAAGTTTGCATGACCCCAGTTCGGGCTTCTGGGTGACAAGCAACAGGCATCGCCTCGGGTAGTTCTGGAATTCCCTTGCTTTTCTGTCTATAATCCAACAGATGTTGGCAATTTGATCTCTGGTTCCTCTGCCTTTTCTCAATCCAGCTTGTACATCTGGAAGTTCTCGGTTCACCTATTATTGAACCCTAGCTTGAAGGATTTTGAGCATTATCTTGCTAATGAAGGTTGAGAGCCCCAAGAATCGATGTTTTCGAACTGTAGTGCTGGAGGAGACTTTAAGAGAATCCCATGAATAGCAAGATCAAACCAGTCAATCCTAAAGGAAATCGACACAGAATATTCATTGAAAGGACTAATGCTAAATCTCCAATACTTTGGCCACCTAATGCAAAGAGCTGACTCAGGAAAAGACTCTGATGCTGGGAAAGACTGAGGGCAGGAGGAGAAGGGGACAACAGAGAATGAGATGGCTGGATGGCATCACCGACTCGATGCACATGACTTTGAGCACGCTCCAGGAGATGGTGAAGGACAGGGAAGCCTGTCCATGGGGTTGCAAAGAGTTGGACACGACTGAGTGACTGAACAAAAACAGGGTAGCTATGATCTCAGGTCCCTGAGTGGTGGGTACTGGGTAAACCCCAGGGTATCTTTATATCTATATGTAATCACTGTCCTTAAATACCCCAGCTTCAGGCCTCCAGGAAAATTTCCAGAGACTGTCATTTCACCAAGGGAAATGATCGTGTCTCCTTACTAACTTCAGAATATCTCATTTGACTCTGTCTGCTCATTCCTTTAAAAGTGTCATCACGGCATCATCTGCAGGCAAGCTAATTTCTATTTTAATCTGTTCATTTATGTAACATTGACTCCTGCCGAACATACTGCCATTTTTATTTTAAAAGCTATGTTTACACCAATACTTCTTAATAACATAAATATTTCTAAATAACGCCTAAAACATATATGGACCAGCCTTAAAATAGAAGGAATCTATAGGTTTTTACATGGGGAAAGAAACCCTCAATACATTGGAAGGCAAGAAAAGCAAAGACAGAATGTTTTGAATGAGCTCATTTCCTGAAAGATAGTCATACATAGAATATAATTTGAAAGAATATGCAGGTTGTTGACAGCAGCTGTTTCTAGGAGGAAAGACTATTGAGAACTTGTACTTCCTACATTTTTAATTCCTGTAATATCTGAAATGTTTTTTAATAGATCCTAGTAGCAACCCACTCCAGTGTTCTTGCCTGGAGAATCCCAGGGATGGGGGAGCCTGGTGGGCTGCCGTCTCTGGGATAGCACAGAGTCAGACACGACTGAAGCAACTTAGCAGCAGCAGCAGTTGGAAAAACAATTAAGGTAAAAGTAAGTGCCAGGCAAAGCCAACCATTACTTGTAATTTGGGAACAGAGAATGCTTAAGGCCCTAGGGCCTCACCACTCAGAACGTGGCCCCCAGGACACCAACAGCAGGTCACCTTGGTGCTTCTAAGAAATCCTGAATCTTAAGCCCTTTTCTACGTCTATATTAACAGTCACATTTAAGTGGAGAAAGCATGGTCTGCCCATATAACTATTACCTCCTTCACCTCATGCATTTGATTCCTTTTCATAATAATGAAAATAATTTTCAGAAGTTAGAAAAATATCCATAGCTGTTTTTATTTTATAACTTGTACTAAGAGATAAACATATTAGGACCAGATTTTTAACCATTCAATTGCAATGGTCCTGGCTCCCACTGAAAGGGAGGCACTCCTCTCTTTACTGAGACAGAAAGTCAAGACTGAATCCATGCTCTCCAGGGCCCATAGTCAAGTAAAAGAGAGAGGAATAAGGAGACGGATGAAAAATGTGTAAAAATGGTATGTGAAAGTTTAGTTGTTCCGTCTGTGTCCGACTCTTGCAACCCCACGGACTATACCTCACCAGGCTCCTCTGTCCATGGGATTTCCCAGGCAAGAACACTGGAGTGGGTTGCCATGTCCTTCTCCAGGGGAATCTTCCCAACCTAGGGCTCAAACCCAGGTCTCCTGCACTCAGGCAGGTCTCCTGCATTGCAGCCAGATTCTTTACCAACTGAGCCACCAGAGAAGGCTAAAAATGATACAAACACAAGGGAAAAAGTGATAAAGAGCCATGACTAACCAAAAAGGCTATGTGCTCTTTTGCTGAATAAAGAACATTCAATAATGCCTTTGCTGATCTTGCTCACTTTTCACCACTCAGAAGTAGAGGAAGGATACTGATTGGACTTAATCGTGACCATTGAGGAAGGATAAGCTGGTGATGTAAAAATGAAAAGAAATTTGGGGTGGAAAAGTAACAATGTCATCTTGAGTTTGTCGTATTCAGTAAGTCCCTTCCATAGGAACCTTCAAGTTGTGAACTTTCAAAGATGTAAATATGAGTTCCAGCACCCGTATGCCAGCTCTTGTACTGTGCTACTGTATTTTTCAAGGAAATATTTTCAAGGTAAGAATAAAACTATTTTCTTTATTTTTGTGTTAGTTTTTTATGCATCATTTGTGTGAAGAGTATTATAAACCTCTAACAGTACAGTACTATATAACTGATTTTGCTAGTTGTTTCTCTGGGCTAACTTTGTTGGACTTACGAACTAACTGGATTTATGAACGTGCTCTCAGAAGAGAACTCATTCATATATAGGAGACTTATGCTTACAACAAAAAAGCCATGGGTATAGCTAGATTTTAGACACGTCACACTGATCTGAGCATCTAAGATGAATATAGTTCAATTAGAGGAGAATGTCCTAAAAATGAATCGTTTGATCTATTCATCTGCCCATTGTCAAGGTTGGAGGAGGAATATTTATAAAGAGATTGGTTCTAACAAGAAGTCTCTGGAAATTTGTTAAGAAAATTTCAGAAAGTCACTTACAAACAATAAATCAGTGTGCAGATGATCGAGGTTTTTATGACACTCTCCTTTAACATATTCATACAGTATTTGATCCTAAGTCCAATTAATAGGAGTTTAGATGGGTGAGTTGAAGATGCGAACTCGTAGGGAGAGATTGATCTTTTTGCTCTCTTGGGAACTGGAGACTTGGAGACTGCCAATAAGAGAAAATGACACACTATGCTGGTCATTTTCTGAAGAAAGAATATAAAAGGCTGGATAAAAATAAGGTGCTTTGAAGTACCATTACATGCATGACTTCCATGGACAGCCCTGGCGGCTGGGACAAGAGAGGATGCAGTGATCACTTAAGAGTCAGGGGCCAGTCGCGCCTACAAGCCTAGAGTCTACCACACATCTGGAACATTTCAATAGAGGCCGGGGAGATAAGATTGACAGCTTCATGTCAGACACAATTAGAGGAACCAGGGTTTCAATCCCTGATACGTGAGATGAAAGTGAAGTGGGACAAAAGCAGAAATAATAGCAACTCTTTAGATAAAAGTGAATAGGTCAGAGATGTTTGTGAAATAAACAAGAGAGATCCACCCAAGTCATGCGCCTTTGAACCCAGCAATGTCTTGACAACCCTTGCTGACATTTCAACACTTGAGCCAGAAGAAATAGCTCAGCAGAGTCGTCCATCCAGGATTCTAGTCCTTCTTATTCCATGTCATTTCTAAAGAGCATTATCAGAACTTGTTAGTTGATCTTTTTAATACTTAAATGAAAATGTATGGAGATTACATTTAAAATATGGTTCTCATACATAGCTCCTTTTCCCTCCACAAAAAGTTAGAAAGAACCTCTGTTTTAACTGATAAATGGGACTGTTCATTAAATTATTTAATATGTGGTCTATTCCTTTGGATATAATGCTCAACTTAAAAGCCCTCACATTTTTTGAAACTGGTACTATCAGACTAAAACAGTGGAATTAAATACATTGGTTTATATTGTTTACCTGTTCAAGTAAAGATTTGAGGTGCCTTAAAGGAAACAAAACGTATGATAAAATGAACAGAAGAGAAATTTAAAGAAAAATTAGAACCCGAGAGAGAAAATAAAAAACATGATGACTGTGTGCTTTATAGTTTTCAAGATTGTTGTGAATAAGTTGCAAACTCTGCCTTGGTCTTCCTGGTAAAGAATAACTATTCTCATAGTCATGAAAAAATTATTAAACCTCTACATAGGAGATGATGCAGAGAAAAAGCACATGTTGTTGGTTTTCTTTCTTTTGTTAATATATGGACAAGGTAGGGTCAACATTAATCTCTGGCCTTTTTGAAATCCTATAGTATTGACTGTGCTATTCGAAGTGTGTTCTCAGGACCAATAGCAGCAACAGCATCACTGGGAGCTTGTTAGACACACAGACTCTGTCCTCACCCAGACCTGCCAGATCAGGAACTGTGTCTTTTTTTAACATTTATAAAATGCATTTTCCTTTGTTTTTATTTTTTATTGAAATGTAGTTGATTTACAATGTTGTGTTCATTTCACGGATACAGCAAAGTGACTCATGTTATATACTCTTTTTTCCTTCTTTAGATTCTTTTCCATTTTATTACAAGACATCTAATGTATAGTTAGAACCTGCATTTTAACGAGATCCCCAAGTGATCCACATGCATATTAAAGCTTCAGAAGCACAAATCAATGCTATTAATGATCACATGTTGTCTTGTTTTTCCACGAAGATTTAATATGTGTCCACCTAATGTTCTAGCAAACTATCAGCTGCTCAGGGCAGAAACTAGTTTATTCCTTTTTCTTCCATGACATCAAGCACATCAAGAACATTGTAGCATGAATAAAATAATTTTTAAATAAACAAATAATCCTAAGAGGAAAGAAACTAGACCAAGAAAATCAAGGTATACCAGGAAAATTATAGTAAGGGTTCAATGCTTTAATAGCCTGAGAGTGTTTAAAATAACATTAATAACAACTAAGTAGTAAACTAAGTAATAACAACTAAATAATAAAAAAATATTATTTATTTGTGGCAGGTACTAATAAGCATTTTTATTATCATCTTCACAGCACTATAAAGTAGTACTATTACTCTCATTTTATAAATGGGAAATCGAGATAAAACAAATTGTTCAAATCAACCACTCGAAAGTAGTAGAACTATAGTTTAAGCATAAGCTGTCTTATTACACAAGCCACAGTTTTAGCCACAATTATCTAATGAGAACTGATGCCTGGGTTTCTGACTGATATACAACAGCAAGACCAAGTACTGAGATCAGAAGGTAGAAAAGCTCACATGGATCAAGCGATTGGCTCTGATGGAGGTTCATAAGTGACTAGCTCACATTTTTAAACAACTGTGGCATGCTTATATTTCTGTGACTCTGTAAACTCACAGGCCTGCTTGTACTAATTTGAAAAGTATATTCTATCAGTGGATATAGACACAGGGAAATGAACTGTGTAATATGACACGGTCAGAAAGCTTATACATTACAGCACTCCAAACTACAAAATAGTTAATAACTATTCAACCCTAGGGATGAGTCTAAGTATAAACTGTTTCCCTAGACAACATTGCCAAAGCTAATTTATCCTTTCTTGAGAAACTAAGGCTCCAACAGGTCAGCATGAATTAGAGGTTTCTTTGGTGACATGTGTGTTAAGTTACCCATATTTTTTCATGATCCACTACATTTTCTCTCTCCTGTTGATGGCTATTGTAAAGAAAGAAGATAGCAGGTATGTGTGTCTATTTATATGGTAGGGAATATGTATGTAAGGAGTGTCATCACAGATGAAGGTGAATGTGTAGATGGAAAGACCCATGAAAGGTGAGCATGGTGACCTGAAAGGAAGAAGATGATAGCATCCCTCGTAAAGGCTGAGATTTTTCTTTATTCCTCATAACTTCCCCAGTATCTAGCACTATCTTTAGTACTTAGAAGGTATTTGATAAGTTTTATTGGATGAGTACCTACTGTGTGCTTAGTGAATAGGTACTCAAGAGTTATCTACTGAAATTTACAATAACATATCTAGTTTTGAGTACCAGACTGACTAGTAATGTGACTTTAAGTTGTTTCACCAATCTACACCTCAGTTTCCTCATCGGTACAATGGGCACATAATGCTAACCTCATTAAATCATGATGATCAAGGGAAAAAACATAGATATATTGTTTAGCATGGTCTATGTCACATTATGTCAATAAATGTAGCTAGAAATACAAACCTTCCAGCCTCAGATTTTACCCATGATATCTTAGCCCAGCTTATGATTTTTTGCAGATATGTAGACCAGACAGGACCATGAGCTGGCTGCCTTTGAGTGGCAGAGCTGGGACCATGATAGACCTTTGATCAGGTCTAGTCCTCCTTGGCTGTAGTCTATGGTGTCACAAAGGGTTGGACATGACTTAGTGATTGAGCATGAGTCCTCCTTAGTGACCGTTCACAGGGGAAGGTCTTTCCTTAAGATACTCAATTGTGCGGGCATCTTTCTCCATAAGAAAACCTGTCTTCCAGGCTCTTCCACAGCCCCAGTGAACGAATGGGTTTCCCATTTAAATGACAAGGAAGATCGTACAGTGAAGTTGCAGCCAGAAAGGTCAAACTCGTCATCTTTTTTTACCAAGAGGAACCGTATACACCACTTCCACTGCTGATGTGGGCTGCCCATGATTTTGTACTCCAGGAGGTCACTTAATCAGCTATCCCAAATCCAGATTTCCTTGAAACCCTGTCCCTTTGGGTGTTTTATATTCCTTTATCTGGGCTCTAAGAGGACATATCTGGTAGACAAAGTATCTGGAAACTGAAGCCTTGTGCTGCATAGTTTCACGAATGATGAAAACAAGAGGAAATGAATCCAGTGTGTCATAAAGGAGGAATTAAGCCCTGGAGGACGGCAGAGTTTCTGGGGTCAGGCTGACTGTGACCATTACGATGCTGTTGACAAGAGGCAGTGTAGTAAAGTGGTTAGAACACGTTTAGTTATCATATGGTATCCCGAATGGAACCCTGGTATAGTAAAAGGACATTAGCTAAAAACTAAGAAAATCTAAATTGTGGCCTTCACTTAACAATAGCAATATTGTTTTGTTATTTAAAGCAAATGCATCATCCTAATATAAGATATCAGAGAAGGCAATGGCAACCCACTCCAGTGTTCTTGCCTGGAGAATCCCAGGAACTGGGGAGCCTGGTGGGCTGCCATCTATGGGGTCGCACAGAGTCGGACACAACTAAAATGACTTAGCAGCAATATAAGATATCGGGCTTCCAGGTGGCACTCATGGTAAAGAACCCGCCAACCAATGCTGGAGACATAAGAGACTCAGGTTCGATCCCTGGGTCAGGTAGATCCCACAGAGGAGGGCATGGTAACCCACTCCAGTAGCCTTGCCTGGAGAATCTCATGGACAGAGGAGACTGGCTGGTTGCAAAGAGTTGGACCCAACTGAAGCAACTTAGCACACACGCAATATAGTATGTTAATACTAGGAGGGGACTTCCCTGGTCATTCAGTGGTTGAGAATCTGCCTGCCAATATGGGCAGACATGGGTTTGCTCCCTGATCTGGGAAGATCCCTCATGCTATGGCGCAACCAAGCCCATGCAACGTAACTATTCAGCCTGTGCTCTAGAGCCCAGGAGCCACACTATTGAAGTCTATACACCCTAGAGCCTGTGCTCGCCAACAAAAGAAGCCACAGCAATAAGACGCCTACATACTGCAACTAGAGAGTATCCCCTACTCGCTGCAACTAGAGGAAAACCTGTGCACCAACAAAGACTCAGCACAGCCAAAAATAACGAAATAAATATAAACATTTAAAAAAAGAGTAGGGGCAACTGGATGTGAGGTATAATGGGAACGCTATATCATCTCAATTTTTCTGTAAATCTAGAATCGTTCTAAAAAGTAAACTTTTAACACATGGAAGAGGGACTTGATGAGGAAATAGATGAAACAGGATTTGACCCAGAAATAATAACTGTTGAAGCTGAGTCATGGGTACAGGGAGGTTCATCACACTCTTCCGTCTACTTATATGCTTGAACTTCTCCACTGAAAAAAAATTTTTTAATAACTTTCAATAAGGAAATGAGATTAAAAAATACTATCCTAGATGACATTTCCTCCACAGTTCTATTTAAACGTCAGTAAACTTACCATCAAGTAAAAAAAAAAAAAAAATTAGTAATAAGAAGCCTGATTTTGACAACCCAACTCAATCTAAAGCACCATTTGCTTACTGAATAAAGTCCTCTCACATGATATTCATAGCTACCACAGACAGTAGACAGCTGTGCTCTCTGTGGAACTAGAGCTCTATGTATCTATAAATTTCATATGCTATTCACCTATTTCTGGTTAAACTGACTCATATGAATATTTCCGAGTAGATTTACTCTCCAGCTTTAAGACAGTTGCTTCTTATTGCTTTTCTCTCTCCATCCACCAGGCTTGTGCTTCCCTGGTGGCTCAGACAGTAAAAATCTGCCTGCAATGCAGGAGAACTGGGTTCGATCCCTGGGTCAGGAAGATCCCCTGGAGAACAGAATGGCAACTTACTCCAGTATTGTTCCCTGGAGAATTCCATGGACAGAAGAGCCTGGAGGGCTACAGTCGGTGGGGTCGCAAAGAGTTGGACACAACTGAGCAACTAACACACACACACACACATCCACTAGGCTTGGGATGAAGACTGTGTAATACACTGGGGAGTATTTACAATTCAATAACCACCACAAGCAATCCCAACTCCTATGTTTTACATGACTTATTACGTAATTGATAATATGTAGCTTTTTGGTTAAAGTTGAGTAAATAGCAGAACAACAGTACTTGCTATGTTAAAAAATCTTTCAAAATGATCATGAATCAAGGAAAAATATACTCTCATTTATTTTCTAAGATAGTTTACTTTTCAAAAAACTAGTCAAACAGCATAGTTAAAGGTGATAAAATAATAATTAGTGTAAGGGTACCATACAATAATGGTAGAAGTAAGTATTGTATAAACAGGGAAACTGCAGCAATGACAGATTAAAGCTGAACTCTCAGAACCGGTGAGTGACAAAGCCAGCTACATAAACACAAGTCTGAACGAACTTAAAGCCCATGATTTCTGAATTAGATCAGACACCTTTCTTCCAAAATCTTCCATACAAAGACAAACTGAAAAACCTAAATGCACCCTTAGCCTCCAGTCAGTGTCTTTCCTCTCCAGATAGAGACCAATGGGTCAACACTAGTATTCTAGTAATCTTGCCATTACATTAAGAAGACCCATGGCCTAGGTTTTGTCCTTCTCCCTCAATTCCCCTGTGCAGCTCATTTTTCTTTATATTTACCAAGGTAACGCAATCATTCCTGTTGCTGTATTATTTAATCCCCAAACAACTGTTTTCACTGTTTTTGCCATTGCCAAGGATGGACATTTATAGGGTTATTCCCACCTACAACACAAGGAGTTTTGCTATTATTTATTAAATGCGCTGGATTGCTGGTGTGCAAAACATTTGCTTATGAAAACAACATTGACCCAATTTAAGAAACTGCCTGCAAGAAGAATTATGTGGGAGTTGCACAATCTAGACTTTGATATTAACAAAAGCAGAGTCTTGGGAACAGGACAACAGCCTCTAAACTTCAGTCATTTCAAGCCTCACCTCTTTAATTCATACATCCAGCCATTTATTTATTCACAAGTATTTACGAGACATACTGCAGGCCAGATACCACACTGAGAGTGGCTGAGGGAGTAACTTACAAGCTACTTACAATGTCTCCCCTCCACTTTACATGGTTCACTGGAGTAGACCAGATGGAGCCCCAGAAAAGTAAGAAAGCACACGATCCCTTCTGCAAACAACTCTGTGTCCATGACTTTTCTGAAGGGATGTTAATATTTCACACCAGCTCCATAAAGAGCTTGATGAAAGAATGGATGAGATAATGCCTGTAAACCCTGGTCACTTTCTAAACTAAGGTTACCAAATACAGATTTAACCAGGTAACACTTTCACAAACTGCTTTATTCCTGTGTGCCACCAACAGGACTCCACTCTTTTACCCTGCCATTGTCAGTGGAGCTTCCAAGGAGCAAGGCCAGTTTCTTGCCAGGGGCCTCAGGAGCGTGTAGAATCCTCAGGCGCACTGGATTCTAATACCCCTGTTAATCCTCAGCCTTTTTTTTTAAACTCTGCATGCTTTGGCTTCACCTACAAAAGACCTAACAAAGATTTTCTACAGAACAAACATCAGCAGAGAGAATAATTGTAAGACTCCTTACAAAAACAACTGTGAGGAGTATTTAGAGAAAGCCAGCAACGAACAAACTTGTCCCCACTTGCTGAGGAACCCAGGAGCTGTTCTGTTGAACTAGCCTCACTCACACAGGAGACAAGCCTCCCAGCCTAGCTCATGACGGGTCTTGTCATAATTCAGCTGGAGCCGGTGGTAAATATCCACCTGTCTATTACTCATTAATACAGAGAGACAGGATGTCAGCTGTTTCCGTGACTTGGAGAATCATAGGCTTTTACCACCTTCTGGCTTACTCTCAAAGTAATATTAGAGACAATAAGGAAGACAAAGAAAAAAAAGACAGGAAGATGCAATGTCAAAAATAAAAATAAATCACCATTGTCTGAAGGGTACAAAGATTACAGCCTTTATTTAACTTGCTTTACAGATTTTCACAATTTACTTTGGCAGTTTGGTCATCTTCTTAGATGCAAAATAAAAGTCTTAGGAGAAAAATAAAAGTCTCCAGACTGGTTTACATATGGGAAATCTTATTCTGCTAAGGCTTATAATCACTTTGATCTTTGATAGTTATTAACCCAAATAATTGATGATTATTATATATATATAATATATATATTATATATATGATGAAACATTTGCTGATGTTTCATCATATATATATAACTGGTGCTGACGTCTACTTGGGCAGTAAATAATTTGTGTTATATGTTACATAAAATGTTTAATGAAGATATGATTAGAGATCCTCTAATCCCTGGGTAGCTTGGTTGGTAAAGAATCTGCCTGCAATGCAGGAGACCTGGGTTCAATCCTTGGGTCAGGAAGAACGCCTGGAGAAGGAAATGGCAACCCATTTTAATATTCTTGCCTGGAAAAATCCCATGGACAGAGGAGACTGGTGGATTATAGCCCATGGGGTCAGAAAGAGTCAGAGGCGAGTTAGCGACTAAACCACCACCATTCTGAATATTAAACAGAATAACTTCCTGACTTCAATTTAAATCTCAGGATATACTTTCTGTACCAGTTACAACACTAGTGATTGTAACAAATAAGTGTGAAAATTCAAGGGTTCAACCCAACATGAGTTGATTTCTCACTCATGCCCAAGGTGGGCATTTCAGGAGAGTAGTGAACTTTCCATCACGTGAGGAGTCAAGGACCCAGGCTCTGTCCATGCAATGGGGTCCCCTCCCTCCATTCCTTAGAACCGTGTCATCATCTGCATTCAGTGATGGGAGGGGACAGGGGGCATGAAGAAGACACAGCCCCGATCAGATACCGCGGCCTCAAAGTGACACACACCACACATGGGCAAGGAAACCAGAGGCAGTCCTTCCTGGGAGGACTGTTACATGCAGTCCTTCCTGGGCAGCCACTTCCAAGGAGTGCACACCTTGGAAGGAAGGACGCAAATTCTAAGGGACAGTGAGCCCCATCTGCTGTGAGCACAAACCTATAGGGATGAGGTGCACAAAGCAAATTACTCCTGAGTGCCTTCCCAATTCACTGGCCAGTGCCTGAAGTTTTCCAGTCTTTTGTTTAGGTTAGGACTGTGACTACCTGTTCTAAGGCAAATGTGCTTCCAACGGTTCAGCTACTTATATTGTGAACAACTTTCCAGTCCTTACTTTATAGAAGAAATTGGTAAAGTGAAAAAAGGCATGAGAAGATGAGAGCTTCAAGGTATGCAGGGGAGAAGAGAAACCAGGAGGAGGACTGTGGAATCCCTTCCTCTGAAACCTATAGCCAGAGCCCTGGGACCCCCAGAGATGATTTTGTCCTCAGTGAAACTGCAAACAAATTCTGACCTTGGCTATGAAAAATGAAGCTCCTGAACTCAGTGGCTCTGGAAACGCACAGTCAGTCATACCCATAGCCCATCAGGTTCTGGTCCTATAACCAGGACTAGTGTTTGACCTTTGGCCAGCTACTGTGACAGAGTCCTTGCCTTAAACAGCTCCTATAACTGTCTCTTTGCTTCCATGACTTAAGTTTGCATGGTAATACCTGCCACCCCAGTCTTGTTCCCCTCCTCTTGCCACCTCAGTGTTAATCAGTGGTGGAAGAATGGTCTCAGAACTATTTGTCTAAATTGGCCTTTAAAGTTTAATAGTAAAAGACTGGTTAGTAGTAACAATATAACATAAAACCTTCGGAAGGAAAGGAGAATGTTTTGTGGATCATTTGTTTTGTGCATGACCGTTTTAAGTTATTAGTTTTTTGAATCAGTATTTTTTTGTTTGGTTTTGCTTCGTGTTTTCGTGTTTTTGTTTAGGTGATTTTTTTTTTTTTTTGGCATGTACTTGCTTTACAATATTGTGTTAGTTTCTGCTGTATAGCAAAGTGAATCAGCTTTATGTACACATGTATCCCCTCCCACTTGGCCCTCCCTCCCTCCTCAGCTTCCCTCCACATTCTCCCATCTAGGTCATACCAGAGCCCCGAGCTTAGCTTCCTGTGCATTCCAGCAGATTCCCACTAGCTTTGGTGTTGTATATATGTCAATCCCAATCTCCCAAATGGCCCCACCCTCACATTCTCTTCCTGCCCACATCTATATCTCTGTTCTTGCTCTGAAAATAAGTTCATCTGTACCATTTTTCTAAATTCCACACATCATCTTTGCAGTAAGTCAAGAGTAGCATGAGGATTATGATCCCATTTATAAAAATAAAGTAGAACCATAGGTAGGGTGAGCACTCATTCAATGAATGCAGCTATCACATGGAAGAGCCAAGACCTGAAATCAGACCTTTCATTCTCCATCCAGTATTCCTTCTACTAGGAAATACTGTTCCACTGAATACACTTCTTCCTCTAGGCCTGCGTTTGGGGCCCATTTGCTGGCACAGTCCCCAGCCCTCTCTGGGTCTTGAGTTCTGTTCCTTTGATGCTCTTAACCCACAGATAGTTCATTATGGATTACAACTATGGATCTACAAAGCTATGGTTTTTCCAGTAGTCAGGTATGGATGTGAAAGTTGGACCATAAAGAAGGCAGAGAGTCAAAGAGTTGATGCTTTTGAACTGTGGTGCTGGAGAAGACTCTTGAGAGTCCCTTGGACTGCAAGAAGATCAAACTAGTCAATGTAAAGGAAACAAATCCTGAATATTCATTGGGAGGACTGATGCTGAAGCTAAAGCTCCAATATTTGGCCACGCGATAAGAAGAGCTGACACTTTGGAAAAGACCCTGATGTTGGGAAAGATTGAAGGCAGGAGGAGAATGGGACGACAGAGGATGAGATGGTTGGATTGCATCACCTACTCAATGGACATGAGTTTGAGCAAGCTCCGGGAAATGGTGAAGGACAGGGAAGCCTTGCGTGCTGCAGTCCACAGGGTCACAAAGAGTTGGACATGACTGAGTGACTGAACAACAACTACCTACCAAGCACTTGATGACCAAACAAATAGGCTATTTCCCCTTACAGAGATGAGTCTATTCACCAACAAGTAAGGGTATACTTTCACACAATGTTAAGTGCTGCAAGGGAAAAAAAATGATGAAATATAAGAAATACAGGTGGCAGATGTAGAGACACAGGGAGAGGACACCTACTTGGACAGGGCTGTCAGGAAAGCCTCTCTAAGGGGTTATTTCAGCCAAGACCCAAGACATGCTGGGTCCTCAGTGAGAAGAAAGTGATGGTTTTGGTGAGTGGGAATCTCTGCACCAAGGACAAGATGGACAGGAATAAGGAAGGGGAAGGGAGCCCATGGGGCTACAGCAGGACGGGGGAGAGGAAGAAAGATGTGTTTGGAGAAGTAGCAAGTCCAATCATGGAAGAGTTTAAATTCTATTTGATTTGCAGTTGGGATCCACTGAAGAGTTTTTAAACAGGAAACTGATGTGACCACATGTATTAAGGGATTTGTCTTCTTTTACTAAAGAGAATAGGGCTTCACCAGTGGTTCACCTGGTAAAGAACCTGCCTGCCAGTGCTGGAGATGCAAGGGATGTGGATTCAATCCTTGGATCAGGAAGATTCCCTGGAGGAGGAAATAGCAAGCCACTCCAGTATTCTTGCCTGGGAAACCCCATGGACAGAGGAGCCTGGTGGGCTACAGTCCACGGGGCCACAAAGAGTCACACACAACTGAGTGTGGATGCAAAGAGAACAGAGAAGGAACAGATGAAGACAGAGGCACTAAGATGAGATGGTGGGGTCTTGGAATATGGTCACTGCAGACAGACAGAGCTCAAAGCAGAGCTGAGATGTAGTCTTCAAGGTGTGGGTTGGCCAAAAAGTTTGTTCAGGTTTTCCCATAAGCTGGTACAGCACATCTGAATGAACTTTTTGGCCAAGCACTAGATTGACGGGACTTGCTGATGGACTGGCTTTGAGCACCAAGAGAAAGGGGGGAATTAATTTTCTCTTTTCAGGCCTTTGGCTTTTGCAACAAATGTCTAACCGGGGACATGTCTTCAAGTGCTCACTCATCATGATGGTCAAACCTGGCTGAGCTTTGGATTTGGGGAGACAGGGGACTTGGTTCATTTTACAGTGACCAAAGATGCATTTTTTACCATATTTTAATGTTCCTGAAGTCAGGATGTGCCTTAACATCACTATCAAGGGAAAGCTCCAGAGGAGTAAACTGTGACGACATTGTTATCCCTTGTAAATAAGTAAACAGCCTAGGGTAGACGTTATTTGCTCAGGCTGTCAAGTCACCTAAGTTATTCACACTGATTGTGCAACAAATGATACATTTTAACATGTCTTATTTAGCAAGTTTGCATAAAGATTACACCATAAAGCAGTCTTGAAACAATAAAGCAGTGTGCAGAAGAATAAGAAATAAAATTTATTTTTGTGTCTTAGCTAAAAGACACAAATGTATCACAAATGAACCACATATTTGACTCTGGAAAACTAATCATTTAAACATCAAGCAATAAGCTAGTTTTTCTAGGCTCTAAAACCTGAAAAGAGATACAAGGAAGTAAACTTGGGCTGAGGTGGGTGGAGAGTGGCTGGAAGGGCTGTCATTGAGAAATGTATAAATGTATTGTCGGTCATGAAGCAGGTAATGTATTAAAGACACTATAAAATTGCTCAATCCATCCCTTCTGTGATTTCATCATAGAATTTTCAGTGCTAGGAAAATCCATTTGAGTTGTTCAAGTACCGAACATTTATCTGGCTAAAACATTCAGCTGACTTTCAAAGAAGCTACTTGAATTCCAGTGAGATGAAATTCGATTAACTGTAGGAAGATGATATGCCAGACATCTTACTTGTACTTTGATTTTCTCTGTTTTAGCAAGTAAGGAAGGATCTTGAGTACCTTGTTGCAGGGACATCTCCACCCAAGAAAGCTAAAGAGACATGAGGGGTGTAATGTCTGAACCCTGCGTAATATAAGCATGACAGTGAGAGAAAGAACCAACTATTTATGTTCAGCCTGATCTCTCTGTGGGTGACCAGAGAAGGTAAGAGGTAGCCAACCTGCATGTACAGTTGTTCTGGGCTAGGGGAGAGTGGAATCACCTGGCATTGAGAAGTGGCGTCTTTGGTCAGAGATGGCACGGAAGCAAGGACCAACTTCGACAAACCATGCTGATCCCTGCCAGGAGCTGCCTGTGGAAATCAAAGAAGAGCAGCGATGGCCCCACATGCAGTGTTCTTGGACACACCCGTTCTTCTTAATTAAGGTAGCAAGGAATTATATACATGCTTCACTGTAAGAAAAACAATGACAAAAATCCAAATTCAGAAATGGCATCAATGCTGTGACATTAACGAAAAGTACCAGCAGGCATCTAATACGCAAATAATGCCTATGGGATCAAGGATTTCCTTGAGATAAGATCCATTTCTCTTTAACACCGTGTTTTGGTTGAGGACAACATCAATGAAAAATAATTTTGTTAATCTATTTTTCTAATTCTTTGGAGATGCCCAGTATTTGGTCTGGGTTAGCCTCACAGGTCCCAATACTGCATTCATTGTTTGCCTGATCTGAGCAAGATGTAGTCATTATTACTCACGCTTCCTTAAATATTAGAATTCTGTTACAACCGCTGTGTTATCTCACAAAATATTTCCTGATAAATGCTGGAACCATCCCCACACAAGATATTATTCCCATTTCCTGGTACAGAAACTGAGGCTTAGAGAAGTTTTGAGACACAATCAAGGTCACCCAGCTAATAAGCATGAAAGCCAGCTTCAAACAGTGTTGTCTCCTTCAAACTTTTCCTATCACTTGTTTCCACGTGGCAATCTGCCTGAGAGGTGGAGATCTTTTAATGGGACTCTTATCAGATATACCAGAACATATGGTTATTGTCCCTGAAGGTATACTCCAGAGGACTAGTTAGCCTCTAACTAGCAATTTCAACTTAGAACTCTTTTCTGGAAACTGCCTTCAGACCCTGTTTACAGGCTGCAGAAGAGAATGTGTCTCAAGCTTATAATCATCTCTCACAAAGAGAAATAAGAAGCTGCCTCCTCCATGTGAGTTTAGGAATATGAAAAATGTCTCCATATCTTCCCCAGATAACTCTCACCTACTGGATGAAGCCTGAAATCCCCCCCTAGTAAGCACTTAATGCCTTTAATTTAAAAGTTTGATGCTGTGTTACAATGGAAAACCCTGCTAGAAGAGTAACAAAGGATCTAAACGTGAAGTGCCAAGCGGTATCCTTCTCGTTGTAATTATTCTCATTCTCTCTTATCCTATTGTGCATGCTCACTTATTCGTGTTTGTTTAGTGTTTTTTTGTTTTTTTCTTCTCACCTTTGCTCCTGAGTTTGAGAAACAAACTCATGCTGGAATGTTAATATCTGTTCTTATAATTGATGTCTTATTTGCCCTAAGTAATTTGTATGTTAACAGCAACTGTCTGGAAATATATTCTTACTGGTAAAATTTTCAAGCCAATGTGCTGTGCTTAGTCACTCAGTCATGCCCAACTCTGTAATCCCATGAACTGTAGGCCACTGGGGCACCTATGTCCATGGAATTCTCCAGGCCAGAATACTAGACTGTGTTGCCATTCCCTTCTCCAGGGCATCTTCCTGACCCAGAAATCGGACCCAGGTCTTCAACACTGCAAGCAGATTCTCAACTGTCTGAGCCACCAGGGAAGTTTTTTTGCAGATGTATCATCCTATACAAAATCACTGCAGATGGTGACTGCAGCCATGAAATTAAAAGACGCTTACTCCTTGGAAGAAAAGTTATGACCAACCTAGATAGCATATTGATAAGCAGAGATATTACTTTGCCGACTAAGGTCCGTTTAGTCGAGGCTATGGTTTTTCCAGTAGTCATGTATGGATGTGAGAGTTGGACTGTGAAGAAGGCTGAGTGCCGAAAAATTGATGCTTTTGAACTGTGGTGTTGGAAAAGACTCTTGAGAGTCCCTTGGACTGCAAGTCCATTCTGAAGAAGATTGGCCCTGGGATTTCTTTGGAAGGAATGATGCTGAAGCTGAAACTCCAGTACTTTGGCCACCTCATGCAAAGAGTTAACTCATTGGAAAAGACTCTGATGCTGGGAGGGATTGGGGGCAGGAGGAGAAGGGGACNTCCAGTAGTCATGTATGGATGTGAGAGTTGGACTGTGAAGAAGGCTGAGTGCCGAAAAATTGATGCTTTTGAACTGTGGTGTTGGAAAAGACTCTTGAGAGTCCCTTGGACTGCAAGTCCATTCTGAAGAAGATTGGCCCTGGGATTTCTTTGGAAGGAATGATGCTGAAGCTGAAACTCCAGTACTTTGGCCACCTCATGCAAAGAGTTAACTCATTGGAAAAGACTCTGATGCTGGGAGGGATTGGGGGCAGGAGGAGAAGGGGACGACAGACGGCTGGATGGCATCACTGACTCGATAGACGCGAGTCTGAGTGAACTCCAGGAGTTGGTGATGGACAGGGAGGCCTGGCGTGCTGCGATTCATGGGGTCGCAAAGAGTCGGACACAACTGAGCGACTGAACTGAAATGATCATCCTATACTGATAATCATTTTTCAATCTTTTAAATTTTGTTTCTTCTAATTAGAATATAGTTTTGGAGGCTCAAGCAGATTTCATATGGAAACTTATTTTCCAGTTAAAATTACCTTGGAAATTTCCATCTATCCCAAGTTTTTTCTACAAGAGGAAAACTAGAGGTACTTTGACTCTATTTAGCTTGAGCAGAAGTCTTTCAGAAAAATTACTGATGCCATTCATTTGCTATTCCTTTTAGCAACCATGCAGAATTATTTATTTTACTACCTATAACTGAAATACCAAAAAAATCTTATTTCCAAACCACTGGATGGGGTTTTAGAGTTTAGAATATGGATGTTTTTATTCCTTTACATGATCAAACAGAAAGTAATAAGCCTGACCTTTCAATTTAGTAGTGGGTAAATAATGCTGTATACTAGTCAAATATCCCTTTCACTCTGTGATGCCCAGAAATGCATACAGGTATGAACAGAAGAAACACAACCATGTCTGTGTTTGTGAAACCAGGACCTCATACATCAAAACAGACCATATTACATTCCCATGTTCTTGTTTCCTCAAGTTCCATTTAACATTGACCACATTTGCAAAAACTTATCGACAGAAAGACTTTTCATCAAAGAGACAAAATTTAGGTCACATATTTTGCTTACTCTTTTTCTAAGTCTCGACCAAGCAGCAGTGAAAACAGGTTATTCTCAAACCCAGCCTGTGGTGATCCGTGTTTGAACCAAAAGGAAAAAAACAAATCCATAATCTTACCCCACTTAATATTTAACCTTGACTTTGTTCCTATCCAATTCTCCTAACTAAGAATCTTCAGAGGAATTTTTTTTCATTGGAAGGAATAAAGGAAAGATGGAGAAAGAGGGAAGAAAAGAAAATCAGTATTCTAGACAGAGTGACACCTCCTTACACTAAACCAAAATAATTAAAGGCAGACCCTCTTTGCTTTCCCACCCTGGAGCACACCACGGTTAAATAATTTGGAAAACGGTGGAGCAGAGAATTTTTGCTTTCTTCCTGCATTCTCTGCTCTTAATGTCTCAATACCTTCAGCAAGTTTTTCGGTTCATCAAATCCCCTCCTCATATTCTATTTAAATGACATTAACATTTGCCCACTGGGAATAGGACTGATATTATCAAGTTACTGAACAAAGGCTATGAAATTAGAAACAGACTGTGGGAAAATGTTGGCTCAATGGACAGCACTATATTTCTGTTTCTCTTTTCTGGTCCAGAATGTCAAAGAGATAAGTCTCTGAATTCACACAAGTCCCTTCCCTGCCCTGGCTGAACACTGCATGGCAGATGGCCGAGTGTGGACTAATGTTCTTCAGTAACTTAAGTGTGGGATGGAACCAAAGCCAAGTTATTATCTTCACTTTTTTTTTTCTCTTGATCAGAGAAACAGCTTCAAAACTCATGACCCCATTCTTAAACAGTGAAATGTCTCCTTTAAAAAAACCCTGGGTCATTTTAAGTAACAAACCAGGGAGAGACTATGCTACATGCATTTATCTTGAAGCTAAAAGAACAAGAAGCTTTTAATAAACAGCTATTTTCCAGGCAATATCTTTCTGTCCTTGAAAAATGTTTCTATGAATATATCTCCCAAATAATATTTAAAATATTCTTTTATTTTACATAGAATGTACATAGAGAAATTTGTTTGTTGTTGCTTAGTCATTAAGTCGGAGAAGGCAATGGCACCCCACTCCAGTACTCTTGCCTGGAAAATCCCATGGACGCAGGAGCCTGGTAGGCCGCAGTCCATGCTAAGGGTCAGACAAGACTGAGCGACTTCCCGTTCACTTTTCACTTTCATGCATTGGAGAAGGACATGGCAACCCACTCCAGTGTTCCTGCCTGGAGAATCCCAGGGACAGGGGAGCCTGGTGGGCTGCCGTCTATGGGGTCGCACAGAGTCGGACACGACTGAAGCGACTTAGCAGCAGCGGCAGCAGCAGTCATTAAGTCATATCTGGCTCTTTGTGACCCCATGGACTGTAGCTTGCCAAGCTCCTCTGCCCCTGAGATTTCCCAGGCAAGAATACTGGAGTGAGTGGCCTTTTCCTTCTCTAGGGGATCTTCCAGACCCAGGGATGGAACATGAGTCTCCTGCATTGGCAGGGGGATTCTTTACCACTGAGCCACCAGAGAAGCCCAATTTATAAAGAAATAGATGTTATCCATGTATTAGATCATTCCTGGGTACCCTCCCCCACCACCCAACATCTCTCCCTTCTCTCCAAGAACAATCACCATCCTGAATGTATTGATCATTCCTTTCTTTTTATTGTTTTACTTTTTATATGTGGATCACTAAACAATTTGTTTAGTTTTGTTAGCTTTGGGCTTTAGTTAGATAAAATCACAAAGTATGCATGCTTACACGATTTGCTTCTTCCATGTAATATTTTCTAAGATTATCTATGTTGACACCGTAGCTTTCATTCATTTATATACACTCCTATATATAGTATAAATACACCAGAATGTATTTATAGATTCTGTAGTTAATGAACATTTAGGTGTTTCGTGGTTTTTTTAGGTTTTTTCTTTTTCTGGTTCTTCATGCCTCAGAATCATGCTATTATGAACATTCTTGTACATATCTGATAAATACACCAGAATGTATTTATATATTCTGTAGTTAATGAACATTTAGGTGGTTTTTTTCAGTTTTTTTTTTTTTCTGGTTCTTAACGCCTCAAAATCATGCTATTATGAACATGCTTGTATATATCTGATAATGTTCCCATGCAGGAATTCCTCCAGGAGTTTTTTGTTTGGTTGATCGGTTTTGTTTGGGAGTGGGGGTTGTTTTAAGTTTAGTTTTTTGTTTTTTTTTTTTAACTTATTTGGCTGTATCAGGTTTGATGCTGGGAAAGACTGAGGGCAAGAGGAGAGGAGATGATGGTTGGATGGCATCATCAACTCAAAGCACATGAGTTTGAGCAAACTTCGGGAGACAGTGAAGGACAGGGAAAGCCGGGCTGCTGTAGCCCACGGGGTCATAAAGAGCTGCGCACGACTTAGCAACTGAATGGCAATTGGGTCTTAGTTGCGGCACTCGGGCTCTTTGTTATGGTGCATGGACTCTGGAGCACTTGGGTTTAGTAGTTATGGCATTCAGGCTTAGTTGCCCAGAAGCATGTGGGATCTTAGCTCCCTAATCAGGGATCAAACCTGTGTCCCCTGCATTGGAAGGCGGATTCTTGACCACTGGATCACCAGGGAAGTCCCCCTTCCAGGAGTGTTACTGTTATTGTTGTTGGGTCGCTAAAGTGTGTCTCACTCTCTGTCCTTCACAATCTCCCAAAGTTTGCTCAAATTCACTTCCATTGAGTTGGTGGTGCTAGCTAACCATCTCATCCTCTGCCGCCCCTTCTCTTGTCTTCAATATTTTCCAGCAGCAAGATCTTTTCCAGTGAGTCGGCTCTTCACACCAGGTAGCCAAAGTACTGGAACTTCAGCTTGAGCAACAGTGCTTCCAAAGAATATTCAGAGTTGGGTCCCTTTAGGATTAACTGGCTTGATCTCCTTATAGTCCAAGGGACTCTCAAGAGTCTTCTCTAGCCCCTCAGTTCAAAAGGATCGATTCTTTGGCACTCAGCCTTCTTTATGGACCAACTCTCACATCTGTACATGACCACTGGAAAAAACATAGCTTTGACTATACAGACTTCTGTCACCAAAGTGATGCCTCTGCTTTGTAAATAGGCTAGAATTTTATCAAAGGTCCTCAAGACAAATTCTACCTTTACTGTATAGAGCTAAACTCTTTTGCAAGAGCCTATACAAGTTCACACTCCCACCAGCAGAGGGTGAGGTTTCCATTGATCCATATTCCTTTCAACACTTAGCACTAACTTTGAATTTTTGCCAGTTTGATAACTGGTGAGTGGTGTTTCATTTGAGTTTTATGTTTCATTTTAATGATTACTAATAAAAGATAACATTTTCATATGTTTATCAGTCAGTCAAGTATCTTTATCTATAGGATGAAAGAAAGTGCAGTTAGTTGCTCAGCCCTGACCGACTCTTTGTGACCCCACGGACTGTAGCCTACCAGCCTCCTCCGTCCATGGGATTTTCCAGGCAAGAGTACTGGAGTAGGGTGCCATTGCCTTCTCCAGGGGATCTTCCCGACCCAGGGATTGAATTTGAGTCTGCTGCATTTCAAGCAGACGCTTTACCGTCTGAGCCACCAGGGAAGCCTTTTTTCTATAGAAGATAGGCCTATTCATGTCCTATCTACTTTATTATTGAGTAAATTTGTGTATTTCTCTCTTCTTCATTAGCAGGAACTCTTTGAATATTCACAATTCCAATCCTTCGTGATTTCACACTTTCATAATATCTTTTCCTAGCTTTTTGTTCATCTTTTCATTTTCTTTGTAGTTATCAAAAGTTGTTCATTTTGATGTGATCATTCCTCAATTATTCTATTTATGGTTTGAAGTTTTAGTGTCATAAGAAATCCTTTCTTGCACAAAGACTATAAAATCATATGAAAGAAGTAATATTATTCATGTTTCCTTTCCAGTCCTCTTTCTCCTCTCCGCTTCTGTCTGCCACCTTGCTCCTAGTATAGGCTAGGGCCACTTTCTTGATTATAGCCCAGTTCAGACCTACTCCCTGTGAATCATTTTCTATAACTCCTGGCTCTGTGCTCTTGGCTCTGCCCTCTGAGTCATCCTTCCTTTCCCATAAAAATAGCCCAAGGTTGCAGCAGAGTAGAATTCTAAGCTTGTTCCTGTTGGCAGTAAGTGGGAAATCCGAAGTCTTCTTTTCACTTTGTGATGCCTCTGCCCTCTTCAGTCCAAGCTAGTATAAACACATATTTAACTTACCAATATAAAATGCCAAGATAGAGAGCAACAAATTTAAAACGTATACTCAATACTTCTATAAAGAGGCAATTAAGAAAATAAGCAGTTGCAGGCTCTGATGCCAGGCAGACTTTAGTCAAACACACAATCCACCACTTTCTAGCTCTGTAAACACGGGCTCATGTAAGTTCTCTTTATTTCAGTCCTATTATCCTAAAATGTGAATAAGGAATGTAAATAAGTCAACGTTTAAAATACCTTCAGGACCTGCTACATGGTGAAAACTAAATACATTTTGGTTATTGTGAAATGGTTTTTATTCCTTGTCACACAGCATTTACTTCCAGATTAACAAGAAAAAAATTGACAGTAACAATTGAGCCAAGAATAATCATAAGTTATTTTAACCAACATTTTAAAAATATAATAAGTAGTGGTGGAATTATTTTTGCAGCTTTATATAGTTTCTTTCTTTTTTTTTTTTTTTTTTTTAGGTTAAAGCATCACCATTTAATGGGAAAAAGCACTGAACAGATGTTAGAAGTCTTGACTTTTCAGACTGGCTCCTCCTCTAACCAATAGCTACTTGACATGCTGCTGCTGCTGCTAAGTCGCTTCAGTCATGTCCAACTCTGTGCGACCCCATAGACGGCAGCAACTCGTAACCCTCTTAAGGCTTTAGTCTTTATATCTTCAGAAGAGGAATTCTATCCCCTGCTGTGTTCTCTCTCTGTGGTTATTGTCACCATCAAATGAGACAATGAAGATGCCCAAAGGAATCAGAACTATCACTGAGTACCCACTGTTGCCAGGTGCTGGGTGTACAGCACCCAGATCTCTCAAATACCCTGGGAGGGATAAGGAATTTTGAGAGCAACTCGCATTAAGGAAACAGACTCAGAAAGTTTAAGTGACTTGTTTTGGGTTACTTGCTAAATGTAGTTTGAATGGAGACGTGTCTCCAGCCCACACACTCCCTCATGACATCACACTTGGAAAATGGTCATGCTTTTGTCATTGCACCCTGGATCATGTTAACCAGGATGAATGAGGCGGACTTGCGAAGACAGACCTGGAAGCAGATGTGGTCAGTGAGGTGGGGATGTGGAGTGAGGGGGCAAGGCCAGGGCTGCAAGATGAGTTGGAGAGCCAGAACCTAGGTATGTGGCTGCAGTGCCATCAGATAAATATAGGAAATCTAAATGGAGGGAATGGAACATCTGTATGGAATAGCATCCTTAAAACCAGAGGTGAGGAAGTTTGCAGGCAAGGCAGATAAAGTAGCTTCAGCATGAGGAAGCTAACAGCAGACAGGGGCACCTCTGAGTTAGAGATCACAGGGTGGGAGAGATTTTTATCTGTTTTGCTCACTGCTGCACTCCCTATGACTAGTGGATAGTAAGTGTCAGTAAGTAATTATTGGATGAATTTGGGGGTGTCTAAGGAGAAGAGAGTTCCAGAAAGTCACTGAGGTAGTGAAGTTCAGCTAAAGATCATTTCCACCTTATCCGAAGGAATGACTTACTGCCGGGTCAAGAAACCCTGATCCACGAGGGCCTCCAACTGAAAGTCAGAAATAAACCTTGAAATTCACATAAGGTTAGACCTGCAGGTAGGAGTCAAATGACTTGACTGCAGGGCAGGAGAAAGCACTAGGGGGGAAAAAATCAAGCTCATCTCTTTCTCAGTCTCCCCTCACACGGCTTCACAAAAATGCTACCTGTCCTAACTCCATGCCAGCTCCCACTTCCTTTCTGGATCAGTGAGTACTGGGCACCCTGGTGCATTTGTAACTGGGCTCTGAAAACATATTCTCCAGGTATTCTCATTTGAAGCTATCTTTAGAGGAAGACCTAGCTCTCTACTCCAGCTGGTCCCCCAGAATTCAGTCTGTGTTTCTGTGGGTTTCTGTGTTTCTGGTGACCCTTTCATTGATATGAAACCCAAATTTATAACGTGATTCTCTTCTTCTTCTTCTTCTGTTTTTTTTTTTTTTTTTTTGGTTCAGAAGGTAAAGAATCTGCCTGCAATGCAGGAGACCCAAGTTTGATCCCTGGGTTGGGAAGATCCCCTGGGGAAGGGGATGGCAACCTACTCCAGTATCCTTGCCTGGAGAATCCCATGGACAGAGGAGCCTGGTGGGTTACAGCCTGTGGGGTATCAAAGAGTTGGACAATACTGAGCCAAGTAACACTTTTCTCTTTTTTTTTTAAACTTTGTATTTTGCATTGGGGTATAGCCAGTTAACAATACTGTGGTAGCTTCAGGTAAACTTATGGATTCTCTTTTGATACAGAGAATTGCTAGCCCTGAACAGGAACTATCAAAATGTCCATTCACTCTATGAGGCAGATAAGAACTCCTATACTGACTCCTCCCAAGAACTGGAGCCACATGTGAACTTGATGTGTGAACTTTATAGAGGACTGTGCCTCACACAGCCTTGTCCTCACACTTTGCTTTCTCCTCTCCATCCCCTCCCTGTCTGATCTCTCTTTCCTCACTCCACCTCCAGAGCTTAGCACGAATTGCTATCTTCTTTCATGACTGAACTGACTTTCGGATATAGAAGTGGGATCTTTATCTTGCTAACTGTCCCCAAATAAGAGCTCTGGAAAGCTGCTTTACTTTCAGAACTTCTTAACTCAGGATAAAGTATGGGTCCTATAAACCATTAGAAAGCTTTGGACTTTGGTTTAAGGGAACTACTCATCATGGGTGCTAGTTATTGAACATAGAAGAACAAAGATCCCTGTGGTTTTGTAGAATACCTGTCTCCAAATATCAAGAAAATATTATATCAGCCGAGTTGGACAAATGAGTTGGTTAACAGAGTTCTGAAAAGAGATAACACTTAACCATCAGTCATCCTCTGTGCAGTAGAAAGAGCCATAATTAGTCCAGAGGATTTACATTTATTTTTCTGTGATGATCTGAGCTTAATCAAAATATCCAATGGGCATATTTATGTCTATTGTTTTGCGGTCGCTAAGTCATGTCTGACTCTTTAGAGACCCGCATGGACTGTAGCCTGCCAGGCTCCTCTATCCATGTGATTTCTCAGGCAAGAATACTGGAAATGGGCTACCATTTCCTTCCCCAAGGAATCTTCCCAACCTGGGGATTGAACTCACAGCTCTGCATTGGCAGGCAGATTCTTTACCATGGAGCCACTGAAGAAGCCATATTTGTGTCTATCCAACACAAAATAATTGAGTAAAAGCAGGTATTATCTCTATTTTCACACCTGATACAGAAGGCAAATACTCCTAAAATGTTTACTGAAGCTTAAAAATCAAATTCAGAGAAGGCAATGGCACCCCACTCCAGTACTCTTGCCTGGAAAATCCCATGGACAGAGGAGCCTGATAGGCTGCAGTCCAAGGGGTCGAAGAGGGTCGGACATGACTGAACGACTTCCCTTTCGCTTTTCACTTTCATGGACTGGAGAAGGAAATGGCAACCCACTCCAGTGTTCTTGCCTGGAGAATCCCAGGGATGGGGAAGCCTGGTGGGCTTCTATGGGGTCGCACAGAGTCGGACAGGACTGAAGTGACTTAGCAGCAGCAAAAATCAAATTAATCAAAGCAATTTCCCTCGTAGCTCAGAACATAACAGAGCAAAGAACAGCAGAACATTTAATTATATTGATAAAGGAAAACTCTAAAAAGGTTGATTTGGAGAGAGCATAAAGGCAGATGGCATTAGTACAAATTATACTCTGAATTTTGCTTCACGTAGGGCAAAAAGAAAAATAAATTTTTTTTCCAACTATGTTTTTTCATAGAGGAGACTGACATTATTTTTGTCCCTCAGAAAATTACTGAATTCAGGAATACAAATGCTAATGAAAAGACTCTTGGCTTCCTTTCAGTTCCTAACACATACTCTATCAGGAGAAATCTATAGAAAATAAAGCTGCACAGAACTGTAGATGATCACCTGGCTTAACCTTGTCAGGCAGGAATGAGACCGAAGTGCGAGGTGACACTGACTGACAGAAATGAAAACCAATGGAAAAAACACACTGAGGAAAGGAAAGGCTTGTGAAAAAAGTGAAAGTCCTTACTCTACCATGGCCAAGATCAGAGAAAAGTAACATACGCACTATGTGTGCCAGCAAACAGGTGAGTACCATCAGTCCCTTTTAACCTGTCCATAAAACCTCACTTATATCTTGATGATGGGCAATGAGGGTCATCTGGGGAGATAACATTTCTGGTTGTACAGATTATATTCCTATGTCCTGTCCTAATACCCAGGCTGTGCTGTGCTGTGCTTAGTTGCTCTGTCGTGTCTGACTCTTTGCCACCCCATGGATGGCAGCCCATGCCCTCCTAAAGGGAATCTTCTCAACCCAGGGATTGAACCCAGGTCTCCCACATTGCAGGCGGATTCTTTACTGTCTGAGCCACCAGGGAAGCCCAATACCGAGGCTATTACATCTCAAAAACCATGCAATGGACCACATAAGGTCATAAATTAGAGGAAGAAAAGATTTGGAGACCACAGTAATTTTTAATTTCCTAGGATTTATCATAGATTTTTTGAAAATGGTGGTAAAATATAATATAACCTCTACCATTTTAGGCATTTTTAAATGTGCAGCTCAGTATTAAGCACACTCACACTGATGTACAACCAACCTCCAGAACTCTTAATCTTCCAAAAAAAAACCTGAAACTCTACTTCTATACCCACTAAACAACTCCCTCCACCCTCAGCCCCTGACATTCACCATCCTACTTTCAATCTCTATTAACCTGACTTCTCTAGGTACTTCATAGTATGACACAGTATTTGTCTTCTTGTGTCTGGCTTATTTCACCTAGCATAGGGTCCTCGGTGCTCATACACGCTGCATATGTGCCAGAATTTCTTTTCTTTTTAAAGCTGAATAATAGTAAGTTGTATATGTGTATCACATTTATCCATTCACCCATCACTGGGCACTTGGGCTGCTTCCACCTTTTGGCTGTTTTAAACAATGCTGCTACAAACTAGTCTTTCGATTTTAATCCTTTAAGTGTTCCTCAGACCTACATTCATGAAAAGCTACCAAATCAAGTCACTCACACTCCTGCTGAGTGGAAAGACTGACCACAAAAATGTGATGGCTCCTGGGGCTTCCCTGGTGGCTCAGCAATAAAGAATCCACCTGTCAATGCAGGAAACCAGGTTTGATCCCTGGGTCGGGAAGATCCCCTGGAGAAGGAAATGGCAACTCACTCCAGTAGTCTTGCCTGGAAAATCGCATGGACAGAGGAGCCTGGAGGGCTACAGTTCATGGGGTCACAAAGAGTCAGACATGACTTAGTGACTGAACAACATCTGCTAAGATATTAAATTATGTTAAAGACAGGCAGTGTTCCCTGACATTCCATGCTCACAAACATCTTGTTCTATGGTGTTGAGAGGGTGAAATATCAAAATGGGTTCATAGGTGAATGTCCTCTGAGATTATTTGAACCCATAGAATCATGCCGCATCCTTCTGCCCTTCTGGTGTTTCTTTACAAACGTCTTTTTGTTCTATCAGCTGTAGACAGTATCTCTCTCTCTTTATTTATCACTGCACTGGGTCTTCCTTGCTGTGCTTGGGTTTTCTCCATTTGTAGTGAGTAGCGGCTACTCTCTAGGTGTGGTGTGTGGCCTTCTCACTGTAGTGGCTTCTCCAGCAGCATAGCACAAGCTCTAGGGTGTGCGGGCTTCAGCAGCTGCAGCAGGTGGGCTTAGCCGTCCCCACGACTTGTGGAATTTTTCCTGACCAGTGATTGAACCCCGGTCCCCTGCACTGGCAGGCAGATTCTTAACCACTGAACCATAAGGGAAGTCCACCCTTCTGATGTTTTATCATGTACTTATAAGACACAAAATTTTAGGAAAGAAGGATAACATATGAACTCTGAAAAACTATATTCCACTCGGGGAGAAGAGGATATATCAGAGTCTGGGGCAAGAGGCCAATATGTATGATTGAAAATTTCTGAATATTATCCTAACACACATAACTTCTTGAGACCTACACCAATGGCTCCCTGACTTTGATGTATGGCAAAACCAATACAGTATTATAAAGTAAAGTAAAAAATAATAATAATAATAAATAAATAAATAATGATTCTGTTAAAATAGAAAAAAAAAAGATTCCACTGCCCAGTTAAATGTAAAAAACAAAAAATACATACATATATATATATATTCCTTAAGGAAAAGCATTCAAAATTAAGTAGTTTTGTGAATTTAAGAAAATTCCTTAAATGTAAAAGATTTAACTCAATGAAAAAGTCACTTCTTTGCAAAAACAAATAAAAACTATCTCAAGCACATCACACAGGAACCATTTCACCCATGTGGTCTATAAGATGCAATTAGCACCTCACTAGTTACAAGCCAAGCTTCCTCCCTTCCTGCCCCAAGACCTTCACCATGCCTGAGTAAAAGGACAGGAGCCATTAGAACCATTTCAGGAGTTAGAAAACACATGCCCTGGGTGGGTCAATGAGCTGCCACAGGCAACATGATTAGGAAATGACAGAATTGAATGTAGAACTCCAGATGGTTCTGTGGAACACAGGACTGAGAGTGTTTA
This sequence comes from Neotragus moschatus, assembly GCA_006410615.1. Taxonomy (NCBI): domain Eukaryota; kingdom Metazoa; phylum Chordata; class Mammalia; order Artiodactyla; family Bovidae; genus Neotragus; species Neotragus moschatus. The sequence continues at coordinate 349,480 of SJYA01001817.1, forward strand.
GAAACTTCGTAACAATTTACAAAATTTATTCTGTTAAATCTAAAAAAACCCAAAATCGATTAGGGTTTGTATTTTAGATCTTGAGAGTTTCCATTTCATTTCTCATAATTAATTTTACTGTATTCTAAAAAGCATCCATCCACAAAAATTTGAAAATTAAAAAACAAAACAAAACTACTCTTCCACTGTAAAAAGTTTGAGATATACTGTTGGACTCAAATTCCTCTCAAAAACAAATCAATCCATTATCTGTGTATGGGTGAAAATAACCATGTATCAGAAATTATATACACCATCTCAAAATGTGGGCTTCCCTGTGTAATAATTAAGAGGTGCCAATATTCACAACATATGAGAATTTTGTAACCAATTTATAAAAAGCAGCATACAATGCACAAAGAGGTAAAGACTTCCCTTTAAAATAGCAGATGCCCAGGACCAAATCTGAAGGTGTAGGTTAAACGTTACCATCAAGGATACAGCATGGTTTGACAAGGCATAGTTCCTCCTTCATAGTTGCTTATTCATGGCGCGTAGAAGAAACCACAGCCCTGCCCACCCAGGGCTAAGGAGTCAACCACTCCTTAGGTCACCGAACCTCCCTGCTGGAGAGGACATCCTGTGCCTTCCTGTCACCTAGGGTCACTTCACGGATCAGGAATAAATGGCAAAAAGGGTGTCTTTGGCAACCACCTGAATAACCATGTCATCTGCTTAGTGCTGCTGCTGCTAAGTCACTTCAGTCGTGTCTGACTCTGTGCGACCCCATAGACAGCAGCCCACCAGGCTCCCCAGTCCCTGGGATTCTCCAGGCAAGAACATTGGAGTGGGGTGCCATTTCCTTCTGCAACGCATGAAAGTGAAATCGCTCAGTCGTGTCCGACCCTCAGTGAACCCATGGACTGCAGCCTACCAGGCCCCTCCATCCAAGGGATTTTCCAGGCAAGAGTACTGGAGTGGGCAACCCTGTACAATTTTTTTTTCTTTTATATAATAGTTACATTCAGGTACAGTGCAATTTGGGGCTGCCCTGGTGGTTCAGCGGTAAAGAATCCGCCTGCCAGCGCGGAGACACAGGTTCGATCCCTGGGCTGGAAAGATCTCTTGGGGGAGGAAATGGCGACCCACTCCAGTACTCTCATCTGGGGAATCCTGTGGACAGGGGAGCCTGGTGGGCTACAGTCCACAAGGTCTCAAGAGAGTCAGACGTGACCGAGAGACCAAACAACAATACAATTTATAGCATTAAAACCAGATTCTCTTTTGAGTTAATAAACTATGTTCTACAGTTTCTATCTTTGGTAAAATCGGTTCTTTAAAGCCACAGAGTTCATAATAGAACTGCCATGAACTTTGTTGCAAATAGGAATTGTTTCATATTCAGACTTCTTTTCATTACCTTAATTATCAGGTAATTATTCTTTCCTTGTTCTACCCCAAGTAGCACTTTACCTTCCTTGGTGTTTATACATCCAAATAATTGCAGATGGTTATCAAGGCCTATCTTTGTTGTCTCTAAGCCAAGGTGAACCTATTTCATTCCCTTACATGCCCTCCTAAGTCAGCGCCTCCAACCCCCTCAATCATTTTCCTGACTCTTTGTCTGAACATTTTCCAAGAAAATGTCTCTGTCTTTCTTGGTCTCCGGCTCCCAGAACAAATGTGGTTTTCAGTGCCATTTCATCAGGATCGCTTCCCTACCCCCGGGTAAATCTCTTGAATTCTTCACACCCTTTTGGTCTTTTTCCCCCCTGCCTATATCCAGCCTGGGTCCAAGGTATTTCATTGCCCAAGGCAAAATGAGGCTTCTTTTCTTTTACAGCATGTAATTGGATTCATTTCAAAAAGGCTCACACTCTCTCCTCCCCCCTTCCCACTCCCCTTTGGCTCCTGAATTATAGATACACTGCTAAATTATCTGGCTGTAAGAATACTGGAATAGCCATTCCCTTCTCCAGGGGATCTTCTCGACCCAGGGATTAAACCCAGGTCTCCTACATTGCAGGCAGATTCTTTACCATCTGAGCCACAAGGGAAGGCCATATGGCTGCAAGAGATCACAAATAAGTCCAAGGTCTTGTAGGATTTGGAAAGGTCAGAGCCTCTAGGAAGCACACGTATGGACTTGTGGAATAATTCACTTCATTTCTAAAAGCCTCCGTGTCCACATCTTTAAAACTGAACAATGACAAAAAATAAGGAAATGTATGTAAAAATAAGGAAAGAGTATACAAGATTATTTCTAACAGCTAAGGAATGATATGAAGTAAGTCTTTGTTCTTTTTTTGTAATAATTCAGGCTTTGTTAGAAATAATAAAGTCGCAAAATGACTACATGTGGAAGAAGTGCTATCGGTAATTCAGACTTGATGATTTCTCTGCTAGAAGTCTTCAGAATCGTGAAGGGTCTGTCGCTTAAATAAAATACTTAAGGACCATAAATATAATCCCACCTGGGAAGGGATCTTTTTTTTTTTTTCCAAACTTTATTTCCCAGGCAAGAGTACTGGAGTGGGGTGCCATTTCCTCCTCCAGGGTGTCATCCCGAGCCAGAGATTGAACGTGCTGTTTCCTGCCTCTCCTGCACTGGCAGGTGGATTCTTCAGCACTGAGCCACTTGGGAAGCCCGTTTTCTATTGCTGTGTGCTGTGCTTAGTGGCTCAGTAGTATTCAACTCTTGGCAACCTCATGGACTGTAGCCCATCAGGCTCCATGGGGGTTCTCCAGGCAAGAGTACTGGAGTGGGTTGCCATGCCCTCCTCCAGGAGATCTTCCCAACCCAGGGATCGAACCCAGGTGTTCCACTCAGCCATACATATACATGTATCTATCCAGGCTGCCATCCAGGCTGCCACATAACATTGAGCAGAATTACCTGTGTTCTACAGCAGGTCCATTTTAAACACAGCAGCGTGTACGTGTCCATCCCAAACTCTCTTGGGAGGGATTTCGTATAGATGAACAGCTGACCTGCTGGCCATAAGGACCACCTCACTGGGGGAGGCACAGAAGCTGGCTCAGGCAGCAGAGCAGCTGTCCGAACTCTCACCTGCGGAGCTCTGGGCCTGTGTACATGCAAGGGAGGCAGGGCTGATGCAGCATAGCAGACATCTGGAGGCATGATGGGATCAACAGATACTCGGGGGAAAGACAATAAACTCCTGAGAGTGATTGTGATTGATCGCCAATTAAAGTGCAATTGTGCAAGTTGGGGGCCTCCTTAAGCTATATACAGACTCTCACCTTTCACAACCAGAAGGCAAGAAAAATTTCAGATCCAATCCAGAACTTAATTTAAGAGCAGCAAAGCCCCAGGAGAGGCTGTATTCTCAACATATAGCCATTCAGTACTCCAGAGTCAGGGCTCTGATTCTGATTCTGATGGAGTGGGAATGTAAGATAGGGGGTGGCAGTGTCTAAGTTAAAACATTAAAAATCTTAAATTCTAAGATTTTCCTGAGACATCTGGGCCTGCATAAGTGGTTCACTTCTTCCTGTTAAAGGCTAGTGTCAATGCAAATAGTCACTAAACAATCTATGATGAGGAATGGAAGAAAGTTTTATTTGAGCCAAGGATTCTAGCCCAGGAGACAGAGATTCAAGAAGTACTTAAAATGCTTTCCACTGGACTACAAAATGGAGGAGACTTACACAGGCAAAAACTGCAAAATTTCATAAATTGTCAAGAGCTGGCTAGAAGTAAGGATGCTTGTTAAACAAGCATTTGTCACACAGTAATGAGGGGAGACCTCAAGACAGACCATAAGGTTGCAGCTGGTAGCAGATAATTGTTTTGAGAATGGCTGCTGGTGTCGTTGAATTTGAAACAGTTCAGAAAGTTCTCATTGATGCAGAAACAAGTCAGAAACCATATCCATAATGGCCATATCTATCCATGGCTCTATTTTGGATGCCTGAGCCACAGTTTATCCATTTGATTTTTAAATGATTTTAAATACATCATCAGTAGTGACAGACCTCCCTTTCTTAAAAATTATAAAGGAACTTCTGCCTTACGAGTTCACATGCGCACACACACACACACACAGCATTCCTGATCTATTCCAACCTCCTGCCCACCAGACAAGGACTAAGGACTAACTAGGACCAAGGCAAAATAAAATCCTGATAAAGTATAGGATCTTCTAACAAGCAAAGAGATACAACCTTAATATTGCCACAAGACCCCATGATGTACCAGCAGGAACTGGAGGAGTACAGTGGAATTCTGGGTACCACATCAGTAGGGGCAGGACATACACCTGGACTAGAAAGAGTTTCTATGATGGCAGGAGCCTTCTGTGACAGAGCACTTCACCCCTGCCAAGACCTGCGGAGACAATACTCATCCATAGTGAGGCCGGCTCTGGGAAGAAAGTGACAGCCCTCACTGAATGAACAGAAACATCGCAGCTATCGTGGTGAATAGTAAAGAAGAGTCAAAAGACTCAGAGACGTGAGCAAGCTAGAGCGGAATAAATAAATGGTAAGAGTGAATGAATAAATGAGTAAATATCTTCCCTGTCCTTGGAAAGATACAGTTACATATGAATGCCAGAATTTTCTTTCTAAAACGCAAATCTGATCACATGACTCTTCCTTCTCACATACCAAATAAAATTCAATCTCATTGTTTTAAATGTATTATTATTTTTAAATTACATGTGCCTGGCAGGTATTTGCCATATCAAAAAACATTTGTGACATAAATGAATGGACATAGTAGACTCACAAGACTCAGTTCCTCCCACTACCTTCCCTTCTAAATACCTCTCATTTGAAAGGACAGACACAGTGACTTTCTCGCCATTCCCCAGATATGACAGCCATTCACAGTCTGTGCCTTTGAATAAACTGATCACTCTGCCTCAAATGCGATCTCAATCTTCTTTCATCCATTCACTCAACAAATATTTATTGAGTGCGACACACAACGCTCCCCGCCAACACCAATTCACTCTTTGTGGCATCTTCTCGAAGAAGGGGTTCCAGTCTTCCCCAAGATAAGCGGGGCCCTTTGGGCATGGCACCTTGAACCTTTCCCTCTAGACACCTCCTCTTTGAACTGCTACTTGTTGGTTTACATGTCTTTCCAGTTCACTGAGTACAGTCAGAGCAGGAAGACGACCCTGTAGATCAGACCCCAGTAAACAGGAAGCTGTGTTGCAGAAACCGTTTGTTTGCCTGGCCTCATCTTCAACATTCTTGCAGCAACACTCCTGCTTCTTCAGGGAGTGACTGCACAGGCTGTGGATGGCTGTCATATTTGGGGGATGGTGAGAAAGCCATCGTGTCTGTCCTTTCAAATGAGAGGTATTTAAAAGGGAACGTAGTGGGAGGAACTGTTTTGTGACCTTAATAGGTCCATTCATTTAGGTAACAAATATTTTTTGACATGGCAAATACCTGCCAGGCATATAGAGTAAAAAATAAATAAATTCTCTCCCTGCTCCCCTGGAGCAACCACTCTATGTGGCTCCAGCTGCTAATCACAGTTCATTAGTCACATATATCACGTACACCTTTAGTCACAGAAGTGGGCATGTAACCCAGCTCTGGCCAGCAATGACATCATGCTTTGTCCAAGAATGGACACGTGACCCAACGCAGGCCAATAACAGTTCTTCTCTGGGATACTGTATATGCCCGCTGGCATAGGGAGGTGCTCCCTCTTCCCATGGGATCAGGAACCTAAGACAGCCTGTGGCCACAACCTCCTGCTCTCACCAAACAAAGGAAGCCCATCTGTAAGGGGGAGAACGTGGCCTCAAACAGAGACAAGCAGAGTGACAAGAGCAGACGCAACATTATTTTAGTCTCCAAAGTCCTTGAGGTCAGACACAGCCCTAGTCCTTCAGGTTGTTGCTCTTGTTCAGTCATTCAGGTAAATCATCCCCCCAAAACTGTTGAATGAACACAAATGGAATTTTAAAAACTCCTTTCAAAACAGTATTAATTGTCAAAACTCTATTCAAATATATTAAGTCATTCCATAAATTATTACTCAGCCTCTCCTATGGGCTGGACATTCTTTTAGATGTTAGGTTGTCACCGCAAACACCTTGAAAGTTAAAGTTGCTCAGTCATGTCCGACTCTTTGTGACTCCATGGACTATACAGTCCATGGAATTTTCCAGGCCAGAATACTGGAGTGGGTAGCCTTTTTCCCTTCTCCAGGGGATCTTCCCAACCCAGGGATTGAACCCAGGTCTCCCACATTACAGGTGGATTCTTTACCACCTGAGCCACCATTATACTGCTATTTGAAATTAGTGCTTATTTCAAAAAAATAAATAAATAAACAAGCCCTTAGAATTTTATTAAATGTTTGTATTTTAGAGTGATAAGCCCAACCTTCTTTTATTGTATTTATAATCACGGTTATTGGGATAATTTATACTCTAATGTGAAAACAGATAATATCCCTTCAAAATGGTATAGATATTGGACCGGTCATGCAAAAGTCAGCTAAAGATAATATATCAAATGAGGTCAGGAATAAAAATATATACTATATATGTGCGCTCAGTCATGTCCGACTCTTTGCGATCCCACGGACTGTGGCCCACCAGACTCATCTGTTCAGGAGATTTTCCAGACAAGTATACTGGAGTGGGTAGCCATTCCCTCCTCCGGGGCATCTTACCAACCCACAGACTGAATCCGAGTCTCCTGCATTTCCTGAATTGCCAGGCAGATTCTTTACGATTGAGCCATGTTCTCCACATTGGCAGGCAGACTCTTAACCACTGAACAACCAGGAAAGTCCCAGAACCATAGCTTTTTAAAACTACAGCTCTCTGGGTATTTACCTACCTGTCAGATTCTGAATCAACAGATCTAAAGTTTGAGACTCCGTACCTTTTTTTCTCAGTTCCCAAGATCAAAGCCATGCAAAGCCAGATTTGAGATATAGAAAACAGTCCAGCACTCCTATCTGAATCAATCTTTTTCTCTACCAGTCATCACACACACTCAACTTTTGTTATGTTTATTAAATGAAATATAAAATTTCAGCTAATATTGATGAGATGGTAGCTTATATCATAAAGCTACACTTAGGAAACATGATGTATTTCCATAATCAAGAATTGGGGAATTCATGAAGATCTTAGAACAACATCCTCCTGGAGACATGTGTATACCTGTGACTGATTCATGTTGATGTACAGCAGAAACCAGCACAATATTGGAAAGCAATTATCCTCCAATTAAAAAATAAGAAAGTCTACTACATCACTGGTTCACTTGTTGTACAGCAGAACCTAACACTTTGCGAAGCAATTATACACCAAAAGTTTTAAAAAGAGCACCATATCTTATAAATTTTAAGATTGCAATGGGAGCCACATGATATTTAAAATCTTGAAGTTTAGAACTCACATAGACTTGGGAATGCCTTCAGTTTAACTCTTTCACTTTGTAGAAGAGAAATCAGAGCTAATTATTTCATTCAGATGGCAAATAAACTCTGAAATGTAATGTTTTAGTGTAAAATTTTCAAATCCTGCTTTGGCCAGCACAAACAGCAATCTCTCAAATCACAAAAGCTCTTCCAAAATACTGAAACCAATCCCTGGAGTTCATTGTATCCTTGGGTCAGTAAATTGGGAGCTGATTCCATCTGTAAACGCCTCTCAGTTGGCAACTGTGATTTCCTTCCACCTGTTAAAATTGTCAGTTGACCTGATCATTTGTAAAGCCCCTAATTTGAAAAACAAGGAAGATTCAAGAGCTCAAACTGAAAAAAAATTTTGACAGATTACGGTGCTGTGTTCTAAGATGGAGCATATTCTAAAAGAGGGTGGCTCATAACATAGGTTTGTGGTTCAGATTTACTTTCAGGAAACACTTAAGGTTTCTTGAGTATGTTTAGTGCATCTAAGCAGAACATGTAACTTTCTAATTGTAACAAACATAACATTCAAAAAGATTACTACTTGCTGGTTTTCAAGAGAATTCTACCTCAGGTGAAACTGCTATAACATTCTTTGTCTGCTACTGCTGCTAAGTCGCTTCAGTCGTGTCCGACTCTGTGCGACCCCATAGATGGCAGCCCACCAGGCTCCCCCCATCCCTGGGATTCTCCAGGCAAGAACACTGGAGTGCTTTGCCATCTCCTTCTCCAATGCATGAAACTGAAAAGTGAACGGGAAGTCGCTCAGTCGTGTCTGACTCTTAGCGACCCCATAGACTGCAGCCTACCAGGCTCCTCCATCCATGGGATTTTCCAGGCAAGAGGACTGGAGTGGGGTGCCATTGCCTTCTCCAATAACATTTTTTGTAGACATGCACAAATTGGTTCATGTTCATATACAGTGCCAGTTTTTACAACCTTGAGAATAAATACACTGCAAAGTTCTTTAAAGTTATCCTTAAATGTTTAATGCCTAACTGAAGACACTTGTGGCTTTAGGTGACTTACAGTATGTCTCCATTTTACATAGAAACATTCTAAAGAGATCTGTTAAGTTTAGACTAGATTTGTACAAGGCAAGACTCAGTATAAAACCTATCTCAAATCACCTCAGACATTTTTAGCATACATACAAAGCTGATCAGAGACAGAATGCTCATACCAGATCTACCACAAGTCTGTAGGGCTGTAGTTTGATTATAAAACCTGAAAGTCACATTCAGGTAGCTTAAGTCGTTGGTCAACTATGCTTCAGACTATAAGGGAAGTATTCCTGAAAATATTATAATCAGGTGAAATTATAATTTGCAATGAACAAAAATGTAAGACCAAGCCTGGAGACTGCCCTAGAAGTCCAGTGATGGAGGCTTCCTGCTTCCGTCGCAGGAGGCATGGGTCCAATCCCTGGTCATGGGAATAAGAGCCCACATACCACACAGCACAGCCAAAAAAAAAGATATCTACATTTTTTTAAAAAAGAAGAACCAGGCCTGAAAATCAGAGTTTTTAAGATTATTTCTTTTGCTCATGAATTCCTTTTGGCAATAATCCCGAATTAAGCACATTCTTTACAAATATAAACTAGCAACTTAGATTTGGAGTTTTCCATCAATAAATTAATTGGTTATATAGTATAACCTTGTCTTTTTGAGATTTACTGAACTGGAGAAAGAAAATTTACTAGCTCAGTCTGAAAACTTGGAGAAAGAAAAGTATATATTCTCAGCTAGTTATTCATACTGTAGAAATTATTCACACTATTATTTAGAAACTATAGCAAGACTGTGTTTAAGTGCAAAGTCAACAAGTAAGGTCATCCCATCTATGAAGATGTCCTTAAATGTGACATAATACAATTTGCATACTTCCTAGTACTTATTTAGTAATTTCATCTTAACACATCTGAAATTTTAAGAAATAGTAATATTGTCCTATGCCATTAGTTTACTGGTTATTAATTCATGAATAATATGAGAGGTAATAAATACTACATTTAGGAAAAACAATATCATGTGCTATACCAGGAGTTTTTTAAAGAAAATAATGGTTTGGAAAAAATAGAGTTCAATGTTACATTAAATAAATTTTTATTCTAAATATATTAGAGGAAATATTTGGAGCAAATGTGCTAATTTCTAGTTCAGAATTTCCTATCAACTCTTTTTACTCAGTTAACAACTTTCTCATACTTCAAACACCTCTAACCTCTCCAAGGCTGTATAATTTTTCTAAAAGCACTCAGTTATCAAACTGCCCTAGTTGAGAAAAAAAGGGCCAGAGGCAAAGAAAAACTTAATCTTTATTTGAATTTCTCTTTTTTCCTGTCTAAGAATGAGAAATATTTCAAAGTAAAAGGTTAGTGGCATGTAGAAAAATCTGTGTGTCATATAGCATAATATGGAAAATACTTAGGACATTTGCAATACCATATTGTGTTACCTTAAAATATTTTAAAGTCCTTCATCTCTCTCAAAATTAAAAAAAAAAAAGCTTGAAAGAACAACAGAAAAAGACATCTTCACAATGATTAAGAAATGAAATTATGAAATAAAAACTGATTATTGAGGAAGATGCAAATATTCCAAAAATATAACTGAGAGTAAAATTCATCTGTGAGCATCCTGAGAGGTAGGGCTAAAACAGGAAAGACAATCACCTACATCAATTCTTTGAACATAGAAGTGGGAGCACATCAGTGGCTTGACTAAAATAATAAACATTAATAGTACCACCTAGTATTGTTACATACATATTTGTATATAAAGCTCTTGACAATAGTTTTTCAACAAATACAGAAGTCCTCTTTTATGACTCTTGCTTATATAATCTTTGCTTTCCAAAGAACACATCCTGGAGATAAAAATAGGATCATGAGAATTCTCCAATTCTATGCCACTTGAGAAAGTGTAACCCATTTTATTTTTTTACTGTGGGGATTGAGCTGAGTCTTCACTGCAGCTCGTGGGCTTCTCTGGTTACGACACACAGACTTGGTTGATTCCTGGCATGTGGAAACTTAATTCCCCCAATCAGGGTTTGATTCTGTGTCCCCTGAATTGAAAGGTGGATTCTTAACCCCTGGACCACCAGGGAAGTCTCAGCGCAACCCATTTTAAACTCCTCAGCAAAAGAAAAGTCCCCTAGAATGGCTACAATTTGGCATCCACCATTTTCTTGCTCTCCTGTTCTGCAGTGAAAGCTTTGTCACTGCTGAGGCCACAATGGCAGCTCCGCACCCCTGGCTCGCAGAAGTGGCCATCAGCAGCGGGTTAGTAAGGCTGCTGATGCTGCTGCCGAGTGCTGATATCTGTCCTGAGACCACCATCTTCCACTGAATGCACCAAACTCAACTTTACCTTAGCATCTGGCCTGAGCTATTCCTCTGCCTAGGAAGGCTTTTCCTCGAGTCTTTACATGGCCAACTCCCTCTGAAATCCATGCCTCTCCTCAGATAGCCTACATTTCCCTGAGCACATTAGCTATCCTCATCCTCCAGTCTCTCTCCATCCCATAAACCTGCTTTATTGTGGACTTGGACCAAGTCACCAAAGCCACCAATTACTCCTTTCTGATTCTTCCTGAAAGGACCAAAATATAAAACCAATCAAGTCAAAATAAACCAAAAACAAAAACACTTAGGCAGGTTAATGGGTAGATAGCAGAAAAAGGACCAAAATATAAAACCAATCAAGTCAAAATAAACAAAAAACAAAAACACTTAGGCAGGTTAATGGGTAGATAGCAGAATGAGCTCCTCAAAACTACGAAGCATCAAATAAATGAAGAGCAGACGGTGCTCTCCTCCTATCCGGTCATGAAATTCATGTTTACTTCTGATAGATTCTGACTGGACATGTTGCAGCAATAAAGCAAAATATTAAAATGTGGCAAATACATTTCAGGATATTTTCCCAAAATTAAATATCTGTACAAATTAATGAGGTTAAGGTACTACTAGCCTCAAACTTTCCATTTGTCCCCAAAGTACAATCAATTAAACATATTTTTTAAAAAAGAGAAAAGATACTGATCCCTAAAATAGAGATGTTGGCATATATGATGCAAAAAGGAATAATTTCAACTGAAACAAGTACATCTCTAAGAAACAGCACTCTAAAGCTTAGAGCAGTCAGAAATCAAGAAAATTCGGTTAGCTATGGAGGGAAGTTCTTTACTTCATGGCAAGTCAGAGCATGCAAAGATGGCAGAACTCTTTCACAAGATTGCACAGTGGCTCCTTACAAACTGAAAGGACTATTTAGCCATAATCTAAGTACTTTCCAAAACAATGACACTGTGATTACAGCATAGGCTCCACATTGATAAGAATATTTTTATTACTCACCAAGATGACTTCAAAAACATTCAGGCTTCATTTGCAGAATTTAACTCAGGATTTATACAATCAAATAAGTATTTATTTAGGTTGTCCTTTTGGAATGTTAGCACGGAGTGAGGCTGGTTACAAAACGTTAATATGCCAACTGCAATGGTGTTCCCAGGTGGCACTAGTGGGAAAGAACCCACCTGCCCGTGCAAGAGACCTAAGAGACACAAGTTCAATTCCTGGGTCAGGAAGATCCCCTGGAGAAGGGAATGGCAACCTATTCCAGTATTCTTCCCTGGAGAAGCCCATGGACAGAGAAACCTGGCAGGCTACAATCGATAGGGTCGCAGAGTGGAACATGACTGAAGTGACTTAGCACAGCACAGCACAATAGTGTTAGCTAAACTGGATGACCTGGCATTGTTATTGAAGTCTCAAGGCCAAAACAAGAGATATCAAACTTTAGGAATTATAGCCACAGGACTCACCAGAAGAACTTGTAAAATATCACTGTGAGATCACAAGGACTGTTTAGTTAGAATTCAGAGTTTGTTTCCCAGCCAAGTGTCTTAAGACAAAAAACAAACTTGGCATTGCTAAAACTCTTCTACCTGTTCAGACTTTCAGGAGCAAGTATTCACAAGACTTTATGACAGTAAAATTTATTTTTTTCACTTCATGCCTGTTAGAATGGATATTATCCAAAAAGACAATAAATAAGGTGTTGATGAAGATATGGAGAAAAAGGAACACTTGTACACTTTTGATGCGAAAGTAAGTTGATGCGATCACTGTGGAAAAGAGTGTGGAGTTTCTGTAAAACACTAAAAATAGATCTACTGTATGATTCAGCAATTCTACTTCTGGGTATTTATCTGAAGAAATTGGAAACACTAAAACATATTAAAAAGATATATGCATCCTTATGTTTATTGCAGCATTATTTACAATAGCTAAGATAAAGAGCCTAAGTGTCTAGCCATGCTGTTGCTGCTGCTGCTGCTGCTAAGTCGCTTCAGTCGTGTCCGACTCTGTGTGACCCCATAGACAGCAGCCCACCAGGCTCCCCCATCCCTGGGATTCTCCAGGCAAGAACACTGGAGTGGGTTGCCATTTCCTTCTCCAATGCATGAAAGTGAACAGTGAAAGGGAAGTCGCTCAGTCGTGTCCAACTCTTCATGACCCCATGGACTGCAGCCTACTAGGCTCCTCCACCCACGGGATTTTCCAGGCAAGAGTACTGGAATGGGGTGCCATCGCCTTCTCCAGTCTATCCATAGATAACTGTATAAATAAAATCTGAGATATAGATATACATCACACACACACACACAGTAGAATATTATTCAGTCATAAAAAATAAGGAAATCTTGCCATTTACAACAATATAGATAAACCTGAAGGGCATTATACTAAGTGAAATAAGTCCATCAGAAAATAGAAATACCAGATATCTTATATATATAATCTAAAAAACAAAACAAATAAAAAATACAGGAAAAAAAAAAACACATAGATGCAAAGATTAGATTGATGGTGGCCAGAGCAGAAGCAGGGGATGGGGAATGGGAGAAATGGGTGAAGGAAGGGGTCAGTAAGTAAGAGAGAAAAAAAAAGTAGCATTCTTGGAATAAGCTGCATACTCACAAGTAGAGAGATAAAAACATTAGGTAAACTTATTTATTAAGTGAAGTGATGTAAAATGGTCTGTGGAAAATGTTTTTGAGACATCATACCTATGGTGGTAAGGAACTAATTTTGGATCTGGGCTTGTGCTGTGTGCTTAGTTGCTCAATCGTGTCTGACTCTTTGTGATCCCATGGACTGTAGCCCACCAGGCTCCTCTGTTATGGGGATTCTCCAAGCAAGAATACTGGAATGAGTTGCCATGCCCTCCTCCAGGGGATGTTCCCAATCCAGGGACTGAACCCAGGCCTCCCACATTGCAGGTGGATTCTTTACTATCTGAGCAACCAGAGAAACCCATCTTTAAAAAAAAGACTATAATTCAAGTTAGAGTTATAATAAATAAATAACTTTAAATAAAAAAAAATTTAAACTGAGTATGAAACTTCATCTTACAGAAAGATAACTAGAGATTTTATGGATGTGGATGGTTAAACATATATGTGGGCCACTGAATATTTAGTAAATATAAAAAAACTTGCAGAAAATATTTCCTTATAAGTATTTGTCCATAGTAGAGTTAAAGCTTTTAACCTGCAATCTGTCTAGTAATCAGAGAGATAATATTTAAGGAGAAAAATAAGAAAGTAAGTAAGATGCCCAAAACAAACTGAGAATAAAATTTGTAATTCATGTGAAAAAAGTATAATTTCTCTAATACCAGGAGCTTCTAAATATCAGTAAATAAAGAACAAAAAAAGTAAGCAAAGTTTAGAAACAGTAAGTCACTGAAGAGTTAAATACAATATCTCCTAAAAATATGGAAAAATCTTCAATAAAGAATAATTTTAAAATGCTATTTAAGCTATACTGAAATTCTATTTTTCATCCACCAGATTAGCAAAGTTTAAAAAGTTTTATGATGTATAGTGATTCAAGTGTACAGTGAATCAGAAATTAAGTTGTTCATGGTGGTATGTAAATGAATCCAAATTTCATGGAAAGCAATGGCAATATCTATCAAAATATACATGCACATACTTATGGAAACTCCACCTCCAGGAATTCATCCAATGGGAAGAACTATGTGTGTGCAAAAAGATATCTACATAAAGACCATCAGGGCAACCACAACAAATTAGCAAAAGTTTGGAAATTGCAATCAGTTAAGACATTGCTTAAATAAGTGACAAGTCATCTCAACCATGGCAGCATTCTTGTTTAGCTATCCAGTGATTATTGCCCAACATCTATTCTGGTATGTGCGTATACGCGTGCTCAGCTGTGTCCGACTCTTTCACGACCCCATTGACTGTAGCCCACCAGGCTCCTCTGTCCATGGGATTTTCCAAGCAAGAATAATGGAGTGGGTTGCCATTTCCTACTCCAGGTGATCTTCCCAACACAGGGGTGGAAGCTGTGTCTCTTGCGTCTCCTGCATTGGCAGGTGGATTCTTTATCACTGGCACCACTTACTGTGCTAACAGTCCATATTTCGCTAATTCTCTCCCCAGCACTAGGATATATTAGTCTTGAAGAGTGTAACTCAATCGTGGTCATTCCATTCTCCCTGTTGGAATACAGTAAAATCTCCAGACCACTATTTCTGGAGGAAACCAGTGGCTGGGGGATGGGGACTGAAAAGAGATTTACTTTTCTCTAAAAGCATCTTTGAACTCTAAATTTTTCAATGAGAACAAGCCTGTATAGAAAAAAGCTATATAAAATTTGTAAATAACATCATCCTCCATTTTTTATTAAGAAACTGACGCCTAAAAATTAAAATTTTAAAGGTTTTGAAAGCAGTAGCAGAAATGAAACTTCATCCTATGTTCTCTAGCTGTAAAGTGAGTCCTAGCAAGGCCCAGCCGACCTGGATACAAGGTTTGCTGTTATTTGCTTTAATATCATCTCTTCTCTCGCCTGATGAATATGCAGCATGGTTTAAAAACTAATAACCATAAAGTCAGGCAGAAAGTTCAAATTCTCTCTACCACTCCTTGAGAGCTCTGTGAATTTAAGCAGGTAATGTATTTTCGAACTTCAGCTTATTCATTATCAAACAAAATAATAATGAAACCTCAGGGTTGTGAGAATTCAATTTCAATTGACCCTTGAACAACACAGGTTTGAACTGCAGGAGTCCATTCATATTCTGATTTTTTAAAATAAATACAGTACCACTCTCCCCTCCCTTGGATGAATCTGTGAGTGCAGAATCCTGGATGCAGAGGGCCCACCTTGGAACTTGAGTATGGAGTATCGATGGCTTTTGATATCCACCTTGGGTCCTGGAATCAATACCCCAAGGTAACAAGAGAGCACAGTAGTTTAAATGAGATAAATTAGAAAAAGCCACTAGTCTTATGCTGGGCTTTAATGGGTGTTCTAATAGATGCTGGCTTCCCTGGTGGCTCAGACAGTAAAGAATTTGCCTGCAGTGCAGGAGACCGGGGTTCGATCCCTACATTGGGAAGATCCTCTGGAGAAGGAAATGGCAACCCACTCGAATGTTTCTGCCTGCTGCAGAATCCCATGGACAGATGATCCTGGTGGGCTACAGTCCATGGGGTCAAAAAGAATCAGACAGGACTGAGCTACTAATACATGCTAGCGAATGTTAGTTGTAACATGCTCACTTAAAGAAGATTTAAACAAACTTTTGGTTCAATAACTTGGAAATTTCTCAGCACTTCTTAAAATAATCTGAAATACCGCATGGTTTGTGTGTGTGTTAGTCATTTAGTCATGTCTTCAGCCACCAGGGAAGCCAAAATACTGCATGCTGCTGCTGCTGCTAAGTCGCTTCAGTCATGTTCGACTCTGTGCAACCCCATAGACAGCAGCCCACCAGGCTCCCCCGTGCCTGGCATTCTCCAGGCAAGAACACTGGAGTGGGTTGCCATTTCCTTCTCCAATACATGAAAGTGAAAAGTGAAAGTGAAAGCACTCAGTCGTGTCCGACTCAGCGATCCCATGGACTGCAGCCCACCAGGCTCCTCCGTATAAGGGATCATAAAACTAAGAATGGAATACGCGCTTGTGTACGTGCTAAGAAGCTTCAGTGTGTCCGACTCTTTGTGACCCCATGGACTGTATGTAGCCTGCCAGGCTTCTCTGTCCATGGGATTCTCCAGGCAAGAATACTGGAGCGGGTGGCCATTCCCTTCTTCAGGATCTTTCTGACCCCTGCCGTGAACCTGAGTCTCGGCTGGAATAACTCCTTTTAAATTAACAGAGAAGAGGATCCTGGGCACTGTTTCTTACACTTCAGCTTTGCCTGAATACTAGAATTACTTGGAGTAACCAGGAGTTTTTAAACTCTTGATGCCTGAGTCCCACCTTCAGTTCAGTTCAGTTCAGTTCATTCGCTCAGTCATGTCCGACTCTGCGACCCCATGAATTGCTGCACACCAGGCCTCCCTGTCCATCACCATCTCCCAGAGTTCACTCAGACCCGCATCCATTGAGTCAGTGATGCCATCCAGCCATCTCATCCTCGGTCGTCCCCTTCTCCTCCTGCCCCTAGTCCCTCCCAGCATCAGAGTCTTTTCCAGTGAGTCAACTCTTCTCATGAGGTGGCCAAAGTCCTGGAGTTTTAGCTTCAGCATCATTCCTTCCAAAGAAACCCCAGGGCCAATCTCCTTCAGAATGGACTGGTTGGATCTCCTTGCAGTCCAAGGGACTCAAGAGTCTTCTCCAGCACCACAGTTCAAAAGCATAATTCTTTGGTGCTCAGCCTTCTTCACAGTCCAACTCTCACATTCATACACGACCACTGGAAAAACCATAGCCTTGACTAGACGGACCTTAGTTGGCAAAATAATATCTCTGCTTTTGAATATGCTATCTAGGTTGGTCATAACTTTCCTTCCAAGGAGTAAGCATCTTTTGATTTCATGGCTGCAATCACCATCTGCAGTGATTTTGGAGCCCAGAAAAATAAAGTCTGACACTGTTTCCACTGTTTCCCCATCTATTTCCCATGAAGTAACAGTTAAAACTGGACATGGAACAACAGATGGGTTCCAAATAGGAAAAGGAGTACGTCATGGCTGTACATTGTCACCCTGCTTATTTAACTTATATGCAGAATACATCATGAGAAATGCTGGACTGGAAGAAATACAAGCTGGAATCAAGATTGCTGGGAGAAATATCAATAACCCACCTTCAGCAGCTCTGATTTAATTGGTTTGGGCTGCAGTCTGGACAACTGAATTTTAAAGTTCTAATGTGCAGCCAAGGTTGAGAACCAATGGCATAGACTCTTCATAAATCATCTGTTCTTAATTAACTTAGACCTATTCTAATCATGTTGGTAGAGGTTTTGAAAGCTTATATATTTGCTTCAAAGATTAGCAGCTTCATCAGGACCAGAATTATCTCTTTATTTTCTAATTCTTTTTTAACCTCTGCCTTCTAGCTTTCCTTTCGTCTCACTAAGGGCCCAGTTGAATCTCTGTCTTCTGTTGACTGATTGGCTCTTAAAGACTGAAAACTCTGACAGCAGCTGGAAGCCTCCCTCTTTTAGAGTTTTCTTCCTCAGGTGATAACCTGCCAGGTGAGAACCAGATCCATGAGGTGGGGCACACAGCCATACTGCCACGGCTCCTTCTACAGGCCAATGTTGCAGAAATGGATTCCATTCCCAGCCAAAGCACTGTTTTACCACTTGTTTTTCCTTTCCTCCCATTTGTTTCAACTTTTGCTGAATTAAATCATGATGTGGGCTTCTCTGATGGCTTGATGGTAAATAATCACCCTACCAATTCAGGGGACACAGGTTTGATTCCTGTCCAGGAAGAGCCCATATCCGACTGAGGAACCAAGCCCATGCACTGTTGCTCACTAAGCCCAGCCTACTGAGCTGTGCTCTAGAGCCCAGAAACTACAACTGCAGAGCCCACATGCCACAACTGCTAAAGCCTGCTTGCCCTAGAGCCCGTGCTGCACAAGAGAAGCCACTGCAAGGGAAAGACCATGCAACACAACTAGAGAATAGCCCTGCTCGTCGCAACTAGAGAAAAGGCCTCCCAGCAAGGAAGACCCAGCACAGTCAAAAGTAAATACATAAATAAAATTATTTTTTAAATACAATAATGATGCATGTGAAACCATTCTCAGAAGTAACCAACTACTTTGATTTTCATTTCAGATGTTTAGGGAAGAAGAACAGATAGCAGAAGAACTCTGGATCTGAAGGGAGGATGTGGTTTTAAGCCCTGGTCTATCACCTATGCTGGACAATCACTTTGCTTCATNCACCTTCAGCAGCTCTGATTTAATTGGTTTGGGCTGCAGTCTGGACAACTGAATTTTAAAGTTCTAATGTGCAGCCAAGGTTGAGAACCAATGGCATAGACTCTTCATAAATCATCTGTTCTTAATTAACTTAGACCTATTCTAATCATGTTGGTAGAGGTTTTGAAAGCTTATATATTTGCTTCAAAGATTAGCAGCTTCATCAGGACCAGAATTATCTCTTTATTTTCTAATTCTTTTTTAACCTCTGCCTTCTAGCTTTCCTTTCGTCTCACTAAGGGCCCAGTTGAATCTCTGTCTTCTGTTGACTGATTGGCTCTTAAAGACTGAAAACTCTGACAGCAGCTGGAAGCCTCCCTCTTTTAGAGTTTTCTTCCTCAGGTGATAACCTGCCAGGTGAGAACCAGATCCATGAGGTGGGGCACACAGCCATACTGCCACGGCTCCTTCTACAGGCCAATGTTGCAGAAATGGATTCCATTCCCAGCCAAAGCACTGTTTTACCACTTGTTTTTCCTTTCCTCCCATTTGTTTCAACTTTTGCTGAATTAAATCATGATGTGGGCTTCTCTGATGGCTTGATGGTAAATAATCACCCTACCAATTCAGGGGACACAGGTTTGATTCCTGTCCAGGAAGAGCCCATATCCGACTGAGGAACCAAGCCCATGCACTGTTGCTCACTAAGCCCAGCCTACTGAGCTGTGCTCTAGAGCCCAGAAACTACAACTGCAGAGCCCACATGCCACAACTGCTAAAGCCTGCTTGCCCTAGAGCCCGTGCTGCACAAGAGAAGCCACTGCAAGGGAAAGACCATGCAACACAACTAGAGAATAGCCCTGCTCGTCGCAACTAGAGAAAAGGCCTCCCAGCAAGGAAGACCCAGCACAGTCAAAAGTAAATACATAAATAAAATTATTTTTTAAATACAATAATGATGCATGTGAAACCATTCTCAGAAGTAACCAACTACTTTGATTTTCATTTCAGATGTTTAGGGAAGAAGAACAGATAGCAGAAGAACTCTGGATCTGAAGGGAGGATGTGGTTTTAAGCCCTGGTCTATCACCTATGCTGGACAATCACTTTGCTTCATTGCCTGCTAAGTCCTTTCAGTCATGTCTGATTCTGCAACACTATGGACTGTACCCTGACAGGATCCTCTGTCCATGGGGTTCTCCAGGCAAGAGCACTGGAGTGGGTTGCCATGTCCTTCTTCAGGAAATCTTCCCGACCCAAGGATCACACCCATCTGTCTTTGTGAGGCCTCAATTTCCTAATGCAGGAGCTGAGTAATAATGATATAGGGTTGTTAGGATAATGAATGGGATTAGGGGTCTGAAAAGCACTTTATAAAATATAAAGCATGTTTGAAATATTAATTATTATGATTGTGAAAGGAATAAGTGAAAACCTTAAGCAAATGATTAAATCGATTTTATATAACAATCATTTAGCATCCCTCTTTTAGATTAGAAATAATTTCCCTTAAGCCTTTCCTTATTTGCCAGAATCAATCAGATCTCACATCTCTGTCTAAAATTTAACTTGGTTACCATTATTCTGTATAGTCAAAGCTATGATTTTTCCAGTAGTCATGTATGGATGTGAGAGTTGGACCATAAAGAAAGCTTGAGTGCTGAAAAACTGATGCATTCAAATTGTGGTGCTGGAGAAGACTCTTGAGAGTTCCTTGGACTGCAAGAAGTTAAAAACAATCAATCCTAAAGGAAATCAACCCTGAATATTCATTTGAAGGACTGATGCTGAAGCTCCAATATTTGGCCGCCAGATGTGGAAAGCCAACTCTCACTGGAAAAGATCCTGATGCTGGGAAAGATTAAGGAATGGAGAAGGGAGCAATAGAGGATGAGATGGTTGGATGGCATCATTGAGTCAATGGACCTGAGTTTGAGCAAACTCCAGGATACAGTGAAGGACAGGGAAGCCTGACATGCTGCAGTCCATGGGGTCACAAACAGTCAGACACGACCGAGCAACTGAACAACAAACCGTTATTCCAAACATGGTAACATTTGTCATCTAAACACAAAGCAGGTATGCCATTGTGGAGACATTCCTTTCCCTAGTGAACTCTTGAAGGAAGATATGATGTAAAAACAAAAGGAAGGAAGCTATTAGGTATTAGCTCATTCATTCATTCTCCAGATATGTACTAAGAATCTGCCAGCTTCTTGAGAGCCTACTGGGTGACAAGGGCCATATGAGGAGCTGTGGTTGGAGTACCAACCAGGACCAGTGGGGAAACATGATAAATGTTGCAACTGATAAAGATGGTGATCAATGGCAGGAGATCTCACAGAGTCAAAATTTATAGAAGCGAAGCTTGAATTGGCCGCTCAAGGTGGGCTGGGCAGGATCAGTGCTGGGCATGGAGAGCAGGACGGTCTGGGTGAGAGCACGGTTTGTTAGAATAACTGAAAGAAGTTCAGGGTACCTGGAGCATGTGAGAGGGAAGGTGGTGAGAGAAGAGGCTGGAAAGGTAAACAGGAACCCTAAACCTTGGAACACCTGTCAAAGGATTTGGATTATATCCTGGGGGCACTGGGAAATCATTAAAAGATTTGAAACGAGAGTGATAGCATCAGATTTCTAGGGCTTGTGCTTGTCGGTTTTTCTCTGTTTGGTTACAGTGTGTAGCAAGCTTTGGAGAGGAGAAAGGAGGAGACTAGATGTGATACTCCATGGGAGAAATGCTTGGGATCTAGTCTTGTGACAGATGGAATCAGAGAAAGGAAGGGAGCATTCTTTGTAAAACTCCAATCTGATGATGTCACTCACATTTGAGCCTCTTCAAACATTTCCCATTATTCTCAGGATAAAATTTCAAAAACTCTTAACAGGGCTTATTAAAGGACCCTTCATGTTCTGGATGCCTCTTTCTGCCCTCTTACGCACTGACCCTCTCTGTTCCTTGTGCCGTTTGAAATATTTGAAAGAGTTTACCCATCTACTTCTCTAAATTTTTTGGACATTGAGGTCGAACACACATAACCTGCCTAGAAACTTCATACAAGTCATAACTGTTTCACTGAGGAATAAATGAATGACGTGAATGATTTGTATGTGTCAATAAGACGTGCAGTTCATCAAACCTGGAGGGGAGAAGAATCCTACGGATGAAACAAATGTTTTTGGCTTGAGTCGCTGGTTAATTTAGAGAAACTTTGGCGAGGAGGCAGAGAGGTTCAATCTGACTTACACGAGTTTGAGGTAGTTGCAATTTATCTAAGAGGAGGTGCTAAATAGGCAATTGGATCTAAGTATAAACATATGCCAGATTCTGTGCCAGGCACTTTCACACATATTATGTCACGTAATTAACGAAAGCCAAATGTAAATTTAAAAAATTAACTAGATGATTTAACTTTAAAGTAGGCACTACACTAATTGTGTTAATTCAGGATATGAGTAGCCCACATCTATTCATCTGGGGAAATGAGCAATTTATCCCTGGAGGAGTTAAGAACTGTCTAGCGATTTCAATCGTTTCATTTCCAAAGTATTTGCATGGCACAATTATGGGAAGACTTAAAAACAAAAACAAGTATAGATGGGTGAATGAATAATTTTATTCCCATGGAGGAGTTTTAGCCTGTCCCAGTCTTTGGCATGAGTAATCACGGGGCCCAGCTCATTTTAAATAAGCCCAACAGAGAGAAGAAGGAAAATGCCCTACCACATTCAGCTCAACCAGTACTTGGCAACCTGTTTATCCTTGACACCTATCCCTGTAAGGGTTGCCCCTTCCTACTTTTGGCAAAGTATTAAAAGCCAGACCTGTGAAATATTTCCTCTACCTAATTTATATATTTTATGCATCTTTGTTTCATCTCTAGCTACAATATTAGCATTCTAGAAAACATTTCCATTGCATCCTTCAAACCTTCAGACTATAAGTTTCCCAGCAACAGAAGTAAGCTATTTTACATACGGTAGTGAATATATATATCAATCCAATCTCCCCAATTCATCCCACCCTTCTCTTCCCCTCCCCCACGTCCACATGTTCATTCTCTACATCTGTGTCTGTATTTCTGCCCTGAAAATAGGTTCATCTGTACCATCTTTCTAGATTGCACATATATGCATTAATACATGATTTTCTCTTTTATCATATCTCTTTTGTGATATTTGTTTTTCTCTTTCTGAATTATTTTACTCTCTGGGAACCTGCTGTAAAGCCCAGAGAGCTCAGCACAATGTTGTGATGACCTAAATAGGTGGATGAGGGAGAGTGTGGGAAGGAAGTCCAAAAGGGAGAGGGTATACATGTACCCATGGCTAATTCACCTCACTGTACAACAGAAACTAATACAACATTGTGAGGCAATTCTACATCAGTAAAATTAAAACAATTTAAAAAAAGAAGAACTAAGCTCTTTGCTCCGTAAGGTTTTAAAATAAGGTTTCTCAAAGTATGATCTGAGACCAGCAAACTGGAATCAACAGGGCTGCTTGCTTAAAATATGGACTTGGGTCCTTATCTCCAGGTCTACTAAGTCAGCATTTCTCAAGATGGGATCCAGGAATCCACATTTGGAAAAGGTTACCCATGTGCTATCTGTCACACTAAAGTTGGAGAATTTGGATCCTTTTTCTTAAGTAAGATAGACAATTCTCACTATACATCTTGCTGTCAGAAATAGCTATGCTATGCCTTCTCATGGAGAAGTAACATACCAGAACAATAGATACATTCAATAAACTTTTGAATTCAATAAAAATTTGAATTCACAAGTAAAAACAAGAGGCTGAACACTCTGAGTTGGACTCCTTGAAAGAAGATTTTAAAAGGTTTTACCCACCTACTGTTGCCACTAGAGTAATTGCTGGAGAACAAATATTTTACACAGAATTACTAAATATCATGGAAGTGTTCACTGATTACCAAAAAAGTCAGCTAATTAAAGGGAGTGCTTTATAATTAAGGGATCTTATTGACAATAGGGAAGATCCATGTTGCAGAGTAACTCCTAGGTTAGAGATTTTGCCTTCTGTTTTGTGCATATTTGTTTGGTTTTTGATTAGGACTTTTCAAAGAAGTTTTCTAAAAGGAATGGCAGAATTGACTCACTGAATTAAACTCTTAGTTATTGCCTACAAACCTTCATTCAACATCTGTATAATTCTCAGAGAAAAACTGTATGTGTGTGTGTGATATATATATATATATTTAATACTCAAACTAAATATGGATATTTCAGTGTGTTTAAAATTCTTTTGTTTTCCAAAACAAATAGACTGTTATTTGAGAGATGCTGGACAAATAAAGATATGTGAGACCTGATCTCTGCTTTTCTCTGCATTTCTTAAATTTGAAAAAGAGAAGGAAAAATCATTTTTTTTGCAAACATTTTCATTCACAAAGCTTAGTCTTTTTTATTATTATTATTCAGACACTGAAAGGTTAATTTTTAAGTACTTTTCTTTGGCAAAGTAAATAGGAAATTCTACTACCCATCAATTAAACATAGGTAAGAAGTAACAGAGTTTGAACCGAGGAGGGGTACATATTATGCACGGAAGGAAAATTAAAACTTGAGATCTTGTAGCGGGATGCGTGTGCTTTGATGTACAAAAGAACCACTGTTTGTGTGGGACAAAACCTCCCCAGTATAGAAAGAGAGAAAAAGGAGGGAGTTTCTAGCTGATTAAGGTCAACTGAGATCTATGAATAACATAAACGCTATTAACCTAGTACCGAATGAATCACAGGAGTACAGCGGGGCATGGTTCTGTGGCAGAGTTCGTGGCAGGAGTGTTTTATGTCACTTTGTGTTAGAGAATGAGCATATCCATCCAGATTCCTAAATACAGTCCAAACTGGTGCAGAAGAAGCCTTAAGGAGCTGGAGAGAACAAATCGAAGCGCTAGAGCTGAAGTTCGGAAAGGCAATAGCGATGTTTAAACAGTGCAGCAAGTTGAGACGTTTGCAGGCTACCGTACAATCTCACCCCTCGGAAGCAGCATGAGAAAGGATTCCATAAGTGGATGGCGAGCAGCTTATTATGTGTAACGTCACCTCCCTCTTTATGTCCGAGTTTGACAGAAGAGATGCAGACAGTAACGCCTTGAAAGACTGGATGCCGGAAAACATGGAATGCTTTTCCTCTGATGACTAATTTAAAATACAAAATGAGCTACTTCTGTCTTCAGGGAAACATTATAAACTCGGTAAGTAAGTATCATTCTTTTTTCAAGTTTGAATCTATCTAAATGTTTGAGAGTCCTTTTATCTAAGTCTTATTGAAATATATATTTACTTAAATATGTTTGTTTATGTATTGATTTGCATTCCAGATCCATTTTTTCTTATTTTTTGCTCTTTATTGGAGTAGGTTGATTTATAATATTGTGTTAGTTTCAGTTGTACAAGAAAGTGAATCAGCCATATATATATACCTACATTCACTCTTTTCTAGATTCTCTCCCTATATAAGTCATCATGGGCTTCCCAGGTGGCACTAGTGGTAAAGAATCCGCCTGCAATACAGAAGACATGGGTTCGATCCCTAGGTCAGGAAGATCCCCTGGAGTAGAGCATGGCAACCCACTCCAGTATTCTTTTTTTTTTTTTTTTTCCACTCCAGTATTCTTGCCTGCAGAATCCCCATAGACAGAGGAGCCTAGCAGGCTACAGTTCATAGGGTCGCACAGAGTTGGACATGACTGAAGCGACTTAGCACTCACACACATACACGCATCTGTAAGGCAGAGAAAGTCCACAGTTGCTAGCAGCCAAGAACCTAAGAGAGCAGCATAGGACTTCTCCCTCAGCCTCTGGAGGAAACCAGCCCTGCTGACAGCTTGATTTCAGATTTCCTGGCCTTCAGTTGGCAAGAGAATGAATTTCTTAATACATTAGTGTTTTAAGTCACCCAATTTGTGGTCCTTTGTGATGGTAGCCCTAAGAAACTTGCACAGAATTCATGCAAATGTCAAAACCCAGACTACAGTACCAATAAGCAGCTGAAGTAAACAAAAATGTGCTGTTTTTAACAAAATCCTCGATAAAGGGACCAAAGAATGAAGGTGGGCTCACCATTAGAAGGGATTTTTGAACTGATCTAGTGTCATCCTGGAGCTTTCCTTGTGGCTCAGCTGGTAAAGAATGTGCCTGCAATGCACATTCGAGACCCAGGTTCGATCCCTGGGTTGGGAAGATCCCCTGCAGAAGGGAAAGGCTACCCACTCCAGTAGTCTCATCTGGAAAACTTCATGGACAGAGGAGCGTGATGGGCTACCATCCATGGGGCCGCAAAAAGCTGGACATGACTGAACGACTCACACACACACAGTGTCATCCTATTCATTTCACAGCTGAAGAAACCGAAGGAATCTATCCTTGGCTTCCTTTCTCCTTTGTCTCAAGCAAGATACAGATGGTCTGTTCTCACTCGGGCAGGAAATCTCTGTCTGGCTGAAACCCCAGATGATTCATCTGGATTTCCAGAGAGTGAGAAGTTCCCACCAGTAAGATGGTAGCTATAAAATGCATTTACTCTACAGTACCAACCCTGTAGGTATTCTGTGCTTAGTTGCTCAGTCATGTCCATTCTTGCAACACCGTGGACTGTAGCCCACGGAGATCTCTCTAGGCAAGAACACTGGAGTAGGTTGTAAGCCCTCCTCCAGGATATCTTTCCAACCCAGGGATCGAACTCAGGTCTCCCGCACTGCCGGCAGATTCTTTACCCCCTAGCCACCAGGGAAGCCCAGGTCACAATGGGAGAAACTGGAAATATGAACCCCTGTCTTTTAAAACACATCTGCAATCCCAAATATGAGACCTGTTATGCTGAAGCTGTAAATAAAATCAAACAAGTATATTTTTATTTCCTCAGGTTAAACCCGATGGCTCAGAACAAGGCAGAAGAAAGGGAAACTGTAGACTATTTCCATCTATGACATTTAAAACAAGGGCAGGATGTTGCTACCTGGCTGATAGCTGACCAATTGTATAAAACCAGAAAAGAAGGACAACTCACATATTATTTAATGATGCTGAAGGACTGTAAAGGCAGTCAAAAGCTTGAGAAGGTCAAGATCCTTGGCAGAAGGAAAGTTAGTTGAGGGGCTGGAGAGAAAGTGGCTGCTGAAATGCAGAAAAATTGAGCTCAACCAGTAAGACCAGCAGCTTCCCTGTTAGCTCAGTTGTTAAAGAATCTGCCTGCAAAGCAGGAGACGCTGGTTCAACTCCTGGGTCAGGAAGATCCACTGGCGAAGGGATAGGCTACCCACTCCGGAATTCTTGGGCTTCCTTTGCGGTTCAACTGGTAAAGAATCCACCCACAGTGTGAGAGATCTGGGTTCGATCCCTGGGTTGAGAAGATCCCCTAGAGGAGGAAACAGCCACTCACTCTAGTATTCTGGTTTGGAGAATTCCATTGACTGTATAGTCCATGGGCTCGCAAAGAGTCAGACATGACTGAGTGACTTTCACATACATACAGTGAGACCAGCGAGCAGTCTCTTGCATCAGGATCATCAGGAGACCCAAGAAGCAAGAAGCTAAGAGCCTAGATGGCTTCCCCTGTGTCTCAGTGATAAAGAATCTGCCTGCAAAGCAGGAGACCTGAGTTCAGTCCCTGGGTTGGGAAGATGCCCTGGAAGAGGGCACAGCAACCCACTACAGTATTCTTGCCTGGAAAATCCCGTGGATGCATACAGTCAGACACCACTGAATCGACTTAGCATGTACACACACACCAGATCCTAGAGAGAAGGGAAATGCAGGAAAATAAGCCACTTTTGCTCTCGAGTTATTCCTCCATTTGTCTGTGGTGCAGGCCAAGAGATGGGGAAGCAAATCCAAAAAGTGCTTTTTCTGCTAAGCAGCTGAAACACTAAGGAGGGCTATTGGCGGTCTCACTGTGCTGGGAGATTTAAAAAAAAAAAAAAAANGTTAAAGAAAAGAAGAAGAACAAGAAGAAAAGAAAAAAAGAAAAAAAAATAGTCAAGGGAATTATTAAGAATCAACACCAACAGCCACACAAAAAACCAAAATAGCAAATATATATATATATGTATATGGCATTTGCTTTAAAAATAGGGTTCTTTTTAAAAAAGTGATATTAGGTTATAAAAATTAAAATTAAAAGAGAAATAGAGAACTTAAAATTTAAAAAAAGGGAGAAGAAAAATAAAAGAAGAAAAAACAATCAAAAACATCTACCAAAAAAAAAAATAATAAAAATAAAAGAGAATGGTCATAAAAATAGTAGATATTTCTGGCACTTTCTTTGGTGTTGTGGGCATGTGGGTCACTTCCAAGGTGGTTCCCCCTGTTTAGCTTCTTCTGTTTGCTGGTCTCTTCAGTGTCTGATTTCCACCCTGACACAAGGGGGGCAATGGAAGTCACTTTTTTTTTTTTAAGGCTCACTAGGTCAGTCGCGCTGTAGGGAGGGAGGGATGTTGCTACCAAATAGCACTGGTGTGCATTCACAGTGTCTCAGCCACTATGGGCATGTCCCTACACATGGCGCATGCCACTCAGGCTCTTCGTTTCTCCGCCAGGAACCATCTGAGGCCAGCCCTAGGCTTCATGCACCTCCCTGGTCTAAGCCGCTCAGGCTTGGTGCCCAGGTAGTCGCAGGTTCAGTTGGGCCTGCGCTCTGTGCCCTTCCCAGGACCAAGTAGCTCAGGTGTTTGGCGAGTGCATTCGAGTGGCTTGTCTCCTTTTCCTGCTGCTCAGTTTTCTGGGTGTACCGCTGGCACCCCTTTTTCAGGCAGACAGTGTCTGTACAGCACCCCAAGAAGTCTTAGTTAGCAGAGAAGCCTGCTTGCAGTTTGGTAAGTAAAGTCCGGGGCTGCGACTGCCACTTTCCAGCCCTTATGGCTCTGGCTGCCTGTCACCAGCGGGGGATGGTCTGCAGCCGGCTATTTCTGTTCAGTCCTTTGTTCTGTGTGCGGTCCTGGTGGTATCTTATGTTAGAGCTTTTCGCGTGGTAACTGTCCCGCAGTCTGGTGTGCCAGCCCAAGTGAGTCCACTCTGGTTATGCGCGGGGTGTTCCGGCCTGATTCTTCAGAAGCGCTGCAGCCCGCGCCTCCCGCGCCTCCCGCCCAGCCCCCACTTGCTAGCGGTGGATGGAGGCGTCTGCTCTGCTTCTCCGCTGGGGGAGTTACCGTTGGGCTTGTCATTTTCTGGTTTAATGATTTCTTCTTCTTCCCGGTTATGTTCCCCCTGCGCTTCCAAGGCTCGCCACAGATCTGGCTGTTAGAGTGTTTCCCGGAGTTTGGAAACGTCTCTCTTTTTAAGACTCTCTTCCCGGGACAGGACTCTCTTCCCGGGACAGGACTCTCTTCCCAGGACAGGACTCCCTTCCCAGGACTGAGCTCTCTCCCTACCTCCTTTGTCTGTTTTTTCATCTTTTGTATTTTTCCTACCTGTTTTTGAAGACAATGTTCTGCTTTTCTGGATGCCTGATGTCCTCTGCCAGCATTCAGAAGTTGTTTTGTAGGTTTCACTCAGCGTTTAAATGTTCTTTGGATGAATTTGTGGGGGAGAAAGTGGTCTCCCCGTCCTATTCCTCCACCATCTTAGGACTCCTCGAGAATATATCTTAAAATCTGTCTCCATTTTATTTTTTTTTCCAATTTCTGTACTACTTTCATTTGTAATAGCCAAAACTGAAAGCAGTTAAAATATCCATAAAAAGATGAATAAATAGATAAACAGTGTTACTGCAATAGAACATACTTCTCAATAATATAAAAAGCATATAAGCACCATTGATGAATTTCAAAAGAATTATGTCACACAAGGGCACCCAAGGAGGGGGAAAATGACTAAACACTTTGTAATTTCTATCATATCAAGTTCTAGAAAATGCAAATTAATCTGTTACATTGAAAAGCAAATCTGGAGGACACAGAGATTATTAAAGGACACAAAATTAATCTCCATCTTAATAATTTCCCACTTACTACCCAAACTCCTATAGTCTGAGTCTCTCAGCAGTGAACTGACTAAAAAGTTATCAATGATCTCCATATTGACAAATTCAGTGATCACTCTTAGTTCTGATTTCCTTTAACTTCTCAGTCATATTGAACACAGCTGATTTCTCTTTGCTTTCTGAAACTCTGTCAAAGGACTACCACTCTTTATCTAAAACAGAAAGCTGAATGAATTGTGTGGAAAGAAATGGAGGACTATATAAAAAACACAGTCTTTCTTTTAAGAACCAGCAGAGCCTGGGGAGCTTTGGAGTGCAGAGACTGATGGATTTTCAGAAATGAGGGTATTAAGGGAGAGGCAAGATTTCAGCCTCAGAAGATCAATTGTTGGAATGAGGCGGATGCTGGTTTGCTGACTTTTAAATGTGTGGCTACCCGAAGCTAGTTCCAATGGAGATGGGTGTGATATCCGTGCTGGGAACTTGCCCAGTGGGTCCAGGGGTGAAGACTCTGCGCTCCCACTGAAGGAGGTGCAGCGTCCACTGTAGGCCGTGCAGGTCCCGTTCTTGCTCAGAGAACTTAGGTCCCACGTGGCTCATAGCCTGGCCAGGAAAAACAATAAGTATAAAACCAGCTTTGGAGACAACCTTTTATATCATGGACTGTGTTCAAAGAATAATCAGTCTTTTCCTTGAGTTTTTGGAGAAAGTCAGCTTTTTAATTTCTTCCCTGGTCTCTGTGGAATCCTAATTACTTCCTATGCTCTGAATTCCATCTTTCAAGACGTATTTGTCATGCTTGCTTCCCTTTTTAAATGTTGAGACATTTAAATATCAGAATCCTGACATTCCATACACTTCATATGTATACAGTTTTATCCTGCCCTTGAACCTCTTATCAACCCGTTGATGATTTCATCTAATCTTTCATGTTTAAACACAATTTTCTTTCTTTTATCTTCTCAAAGTGGACTTCTAACTGAGACCTTGGCCTTCTACCTCATGTTTACACATCTAAATGCCTGATGAATATCTCCACTTGATTGTCTAATGTGCATTTCAAGCTCATGTGGCCCAAATCTTTCTCCCTAAAATTTATCTCCATGTCCTTGGAAGAAAAGTTATGACCAACTTAGACAGCATATTCAAAAGCAGAGACATTACTTTGCCGACTAAGGTCCATCTAGTCAAGGCTATGATTTTTCCCGTAGTCATGTATGGATGTGAGAGTTGGGCTNTTTTTTTTTTTTTTTTCCACTCCAGTATTCTTGCCTGCAGAATCCCCATAGACAGAGGAGCCTAGCAGGCTACAGTTCATAGGGTCGCACAGAGTTGGACATGACTGAAGCGACTTAGCACTCACACACATACACGCATCTGTAAGGCAGAGAAAGTCCACAGTTGCTAGCAGCCAAGAACCTAAGAGAGCAGCATAGGACTTCTCCCTCAGCCTCTGGAGGAAACCAGCCCTGCTGACAGCTTGATTTCAGATTTCCTGGCCTTCAGTTGGCAAGAGAATGAATTTCTTAATACATTAGTGTTTTAAGTCACCCAATTTGTGGTCCTTTGTGATGGTAGCCCTAAGAAACTTGCACAGAATTCATGCAAATGTCAAAACCCAGACTACAGTACCAATAAGCAGCTGAAGTAAACAAAAATGTGCTGTTTTTAACAAAATCCTCGATAAAGGGACCAAAGAATGAAGGTGGGCTCACCATTAGAAGGGATTTTTGAACTGATCTAGTGTCATCCTGGAGCTTTCCTTGTGGCTCAGCTGGTAAAGAATGTGCCTGCAATGCACATTCGAGACCCAGGTTCGATCCCTGGGTTGGGAAGATCCCCTGCAGAAGGGAAAGGCTACCCACTCCAGTAGTCTCATCTGGAAAACTTCATGGACAGAGGAGCGTGATGGGCTACCATCCATGGGGCCGCAAAAAGCTGGACATGACTGAACGACTCACACACACACAGTGTCATCCTATTCATTTCACAGCTGAAGAAACCGAAGGAATCTATCCTTGGCTTCCTTTCTCCTTTGTCTCAAGCAAGATACAGATGGTCTGTTCTCACTCGGGCAGGAAATCTCTGTCTGGCTGAAACCCCAGATGATTCATCTGGATTTCCAGAGAGTGAGAAGTTCCCACCAGTAAGATGGTAGCTATAAAATGCATTTACTCTACAGTACCAACCCTGTAGGTATTCTGTGCTTAGNGCAAGAGAATGAATTTCTTAATACATTAGTGTTTTAAGTCACCCAATTTGTGGTCCTTTGTGATGGTAGCCCTAAGAAACTTGCACAGAATTCATGCAAATGTCAAAACCCAGACTACAGTACCAATAAGCAGCTGAAGTAAACAAAAATGTGCTGTTTTTAACAAAATCCTCGATAAAGGGACCAAAGAATGAAGGTGGGCTCACCATTAGAAGGGATTTTTGAACTGATCTAGTGTCATCCTGGAGCTTTCCTTGTGGCTCAGCTGGTAAAGAATGTGCCTGCAATGCACATTCGAGACCCAGGTTCGATCCCTGGGTTGGGAAGATCCCCTGCAGAAGGGAAAGGCTACCCACTCCAGTAGTCTCATCTGGAAAACTTCATGGACAGAGGAGCGTGATGGGCTACCATCCATGGGGCCGCAAAAAGCTGGACATGACTGAACGACTCACACACACACAGTGTCATCCTATTCATTTCACAGCTGAAGAAACCGAAGGAATCTATCCTTGGCTTCCTTTCTCCTTTGTCTCAAGCAAGATACAGATGGTCTGTTCTCACTCGGGCAGGAAATCTCTGTCTGGCTGAAACCCCAGATGATTCATCTGGATTTCCAGAGAGTGAGAAGTTCCCACCAGTAAGATGGTAGCTATAAAATGCATTTACTCTACAGTACCAACCCTGTAGGTATTCTGTGCTTAGTTGCTCAGTCATGTCCATTCTTGCAACACCGTGGACTGTAGCCCACGGAGATCTCTCTAGGCAAGAACACTGGAGTAGGTTGTAAGCCCTCCTCCAGGATATCTTTCCAACCCAGGGATCGAACTCAGGTCTCCCGCACTGCCGGCAGATTCTTTACCCCCTAGCCACCAGGGAAGCCCAGGTCACAATGGGAGAAACTGGAAATATGAACCCCTGTCTTTTAAAACACATCTGCAATCCCAAATATGAGACCTGTTATGCTGAAGCTGTAAATAAAATCAAACAAGTATATTTTTATTTCCTCAGGTTAAACCCGATGGCTCAGAACAAGGCAGAAGAAAGGGAAACTGTAGACTATTTCCATCTATGACATTTAAAACAAGGGCAGGATGTTGCTACCTGGCTGATAGCTGACCAATTGTATAAAACCAGAAAAGAAGGACAACTCACATATTATTTAATGATGCTGAAGGACTGTAAAGGCAGTCAAAAGCTTGAGAAGGTCAAGATCCTTGGCAGAAGGAAAGTTAGTTGAGGGGCTGGAGAGAAAGTGGCTGCTGAAATGCAGAAAAATTGAGCTCAACCAGTAAGACCAGCAGCTTCCCTGTTAGCTCAGTTGTTAAAGAATCTGCCTGCAAAGCAGGAGACGCTGGTTCAACTCCTGGGTCAGGAAGATCCACTGGCGAAGGGATAGGCTACCCACTCCGGAATTCTTGGGCTTCCTTTGCGGTTCAACTGGTAAAGAATCCACCCACAGTGTGAGAGATCTGGGTTCGATCCCTGGGTTGAGAAGATCCCCTAGAGGAGGAAACAGCCACTCACTCTAGTATTCTGGTTTGGAGAATTCCATTGACTGTATAGTCCATGGGCTCGCAAAGAGTCAGACATGACTGAGTGACTTTCACATACATACAGTGAGACCAGCGAGCAGTCTCTTGCATCAGGATCATCAGGAGACCCAAGAAGCAAGAAGCTAAGAGCCTAGATGGCTTCCCCTGTGTCTCAGTGATAAAGAATCTGCCTGCAAAGCAGGAGACCTGAGTTCAGTCCCTGGGTTGGGAAGATGCCCTGGAAGAGGGCACAGCAACCCACTACAGTATTCTTGCCTGGAAAATCCCGTGGATGCATACAGTCAGACACCACTGAATCGACTTAGCATGTACACACACACCAGATCCTAGAGAGAAGGGAAATGCAGGAAAATAAGCCACTTTTGCTCTCGAGTTATTCCTCCATTTGTCTGTGGTGCAGGCCAAGAGATGGGGAAGCAAATCCAAAAAGTGCTTTTTCTGCTAAGCAGCTGAAACACTAAGGAGGGCTATTGGCGGTCTCACTGTGCTGGGAGATTTAAAAAAAAAAAAAAAAAGGTATAGCAGCTGCCAATGTGGAGATGCCCAGGCAGTCATTTCAGGGTTTCATGTGAGATATCCTATACTTTTGAAGTAAAAGCAAAGCTCAAGTAAAGAAGCCATAAAGATTGGAACTTGGGCTCAAATCAGCTTGTCCCCTAATTGGACTAAGGGGATCTGTTCCTCTAACTGCCTTCCAGAAGTTAAAGAAACTCTCTGGAGAAAGAGAATATCTTCGAGACCTTCCGCAGTTTTTCATACATGAGCTCCAGGCTTCCCTGGAAGATGGTCAGATACACTTGAGAAGAGAGGACTGGGAGGTAAAAAAATCCATCATGGAACCAGACCCAGTTGCGATTCGGATATCAATGTGATCAGGCTCAAGCTTTAAGACCTGAGCTGATGTCCACCTTCCTTCACCACAGACAGTTCATAAAGGGTCACAGACAAACTTCTAGTGAGTGAAACTAGAATGGGACCTGGCTAAGAATCT
Source organism: Neotragus moschatus (assembly GCA_006410615.1). Taxonomy (NCBI): domain Eukaryota; kingdom Metazoa; phylum Chordata; class Mammalia; order Artiodactyla; family Bovidae; genus Neotragus; species Neotragus moschatus. Next base: position 383,793 of record SJYA01001817.1, read on the forward strand.
TGGTGACTCAGAAACAGGCTTTTCCTCTGAAGACAGTAGTTCTGTATGGAGAGGACTTAAGGGAAGAGGAGGGAATGCTGACCATTGCCCCAGAGACTCAGTCCTTCACCCCCAAGGGGTTACTCACATGAAGCTAGTATTTCTCAAAACGCCTGGAGTCCTGAATTAGGACACAGCACTAGAATTTTTAAATAGTAAAGCTGAAGTGGATGAGAGGACAGGAGAGGATGGACTGCATTCATAGGCAAGCAAAGAACAGGAGCTCAGAAGAGCAGTGACGAGTTTCCTGTGAGTGGCAGTGAGGCTCAAAACTTGACACAGGCTGTGAGAAGAAAGAAAATGAAGCTCCCCTGGACTTCACTGGCAGTCCAGTGGTTAAGAATCTGTGCTTCCAATGCAGGGGCACAAGTTCAATTCCTGGTCAGGAAACCAAGATTCCACATCCCATGCCGTATGGCCAAAAACTAAATAAATAATAAACAAAACAAAAATGAAAATGAGTTCCTATGTAGAGTTAATTATTTTCCCTTTATTTTTATTCATCAGAAGCTGCGAGAAAGTGGGATAAGGGTCTCTGAGAATTTTAGTTCCCCTTTCTATCTCATACTGTCCCCACACTCATGAAGCTGTAAATTAAAGAATTAATAAAATGAAGACAAATCTCTCCACTACCTGTGTGTGTGCTAAGGCACTTCAGTCATATCCGACTCTTTGGAACCCTGAGAACTATAGCCTGCCAGGCTCCTTTATCCATGGGATTCTCCAGGCAAGAATACTGGAGTGGGATGCCATGCCCTCCTGCAGGGGATCTTCCTGACCCAGGGATCAAACCTGTGTCTCTTACATCTCCTGCGTTGGCAGGCAGGTTCTTTACCACTAGTACCGCCTGGAAAGCCTCCATTACCTAACTCAGTATAATTTCTTTGTTCTTTTCTGTCTTGTTTTTTTTCCTGAGTTCCTTCCTTGCATATTGCATTTTATCCTCTCTCCTTAAGGTGCCCAAAAAGCTATGTGGCTACCCCCAGACTTACCCCGCAGTCCTGGCACAGGGTTAGCCCTGAGGAACACTTCTGGGACCACAAGAAGAAGGTGGAAAAGTAAGTGAGGGGGCACTGACTTTCCCCACTTGCAGCATCAGGCAGGCTCAGAACCGAGGAGAGGCTCTGATGCTGACCAGTGCCCACCTGGGAGGGAACCACTGGCTCCATGGTACCAGGTCACTTAACAGGCTCTGCTCTGGTCCCATCTGTGCTCTGGTGTCTGCAGGCTTTAAGCCAAGGACAGGGGTTTTGCCTTCTCTTTCCCTTCTGGCTCAGATGGTAAAGAATCCACCACCAATGCAGGAGATGCAAGAGACAAGGGTTCAATGCCTGGGTGAGGAAGATCCCCTGGAGCAGGAAATGGCAACCCACTCCAGTATTCCTGCCTGGAAAATTCCATGAACGCAGGAGCCTGCTGGGCTATAGTCCATGGGGTCGCAAAGAGTCAGCCACGACTGAGCGCACGCACACACTCACGATCCCTTCCCGTAATGACTCTTAGCGGTGAAGCAGTTAAGGCAGAATTCCTCCTCTTGGCTGGAACTTCGCATTCTTTGTTGGCACGGTCTCATCCCTGGAGACAATAGCAGATTGTGTGTGGTGTTCGCAGAGGGATCTTGTCCTGGCAGGCAGGCTTCCAGTCAACACGCTTAACATCCTCTTCAGAGACCGTGCCTTGTTCCAACCTGACTTTCAAGTGTCTTTTATAAAAACAATCGTTCTAATCACAACGGGCAACCGCGTGAGGAACTTGCACAAAACTGAAAGCAAATCCTCCTAAGAGAGTCTCAGGGAGGAACAGAGAAAAGGAGGATGCTCAGAAGAGGAGCGGAGGCAGCCTCGACTGAAATCTTGGGACCCAGATGCTCCTGACACCCTGTCTGTCCCGGATTAGAAAAAGCGCTTCTCTTCCTCATACCTCTGACCGGGTTCACAGCCCTGAAACGGCTTGCTGTTGACTAATCTTAACCACAGCCATCACCCAGGTGAGGGGCTTTCCTGGCAGGAAGGTGAAGAATTTCAAGCCATGCAGAACTTCCGACCAGGGCCCAAGGGTCTGGGTCCCCAACCAGCAGCCACGCCCTGAAACCACAGACCCTCCTCTACCGTCGGCTGATCCACTGTCCCCTCACCCCTCCTGGAGCCGGAGGTGGTGGGGAGCACCATGCAGATAACCTCCAGGAAAGACTGCCTCGGGGGACGAGAAATCTGAACTAAGAGAAACAACCATAGAGTCACAGTTCGTAAAGCACAAAGCATTCTAGACTTCCATGTCTCAAAAATTGATGTGGAAGACAGATTTTAAAGATAAGGAGATGGGGAGGGAGGTGGGAGGGGGTTCAGGATAGGGGACACATGTAGATCCATGGCTGATTCATGTCAATGTATGGCAAAAACCACTACAATACTGTAAAGTAATTAGCCTCTGATTAAAATAAATAAATATGTAAAAAATAAAATAAAGATAAGGAGACAAATTCATCAAGGTTAAGCAGCTCACCAGAGGTCACATGGCTTGCAAATGACCCAACTGGTTATGAAGATGAACTTTCTGGGGGAGAAAAGACAAATCCATCATGCAGAAAAATTCCAGATAATTTATGGAGATACCCAAGGGAGGTGGAAGAGAACTGCCCACTCCCTATGTGTGGGCAGTACACGGTGACGACCTTCCAGGAGGATGGTATGGGAGCATGCAGGTAACTGCACTGTGGAGAAACTGACAGAGCCTCAGCCACCAGCTGGTCAAGGTCAATGTCAACTGAGATATGTCATGTAGACAGTATGTACCTTTTTCTGGCGGGGCAAGGGCAGGAGAGAAGCAGGGTCCTTCATGAGGGTCTAGCAGATATAGTGGAAGTGGAAGTGAAGTCCTAGGCCTAGGCCTAGGAAAAGGCAGAGGTGAGGCAGAGGCCTCCGGGGCAGAGGCCAGGCCTCCCTGACTCCACCCGGCAAGCCCTCTCCTACCTCAGGTTCCTCCCTCCAGCCTCCCCCTGCCTCTGGGAACACAGAGCAGCAAGAACTTCCAGGCAGGACCCTCCAGGGTCCCCACTTAGAGCAGAGCACAGGATCCAGGATGCTCCCTCCCCTCGGTGGGAGATCAGGGTGAGCTCGGTGTCCCGCTCTCCACCAGGATGAAGTGGGGAAGCTCTCTGTCCTCCAGGAGAACAAACTCTTGTTCTCTGTGATGGGGGGAGAGAGAGTGGGGCTTGGCCTCTAAGCAGAAGCTAGAAAGAGGCCAGAGGTGGTGCCCCCAGAGGAAATTCTTAGATGCCACTTTCACACGTGCAGTATCTCCACTTTCCCTTCCCATCGACTCTAGGGAGCAGCCTAGAGTCTGGGCCAGAGCGACTGATGGGAAGAGGGGATCTGCTCCAAAGTCATCTGTGGATTTCAGAATGGGAGTTTCTATATACACAGGGCAGTAGTCATGCATGGTTGTGAGAAATGGATCATAAAGAAGGCTAAGCACTGAAAAACTGATGTTTTTGAATTGTGGTGTTGGAGAAGACTCCTGAGAGTCCCTTGGACTGCAAGGATATCACACCAGACAATCCTAAAGGAAATCAACCCTGAATGTTCATTGGAAGGACTGATGCTAAAGCTCCAATACTTTGGCCACCTGATGCTAAGAGCCGACTCATTAGAATAAGACCTTGATGCTGGGAAAGATTGAAGGCAGGAGGAAAAAGGGACGACAGAGGATGAGATGGTTAGATGGCATCACTGACTCAATGGATACGAGTTTGAGCAAGCTCTGGAAGATGGTGAAGGACGGGGAAGCGTGGTCAGACATGATTGAGCGACTGAACAACAACATATACACACAGGGCAGCACCCTGGTGGCAGGGGAGCAGCTTCAAAGGGACTAGAAAGAGTAGTCACCCTTGGGGCTAAAGAACAGGTTGGGGCCAGCCAATTCTGAGAGGCTAGGCAGTATGTAGCCTTGATTGGATGTGATGAGAGTGGCATTTACCTCTGTGGTCTGCCTGCCAAAAACCCATCACCCCATTCTAATCATGAGAAAAACAGACACATTCCAACTGAGGGACATTCTACAAATACTTGACCAGCAATCTGCAAAACTGTCGAGGTCAGCAAAGACAGGGAAATCTAAGAAACCATCTCAGCCTAGAGGAGCCTAAGGAGACACGATGATTAAAGTTACTGTGGTGTTCTAGATGGACTCTAGATGGAAAAGGTCATGAGGTGAGAGCTACGGAAATCTGAAGAAATTGTGGACTTTGACGTTGTGGTACACATGTACAATGGAATAAAACAGAATACGTTTGGGTCAGTTCTAATGAGGTAGATGAACCTAGAGCCTATCATAGAGTTAAGTAAGTCAGAAAGAGAAAAACATAAACACATATATATGGTGTTGGAGAAGACTCTTGAGAGTCCCTTGGCCTGCAAGGAGATCCAACCAGTCCATCCTAAAGGAGATCAGTCCTGGTTATTCATTGGAAGGACTGATGCTGAAGCTGAAACTCCATACTTTGGCCACCTCATGCAAAGAGTTGACTCATTGGAAAAGACTCTGATGCTGGGAGGGATTGGGGGCAGGAAGAGAAGGGGACGACAGAGGATGAGATGGCTGGATGGCATCACCGACTCGATGGACGTGAGTCTGGGTAAACTCGAGGAGTTGGTGATGGACAGGGACAGCGTGGCGTGCTGCAATTCATGGGGTCGCAGAGTTGGACACGACTGAGCGACTCAACTGAACTGAACTGATGGAATCTAGAAAGTTGGTACTGATGAACCTATTTGCAGGGCAGCAATGGAGATACAGATATAGAGAACAGACTTATGGACATGGGCAGGTGGAAGAAGGAGAGGGTGGGCCAGATGGAGAGTAGCGTGGAACCATACACACTGCCATATATAAATATACAGCCGATGGGGATTTGCCGTATGACTCAGGGAACTCAAACTGGGGCTCTGTAACAACTTAGAGGGGTGGGAAGGGGTGAGAGGTGGGAGGAAGGTTCAAAAGGGAGGGGACATAGGTATATCTGTGACTTATTCATGTTGATGTATGGCAGAAACCCATACAATATTGTAAAGCAATTATCCTTCAGTTAAAAATAAATACATTAAAATAAATAAATAAATGTAAATGATGGACTTTAACTGATATGTATCAACAGTGGTGCATGAACTGTAACAAATATACCATAGGAATATAAGATGTTAGTAACAGGAGAAATGTGTGCCCAGTACACAAGATTGAATGCTTGGTTGTGTCTTCTCAATTTTTCTATAAATCTAAAACTGTCCAAAAATTAAAATTTCATTTGACTAAAATGCCCAACATCTCTGCATAACATTTTTCTATAATAACACACAATTCTGTGTCTTATTAAGCAAGCATTTTCTTTGTATGTAACTCAGTTGATTAAGTGTAGCTCTCTGAGCAGACACTAGATTCTGAGAAGGCAGGGATCATGCCTGTTTACTGGGCATCAGATCTCTGCAACTTGGCACAGTGCCTAGCACATAATAGGAGTTCAATAATGCTAAATGAATGATACTAGTTCCAAGGGTATTTAAAGCAGCTTTCTCTAAACACATTAAATTCAAACATTCAAGCCCAGGTCAGGAAGAATGCTAAAATATTTAAAATATCAAAACAAGAAAATAGGATCCCAGTAATTTCATTTAAGATGTTAATTCTGAAGATAAGAGATTAACATGGACATTTAAGAACAAAGCACAAACTATATGATCCAGCAATGTGACTCCTGGCATACATATTGAAAAGATGAAAACTCTAATTCAAAAAGACACACGTACAATGTTTATAGCAGCACTGTTCATCATAGCCAACACATGAAAGCAACTCAAATGCCCATTGACAGATGGGTTTAGGATGTGGTGGATATATTTATACAATGGACTATTACTCAGTCATAAAAATGAATGAAATATTGCCATTTGCAGCAACATGGATAGACCTAGAGAATATCGTACCAAGTAAACCAGAAAGACAAATATGATATTACTTACATGTGGAGTCTAAATAATACAAATGAAATTATATATAAAACAGAAATAGACTCACAGAAATAGAAAACAAATCTGTTGATTACCAAAGGAAAAAGGATTGGCAGGGGGAAGGGATAAACCAGGAGGATGTGATTAAAACATACAAATTACTGTACACAAAGTAGATACACAACAAGGATTTACCATATAGCATAAGGAACTATATTCAACACCTTGTAATAACCTATAATGGAAAATAACCTGAAAAAAATATATATATATATAATTGAATCACTTTGCTATATTCACAAAACTAATACAATATTGTGAACCAACTCTATTTCAATAAAAACAAAAAACTTTTTTAAAAGAACAAAGCACAAACTAGAGCCAGGTTACAAATATGAGTTGGGAGCTACATTACAAAAAAGAGGAATCGGAGTCAACAAACTTCAATATAAGTACAAACAATGTGGTATCACATTAAAAGCCAGTATTATCAGTGTGTACTCACAGAAATACAGCATTTGTAGGCCTGCAAGTTATCCTTTCACTTTCTTAGCTTCTTGACTTAATCCAAAATTCTGTGTACAGTTTGAATTTCCCTACAGGAAGAAGACAAAACATTTAAATGTTTAAAAATAGATAATTACCCCTTAAGGAAAAGTTAAAAGTTGAGAAAAACTAGCCAGAAAAGTAAAGAGCTAACAAGTGATCAATAATAACTACTTAATGTGTAACCAATGTTTGAAAAGGAGACCTGAATGCTTTTGTGGCTTCACAGAAAACTAGACAAAAGATAAATGAGCTTAAATTGCCATAAACCTTTATCATCGGGAGCTTTCTCTCTTATCCCCTGGATAGTTTTAAAATTAGAATGGTCAGCCACCACTTGGTTGCCATGGCCCTACCAAGAAAGAAGGGTGGCCTTCATGAAAGTCATATCAATCTATGACTCTTTTATTTGACTCTGTGGGGAATCTACATATAAATAAAATAATGGTCACAAGGCTTTCTCCCACCACCAACCAGGCTCCCTGGGTAGAAACCAATTCTGTTCTGTTCACCTCTCTCCTTAGCACCTAACTTAGCATCTAGTTGTTGGTGTTCAAATCAAGATTTGTTGAACAAGCACATTAACAAGTAAATCAACCTTGAATCGTGAAAAAGACAACCAGTTATATTCTGCTTTTTTAGATTTATGGCAATGGCAACCCACTCCAGTACTCTTGCCTGGAAAATCCCGTGGATGGAGGAGCCTGACGTCCATGGGGTCACTAAGAGTCGGATACAACTGAGCGACTTCACTTTCACTTTTCACTTTCATGCATTGGAGAAGGAAATGGCAACCCACTCCAGTGTTCTTGCCTGGAGAATCCCAGAGACGGGGGAGCCTGGTAGACTGCCATCTACGGGGTCGCACAGAGTGGGACACTACTGAAGTGACTTAGCATAGCATAGCAAAGTAGAAGGATGGAGCAAAAAATGTTGTTATCGTTGATTTCTGAACTAAAGAAACTGAAGTAGATATTCTAAAGGGAAAAAGCATTAACACAGTATCTGACCCATTATAGACACTGTGCTGTCTGTGCTGTGCTTAGTCCCTCAGTCATGTCCCACCCTCTGCAACGCTATGGACTGTACCCCTCCAGGCTCCTCTATCTATGGCAATTCTCTAGGAAAGAATACTGGAGTGGGTGACCATACCTTCCTCCAGAGGATCTTCCCAACCCAAGGATCAAACCCAGGTCTCCCACACTGTGGGCAGATTCTTTACCGTCTGAGCTACTGTGGCATATGTAACTCACAAATCCATCTCCCATGCTCTTCTTACAAAGTACATTTACATGCCTCTGACATTCCCTTTCCTTGAACACAGACACACCTTATAACTATCCTAAATGTTACCAAAATGATGTAGTGTGATTTCTGAGGCTAAGTTATAGAAGGATTTCTCTTTCTCTCTCTCTCTTAGAATACTTACCCTCGAAACCCAGCCACCATGTTGGGAAGAAGCCCAGGCCCCATGGAAAGGCCACGTGTGGTGACCCACTGTCAAGCAGTAGACACATGAACAAATGAACCTTCGGACAATTCCAGCCCGCAGCCTCTGAGCCTTCCCTTATTATGAAGCCATTTCTCCTATGCTATGTCTAAAATTTGGACCCATCAAAATTGTAAAAGATAATATATGATTATTTTTACTTTAAACCATTGAGTTTCAGGTAGTTTTCAACATAGCAATAGATAACTAATAGAGGTGTAACTAAATGTTAAATTGGTTTAATTGGCTTGAATATCTCCAGCTGAAAAAATTTGCTGAACACCTACTCCTATGTGTCTGGCACAGTGTTAGGGGCTAGGAATGTGTGTGTGTTAGTTGCTCAGTCATGTCTGACTCTTTGCAGCCCCATGGACCCCACCAGGCTCCTCCATCCATGGACTTCTCCAGGCCAGAATACTGGAGTGGGTTGCCATGCCCTCCTGCAGGGGATCCTCCTGATCCAGGGATCCAATCCAGGTCTGAGTCTCCTGTATTGGCAGGCAAATTCTTTCTGTCTCTGCAAACTTTACTATTCTAGATGCTGGTTCACAAACTCGGCATCCCAGAGATATCCAAAATGGACACCGCACATGAAGGTACAGGGAGAGACCCAAGAAGCAGGCAGCCCACCCCTGGTGGGTAGGTAGCAGTTTTCTCAAGCAAGGGAACTTACGAGGCTTGTCTTCAGCAGCCACAAGATGGGTATCTGTCCACACTAGCCAAGCATCTTAACAGTTTATACAGAAGCCTTAAGGGGGCTCAGTTATGTGTGCATCCAGACAGTCTCAGCAACACACTGCTCTCTCTCGAGCCTGTGTCCTTGAAAATGGTTCCCAGCGTGGGAACGGCAGGTGAAAGGTACATTCACAGGACTCAGGCGGAAGGAGAGGAAGAGCCTCCCCCGTCCAGATGCAGCTCAAGGGTGAACCAGCATAACACCACCCCCACGACTGGCTCTTACAATTTTACATGCCCCTTCCCTCCCCCCCAACAATTTTCACCTGAGCAGTCATCAGGGGGTTTCACTAATTTGGTGACTTTCTGGCAGCACTGGAGGCAGTAACAAAACAGGCAGATGCAGGAGAAAACACAGGTTAAGATAATGATTCCCAAAATAAGTAACATGCTTTCCTATTAAAAGTCTCATCAGGACTTCTCTGGCAGTCCAGTGATTCAGACTTCGCCTTTCAGTGCAGGAGGTGGGGCTGGTTCGATCCCTGGTCAGAAAGCTAAGATCTCACATGCCTTGAGGCTAGGAAAAAAAAAAAAACATAAAACAGAAGCAATAGTGTAACAAATTCAATGAAGACTTTAAAAAAAAAGGCTTATCATCCAAACTACTGGTTTTTTAAGTCTCCTAGGCCAGGTTTCCGCTCATTTGGAACATTCGCTTGTGCTCTTGTGTGACTTAATAAAGATGACACATTAGCAGACTCATCGGCTGTGAACACACGACAGTCTTTTTGGATCCTGACACAGGTGCCTCCTCCAGGGCTGTATAATGTCCAAGTCCATCCTGTTTGGGAGGACAGCTTTTCTCATTAGAGATTTCACTATTTGGTAATGACGGGCTTGGCCAACTCCTATTTAAGTCTTGCTCCAGGCCAGCAGAAGGGACAAAGACTGTGGCCAAATGATCGTACTCGTGGTAAACAGAACATGCTCATCTGGCCTCAAGGAGAGGGAGGTTGGCAGTGTTTATTACTATGGGGTGGGTTCCGTCCTGTGCCCAGGGAAAACCCAAGCTGGAGCTAGCACGCTTAATTTATCTGATGTGACAGAATGATTGCAAGGTTCCAGTGATATTCATCCCCTATTCCTCATACAATTAGGTTGGTTATTTTTATAGCATGATTGTTCTATCCCCAACATAGGGGTGCCCAGGGGCTCAAATGCCTATTACCTGCATGACTGACATGAACGCCCCAAATCTGTGTAGATACCCATGGCGGCGGTGGCGGTATTGTTAGGACTCTGTTGGTCAGCCATTTATTTGATGGGCTGCTTGTGCAGTTTGAGAAAATGAATACCCAGACATAGTGATAGCATGTATCACAGGCCAGGTGTCCAGAAGCCAGCATGGGTAATACCAGATGAATTAAGCATGCTAGTTCCAGCTTGTTCTTCCCTTATGTGCTTTAGTGCTTTCCAATCCCCTTCCTGGAAGGGTGATACCCGCCATCCTGACCAGCGAGAGGGGGCAGCTGCCCACATACCCAATAGATGGATCCATCCCTTTGCCAGGCATACAAGTGGGCCCCCTGTAGAAAGGTATTTCCATCCGTGACCCATTCCAGGACCAAACACCATAAGAGGAGCAGAAGTCAATGCTGAAAAGACAGATCGGTAAATTGTATGGGAAGGTCTTCCACTTCTATAAGAACTATACTTGTGTGGGCTTCCCTGGTGGCTCAGGGGTAAAAAAAAAAAAATCTGCCTGCCAATGCAGGAGTCGCAGGTTCAATCCCTGGTCTGGGAGGATCCTACAGGCCATGGATCAAATAATCCCATGGGCCACAACTACGGANATTGTATGGGAAGGTCTTCCACTTCTATAAGAACTATACTTGTGTGGGCTTCCCTGGTGGCTCAGGGGTAAAAAAAAAAAAATCTGCCTGCCAATGCAGGAGTCGCAGGTTCAATCCCTGGTCTGGGAGGATCCTACAGGCCATGGATCAAATAATCCCATGGGCCACAACTACGGAGCCTGTGCTATAGAGCCCAGGAACCACAACTACTGAGCCCTTTTGCCACAAATACTGAAATCCATGTGCCCTACAGCCTGTGCTCCAAAGCAAGAGAGAAGCTGCTGCAGTGAGAAATCTGTGCACTGTAAGCAAGAGTAGCTCCCACTCACCCCAACTAGAGAAAAGCCTGCGCAGCAACAAAGACGCAGCACAGCCAAAAATAAAATTAATTCTCTCTATATAATTCTCTCTATATATATTCTTCTCTTGTTGGAGAAGGCAATGGCACCCCACTCCAGTACTCTTGCCTGGAAAATCCCATGGATAGAGGACCCTGGTAGGCTGCAGTCCATGGGGTCGCTGAGAGTTGGACACAACTCAGTGACTTCACTTTCACTTTTCACTTTCATGCATTGGAGAAGGAAATGGCA
>SJYA01001817.1:396346-509462 GCA_006410615.1 Neotragus moschatus
TATAGAGCCCAGGAACCACAACTACTGAGCTCTTTTGCCACAAATACTGAAATCCATGTGCCCTACAGCCTGTGCTCCAAAGCAAGAGAGAAGCTGCTGCAGTGAGAAATCTGTGCACTGTAAGCAAGAGTAGCTCCCACTCACCCCAACTAGAGAAAAGCCTGCGCAGCAACAAAGACGCAGCACAGCCAAAAATAAAATTAATTCTCTCTATATAATTCTCTCTATATATATTCTTCTCTTGTTGGAGAAGGCAATGGCACCCCACTCCAGTACTCTTGCCTGGAAAATCCCATGGATAGAGGACCCTGGTAGGCTGCAGTCCATGGGGTCGCTGAGAGTTGGACACAACTCAGTGACTTCACTTTCACTTTTCACTTTCATGCATTGGAGAAGGAAATGGCACCCCACTCCAGTGTTCTTACCTGGAGAATCCCAGGGACGGCGGAGGCTGGTGGGCTGCCGTCTATGGGGTCTCACAGAGTCAGACATGACTGAAGCGACTTAGCAGCAGCATAACACTTGTGGCCTGATCTTTAGACGTTAATGGGACTGCAGATTTAGAAATCTACCCGGTTGTACAGACCCTCCATGTTGGCTGGGAAGGCAGCACTGTGAGGGCATGCACGGGGGTGGGGAGGCCAGAGGAGGTCCCCCACCTTCTCTCAGTGGTGCAGCGTGCCATTCCAGCATCTCAGCAGGTCCTGTTTGCAACAAGACAACAGGATCCCCATAAAGACTGAGTGCTTCCCCCTCACCCGAGGGTGAAAATTAACCCATCCATCCCTGTGGGATGTCCCATTGAACACTGTAGTGGGTTAACGCCTTTCCCAGCACGACAGGACATGATGTTCTCGGCATACAGACAGTGATCCATGGTAAGAATCAGAAGAGTGTTTTTTCTTTCCTTTGAAGGAGGTGGAACCACTTCAGCGTCATGTTCTTTAACCCAGTCTTTCCTATCAAGAGTTTTGAAATGTGACCCTTGATCATCATCAATTTGATAAGGGGATTGGTACATGGTGGGCTTTCCAGGTGGCTCAGTGGTAAAGCATCTGCCTGCCAATGAAGGAGCCTCAGAAGTTTCAATCCCTGGGTTGCGAAAAACCCCTGGAGAAGGGCATGGCAACCCACTCCAGTATTCTTGTCTGGAGAATCCCATGGATAGAGACTAGTGGGTTACAGTCCATGGGGTTGCAAAGAGTTGGACACGACTGAGCAACTAAGCACGCAGCATAGCATCTTATGAGCCAGGGCAAGGAAGAGGGCGACGGTGTCTTTCCACACATTCTGACCCCACAAGGGCTTATCACGATCATCTGTCCCTTGGCTTCCCACTCTCCTAGCCACAGAGTTAATCCCTTTAAAGCAGCCCAGCTATCAGTGCCAAGGGCTAGGTAGGGCCAGGACTCCCGAGTGAGCACCACCCAGACCACTCAGTTCAGCCCATGGGCTGCTGTGGGTCGTTCCTGTTTCATCCAGATGGTGTCACTGTTGGGCTAACAGAGTGCAGTCCATGGAAGACGGATTGCCCCACTAGATCATCACATACCAGACATCAGCAGGAGCTTCTCCAACCCCCATGGGCTGCAGGGGAAGGGGGGTGGGGGTGAGCATCTGGAGAATCCCCATACAACACAGGGCCTAGGAGCACCCCCCATTTCTAGAGACAATGGGCTGGCCGACAGGGCACTCTTGTACTACAAAGTGTTAGTTGCTCAGTCGTGTCTGACTCTGCAACCCCATAGAGTGTAGCCTGCCAGGCTCCTCTGTCCATGGGATTCTCCAGGCAACAATATTGGAGTGGGTTGCCATGCCCTCCTCCAGGGGATCTTCCCAGCCCAGGGATCAAACCCAGGTCTCCCGCATCGTGGGCAGATTCTTTACCGCCCAAGCCACTAGGGAAGCATGCTACAAAGGGACATGTCATTCAGTCAGTGTGGGAGCTTGAGCCATGAGAGAGAAGGGGCAACAGAACATATTTTTAACCCACACCTTGATAGCTGCAGTGTCAACCAGAGCTATCAACTTTATTTCTAGGGCATCTGGGAATAGTGACCTCAACATGAGGTCTTCTGTGGCTCCAGTGGCCCTCAGATGGAGGTGAGCTTGGCCTGCATCCTAAACCCTGGGCACGGGGGGTACCCACCCTGACTAGGACTGTATCCCTGAGGCCTCTGATGGAGCGGGTGGGGCATCGGAGATGGGCAGGGCAGGTGGGTAGGTCTGCACTGTCCAGGTTTTCACAGCAGACCAACACTGCATTCCAAGTGGGTCCTGGCAGCCATGAGGTCAAACGACATTTGCTTTCAGCTTATTAAGACTTTTACCAGACCCTCAAAAGTTGTTCGGGATAGCTTTTAAAGCTCCCTTTCTGTCTTCGTTTTTTCCAAAGCCCCTACCCATTCCCAGGATATGTCAGTTTCCCCCAGATCAGCAGTGGGTCACCCCCATGTCATAAATGTCTGGCCCACCACGGGGTTCAACCTGGGTATCAGCATCCTATGCCAGGGCTGGCTGTATTTCAGTCTCTGTTCCTGCAGAGAATGTGGTCCAATCGGGGCCTTCCAAGACGGGGGCTGGTTGGTCTATCTCACCACCAGCTCCCCAAGAAGCAGCGGCACCTCCTTTGTAAGATTCCCAGGGTCAGGCATGCCCAGCAAGGCCTCCCCTCATTAGGCCAAGCCTCCCCACAGGCTAGACTAATCCAGCCCATAAGGGAGTGAGAACAAAGGGTGAACCCCACCCCCCAGGGCACTGCAGGAGCATAGGGTGTGGGGTGATGCTCCTCATTTTCTCTGCCTCCTGGTGGGTCATAAAAATGCCACTACTCCCTGGTTGTTGTTCAGTCGCTACTGAACTCTTTCCAACTCTTCGTGACCCCATGGATGCCAGTCTTTCCTGTCCTTCACTGTTGCCTGGAGTTTGTTCAAACTCATGTCCATTGAGTCAGTGATGCCATCCAACCATCTCATCCTCTGTCATCTCCTTCTTCTGCCTTCAATCTTTCCGAGCATCAGGGTCTTTTCAAATGAGTCGGCTCTTCACAACAGGTGGCCAAAGTATTGGAGCTTTAGCATCAGTCCTTCCAATGAACATTCAGGGTTGATTTCCTGTAGGATTGACTGGTTTGATCTCCTTGCTGTCCAAGGGACTCTCAAGAGCCTACTCAAGCACCACAGTTCAAAAGCAGCTCAGCCTTCTTTATGGTCCAACTCTCACATCCATACATGACTAGTGGAAAAACCATAGCTTTGACTATACAGATCTTTGTTAGCAAAGTAAATGTCTCTGCTTTTTAATATGCTATCTAGGTTTGTCATAGCTTTTCTTCCAAGGAGAAAATGTCTCTTAATTTCATGGCTTTCATCACCATGATTTTGGAGTGAAATGATTTTGGAGCCCAAGAAAATAAAGTTTGTCACTGTTTCTCCATCTATTTGCCATGAAGTGATGGGATCGGATATCAATAACCTCAGATATCCAGACGACACCACCCTTATGGCAAAAAGTGAAGAGGAATTAAAAAGCCTCTTGATAAAAGTGAAGAAAAGAGTGAAAAGGATGGCTTAAAGCTCAACATTGAGAAAACAAAGATCATGGCATCTGGTCCCATCACTTCATGGCAAATAGATGGGAAAACAGTGGAAACAGTGTCAGATTTTATTTTGGGGGGCTCCAAAATCACTGCAGATGGTGATTGCAGCCATGAAATTAAAAGATGCTTACTCCTTGGAAGGAAAGTTATGATCAATCTAGATAGCATATTTAAAAGCAGAGACATTACTTTGTCAACAAAGGTCCATCTAGTCAAGGCTATGGTTTTTCCAGTAGTCGTGTATGGATGTGAGATTTGGACTATAAAGAAAGCTGAGTGCCAAAGAATTGATGCTTTTGAACTGTGGTGTTGGAGAAGACTCTTGAGAGTCCCTTGGACTGCAAGGAGATCCAATCAGTCCATCCTAAAAGAGACCAGTCCTGGCTATTCATTGGAAGGACTGATGTTGAAGCTGAAACTCCAATACTTTGGCCACCTGATGAGAAGAGTTGACTCGTTGGAAAAGACACTAATGCTGGGAAGGATTGGAGGTAGGAGGAGAAGGGGATGGAAGAGGATGAGATGGTTGGATGGCATCACCGACTTGATGGACATGGTTTTGGGTAGACTCTGGGAGTTGGTGATGGACAGGGAGGCCTGGTGTGCTGCAGTTCATGGGGTCGCAAAGAGTCGGACACGACTGAGTGACTGAACTGAACTGAACTGAACTGATGGGATCGGATGCCATGATTTTCATTTTTTGAATATTGAGTTTTAAGTCAGCTTTTTCACTCTCCTTTTTCACCCTCATCAAGAGGGTGTATACCCAGAAATGGAATAGTGTCACATGGACAATTACAGAGATGCCTTTATCAGAGTCTGTCTCAATTCTCCTGCATTTCCAATCCATGCTCAAAGCCTCCCAAGCAAAACCCCAGCCTGAGATCCAGGCCGCCTTCACTGTCCTTGCTGCAGGTGGCTGGGAGGCTGTTGTACAGCCATGTAGATAGGCTGGAGGACAAAAGTCACATGCCTCCAGCCTCAGTTGGGCCCACCCCACCCATAATATTTCCATTGTTCTAGAACTCCATACCCCACACATGCAGTGGCTATTCCAAACCTTCACCACAACCCTCCAGCCCTTGAACCTTCCTGGGTTCTCCCCGTTCAAAACCTCACTTCACCTCTTAAATCAGGGTTTCCCCAACCTCCTTCATTCACATTGCACCTTCATGATTTTTGCTCTAATCATTTACCTTCAGCCTATCACTTAATATATCTCTTTAAATCATTTAATTTTCAATTGTTTACTTATTGGTAGTAACATCCAGAAATGTCCCATCTGTGCTATACAAGATACTTTTTCTGTAACACAACTATTCAAAATGTTCATCCACACACCATTTAGAATTATTGCCATCAGTAAGTATACTGTAATTTGGAAAAGTCTTCAGTGAATAAGACGAATGGTACTGAGCACGTACCTGTTCAACTTCCACAAAGTCTCTTACATCCACACCCAGGACACCCCACCACCTGGAATCTTAACCCTTACCACCTGCTGTCTGATTAGGAAATTTGATCCATCAGAAATCTCCTCTCTCCTCCCATATTTTGACCTCTTGCAGCTCGTCTGGCTCCCATCTCACCTGTCGCCACTTAAGTCTCCATGTTCTTCCATCACAGCCTCTGACTTTTTGTTCAGAAACACTGGACTGTTTTTACTCTAACCATCTTACCAGTGCCCTTACTTTTCTCTGTCTGTAATTCCTTTCTCTGCCTCTCCTCTTCAGGTGAAAAAGAAAAACTAAGAGTCTATGAACTGGTGGACTTCCCTGATGGTTCATCTGTTAAGCAGTTCCACCGCAGGAGGCATGGATTCCATCCCTGGTGGAGGAACTAAGGAACTGAGATCCACATGCTACATACTGAGCCAGAAAAAAAAAAAAAGAATCTCTGAATGGAAAGACGATAAGGAATTTGATTTCTTCTTTTTATGTTCTCTAATTCTAAATGGACGCAGCATATGGGCCAGTTACTCACGTTGCTCAGTTTTATCACCATCCTTGATTCCCAGCCACCGCCATTCTTTTATAAAACTCTGTCATAAAAATTTTAATGTTTTTTCCATTCTATACTCTGGCATCAAAAGACTTTGTGGATGAATAATACTGACAGTAACANTCTAAATGGACGCAGCATATGGGCCAGTTACTCACGTTGCTCAGTTTTATCACCATCCTTGATTCCCAGCCACCGCCATTCTTTTATAAAACTCTGTCATAAAAATTTTAATGTTTTTTCCATTCTATACTCTGGCATCAAAAGACTTTGTGGATGAATAATACTGACAGTAACACTATCAAGTCCAAAAGTTCTGCTCTGAGTACAAAGTAAATGAAACGTGTCCAAAAGGTCTTTTGTCACAATATAAAATTTCTCTCAGTAGAAACATATTTTTCTATCTTCAATTCAGTTCAGTCGCTCAGTCATGTCGGACTCTTTGTGACCCCAAGAATCNGGAGGGAGGGGTTGTGTGTTTGGTTTGGGTTTGGTTCTGGTTTTTGCTTAAGAGTTTAACACCATTGTATGGGGGTGGGGGGTGTGTGAGACAGAGAAAGATTCCTACCTTGGTAAAGTTCAGATGGGAGAAATACAGGAGAAAAGTTACAAGGTAAAAGTTTCTATCAGCTTGTATTTGCTAATCCGGAAGAGAGTTTTGCAAATAGGTCACTCATTAAAAGTTTATGTGGTTAAAAAAAAAAGTTTATGTGGTAAATTCAGGAAGGCTCATCACTAGGAGAACAAGAGTGAAGGTTTTATAGAGCATTCTGGGTGGGCAGAAGCGTCTGCAGAACTGAAAGCTTACATAAACTGTTGCTCTTCTTTTAAATTCAGATCTCAGCTTTTACTATTTCAATGTTTACTGGAGTCCAGTTGCTTTACTATGTTGNATTCAGGAAGGCTCATCACTAGGAGAACAAGAGTGAAGGTTTTATAGAGCATTCTGGGTGGGCAGAAGCGTCTGCAGAACTGAAAGCTTACATAAACTGTTGCTCTTCTTTTAAATTCAGATCTCAGCTTTTACTATTTCAATGTTTACTGGAGTCCAGTTGCTTTACTATGTTGTGTCAGTTTCTGCTGTACCGCAAAGTGAATCTGCTAAACGTGTACATATATCCACTCTTTTGAATTTCCTTCCTTTTAGGTCACCACAGAGCACCGAGTAGAGTTTCCTGTGAGATACAGTAGGTTCTCATTAGTTATCTATTTCATACATTAATGCATGCTAAGTTGCTTCGATCGTGTCTGACTCTGCAACCTTATGTACTGTAGCCCGCCAGGCTCCTCTGTTCATGGGATTCTCCAGGCAAGAATACTGAAGCAGGTTGCACCCTTCTCCAGGGGATCTTCCCAACTCTGGGATCAAATCAGGGTCTCCTGCATTGCAGGTGGATTTTTAACTGTCTGAGTCACTGCTGCTGCTGCTGCTGCTGCTGCTAAGCTGCTTCAGTCATGTCCGACTCTGTGCGACCCCATAGATGGCAGCCTACCAAGCTCCCCTGTCCCTGGGATTTTCCAGGCAAGAACACTGGAGTGGGTTGCCATTTCCTTCTCCAATGCATGAAAGTGAAAAGTGAAAGCACTTAGTCGTGTCCGACTCTGTGCGACCCCATAGATAGCAGCCCACCAGGCTCCTCCGTCCATGGGATTTTCCAGGCAAGAGTACTGGAGTGGGGTGCCATTGCCTTCTCTGGTCTGAGCCACTAGGGGAGCCCTATTTTGTACATAGCACTGTAGGCATGTCAATCCATTGCTCTTTCAAATACTCTTCCAGCCCTTCAACGAGCATTCAGTTACTCCTTCCCCTTAAGTAAACACATCTAATTGCTGTTTTCCTTCTCAGGAAATCAAAGGGAGACAAACTCAGTTATACAACTAAACATGTTATCCATTTCTCATGCACCTTTTCACTGATACATGAATGCTAAAGAGTGCTGGACCTGGCGGAGAGGAGTGATGTACCATGAATTACTTAAGGAATTAGTGGTACTCTTTTATTTTCTTTACTGAAGATTGTCATTGTTTCCATCTTCAAAGATTTTCAAAAGTCACCCCCAAATCTGTGGCATCATTAGCAACAATATATACTAGAGATAGAAATGTTTAAGGTTTTTTTTTTTTAAAGCATTTTAAATTTTTACAGACATGAGCAACTATTACTATATAATCTGCTTCCTTCTCCAATAAAAGCTAAAAACTGTTCCTACCTCCAAGAATCTTGCTAGCTTTATTTTCCAGATATTTCTGGAAAAATTCCGGCATTTGCAGGCCCCATTGTATACCTGGACTCTTTAGTCTCACGATTTAAGGTCACTGCTTTATGGTTCTCTGGGTAACATGTCCCTTTCATTCTCTTTCCAAGCCCCTATCACCAGGGCCCTATGTTTCACACAGCATCAGGTTCAAGACTTAATCATAAAGCTTTACCTGCCTCTATTAGCATTCTTGAAATACACTTAAATAAATAACCAATGACTATAACTGGTATGGTTTTTCTCCTATCTAAATGACTTATAGGATTTAAGTACTTACTTGAACAGTCACATGAAAATTTCTTGACGTTTTTTTTTTCCTGGTTTAGATTTTAGTAACTGCACAGCTGAAATCCTTGTTATATGGCCAGAGATTTTGAATGAAACTTGCATCTTTCATGCTAAACTACTAGCCTCTGGATCTTGATGAATACCTTCTGTTTTCCCTGGCTTTCTCTAGCCAGGAAAAGGAGTTGTGGCCTTGGTATTGAAGGCAGAGTAGAAACCCAGATGCCCCACTTGGACTGCTCTGATGCTCAAAAAGGGGACCTCCTCATTACTGCTGAGGAGGGAAGGATATTCCAGCTACTCACGTGGTGTCCACTCACCCTGAGGAAGAGTGGCCTTGTTGTCACTGTTGGTGAAAGTACCAACTCCCACTAGACATATTCTGCTTTTCATTTTTATTAATTTATTTATAGAGTTATTTGGCTGCCCCAGGTCTTAGTTGCAGTATGTGGGATCTAGTTCCCTGACCAGGCATTGAATCTCGAACCCCTGCCTTGGGAGCATGGACTCTTAACCACTGGACCACCAGGGAAGTCCCAGTCATAGACATTAAAAAAATAAATAAATCCAAGACGAAGAACCCATCATTTGTAAGAGGAAGCTGGTGAAATAACCTATCCTAGAATCAGAATCAAGCTGCCCACCAACCTACTTTCCGATCACTTCCCAACCATGACTGCAGTGCACTGGCTCCCTGAGCAAAAGCCACAAGTCACCAACGATCAAGTAACAGCATCTCATCGTGAAATTCTAGGGGACTGGCCTGCAGGCTTCCAAGCTTCACCCCAGAGAGACGTGTGCATACGTCCTCTGCCCCTACCAGCTGGAGCACCTCACTGCTTGGCACACAGGTACCTCCCTTCCACTCTGTGTGTGATTATACCTCTTAAAATCAATGGTCACCTAAGCAACATTTGCTTGAATTCCCACTTGCTTCAGAGAAGATACAAGGAGCCAGTACTGGGTCCACGTGATCCAGCTGTAATCACTCTTGTCAGAGGGTCTGGCAGATCAAATGCCCACACCAGGCAGGGCCCTGCTTCAAGTCCTGGAGACATCAGCTAACACTAAATGGCAGCCTGGTCAGCAAACACACAATATATCTACCTCTTTCGCATAAACCTCACATAATCCTCAGGTACATACACACTGTGCTTCCCAACAAACAGGTGAGGAAACTGAGGCATTGGTTAAAGAAACTGCCTGAGCTGGCATGAGGGCTGATATTTGAGTCCAGGTTTAGCCTGGCTTCAAAACCCTGTCTTTCTGTTACACAAAGCCACCTCTCTTAATCAGCCACAGGCTCTTCAAGGATAGAGAAGGCAAGATACAAGTGAGAAAAAGTTACTTTTTCTTTTTTTGAAGCAAAAAAAAAATCAACTGGATGATCAGTTCAATTCTGCTCGTGTTCCAGCAGATGGAGAAAGAAACTGTCTTCTCAGCACAAACAGTTCTATTCTGTCCCAGAAGGGGACCTCCTCATTACTGCTGAGGAGGGAAGAGTATTCTAGCTCCTCACGTGGTGTCCACTCACCCTGAGGAAGAGTGGCCTTGTTATCACTGTTGGTGAAAGTCCTAACTCCCACTAGACATATTCTGGATGATCACTTCCATGTGCTGAGGACATGACCCTGGAGACGCACAGCATTGCAGAGACAGCCATGTAGGAGGTTTAAAGGCAGGAAAATCAGAAGGCTCTCAGTGAGAGAGGTCAAAAAACAAGAACTCTAAAAATGCTCATTAATGCTTTCAGATCTGTTTTATGTACCTTTTCCTTGCCCTGGGAAAGTCTGACTGATGTGTTGATCCTCACACTTGTAGCTTTCTATCCTTAGTATACAAGGAGCTAGATACAGAGAGGAACACCTGATAAGAGAGGAGTCAGCAATACTGCTAGATCGAATCCCACCACTTCAAACTATGGGAAGAAGATGTGCAGTTATGGAGCAGACGTATTGCATTGGAACCTCTAGAAATCGAGGCTGTGTTAACTTGTCAAATTCTATGTTGATTATAATGCACTATACTGAATAACGGACTTCCTAGCGGCTCAGATGATAATCTTCCTGTAATGCAGGAGGCCCAGGTTCGATCCCTGGGTTGGGAAGATTCCCCTGGAGAAGGGCATAGCAACCCAATCTAGTATTCTTGCCTGGAGAATCCCATGGACAGAGGGGCCTGGCAGGCTAGTCTATGCAGTCGCAAAGAGTTAGACACAACTGAGTGACTAACACACACACTGAATGACAATCGCAGCTCCAACAAAGGTTCCAAGAATCATTCCATCAGGAATTCATCCCTGGACATCCTGTAGAATCAGGGAATTTATGACTCAGTTGTCTCTCATAAGTTTGTAACTCTCAGCTGAAGATTTAAGGTGAGGGTTTCTGCCATTTTGCCAAGTTACTGTTTTTCTCGGTCTNAATCGCAGCTCCAACAAAGGTTCCAAGAATCATTCCATCAGGAATTCATCCCTGGACATCCTGTAGAATCAGGGAATTTATGACTCAGTTGTCTCTCATAAGTTTGTAACTCTCAGCTGAAGATTTAAGGTGAGGGTTTCTGCCATTTTGGCAAGTTACTGTTTTTCTCGGTCTCTCCCATGTTTAGATATTGAACTTTTGTTCGATTTTATCCAGTTTTTTCGGGGGGGGGGGGTAGTTCATTAATTAGGTGAACGGATGCTTGCCATAGTCATCATCATTTTAAAAGCCTAGATTTAAGAAGTGACACTTTACTTCCTCTATCACCATCCATCATAGGATGAGTGGTCAATGCTTGCTAGCAATTAATGGTCTTCAGGTCTTCTCTCTGATTGAATAAAATGAGAATTAAAATTTTAGAGCCCAAATGCCAGAGTTAGTAAAACCAAATTAATATGCAGGGATTTAGATGGTTGAGAAGCTAAGTTTGATGGAAAAGAAACAAGGTATTTCTACACTAGGGATTCCTGCACAAGTACAGTTTTTATACCTCCACAGAAGAGTTCATATTTTCCAACAGGGTAATTTGTTGCTTTTCACATTCTGAGCAGAGGCTGCCCTCCAGGTTTCTTCTGAGCTGTGAANGATTTAGATGGTTGAGAAGCTAAGTTTGATGGAAAAGAAACAAGGTATTTCTACACTAGGGATTCCTGCACAAGTACAGTTTTTATACCTCCACAGAAGAGTTCATATTTTCCAACAGGGTAATTTGTTGCTTTTCACATTCTGAGCAGAGGCTGCCCTCCAGGTTTCTCCAGAGCTGTGAACAAACTTTGGTCTTACTTGTGGATCCCGTGATGCTCTGGTAAAGCTACAAGATGACACAGCTTTAAAGGACAACCAGTGTCACTAAAGGTAAAACACTGATTTAAACATGAAAGAAGTAGGAATGTAATTTAAAAATGGGTTTGTTTTGGAAGCTTGAGAGAGAGGAAAACTGCCTCCAAGGTTCTGTGAACCAGGGGCGTCCCTCCTACCAATGCAGGAGACACGGGTTCAATCCCTCGTCCGGGAAGATCTCATATGTCGCAGAGCAGCTAAATCCGTGCACCATGGCTATTGAGCCTGTGCCCTAGCCCTCGGGAGGCGCAACTACTGAAGCCCATGTGCCCTAGAGCCCCTAACTCAACAAGAGAAGCCATGGAAATGAGAAGCCCGTGTACCACAAGAGAGCAGCCCACACAGGAACAAAGACCCAGCACAGCCAAAAACAAATAAAATTATTATATCTATAGAAGGTTTTGTGAACCAGTATGGATATGAATCTGAGTGGACTCCGGGAGTTGGTGATGGACAGGGAGGCCTGGCGTGCTACGATTCACGGGGTCGCAGAGTCAGACACGCCTGAGCGACTGCTGAACTGAACTGATGGGATTTGGGTGTGCTATAACCTCAGCTGTTAAAGGGGCAATAACTCTCTCCCTTCCTTATTTGGGGCTTCCCTGGTGGCTCAGTGGTAAAGAATCCACCTGCCAATGCAGGAGATGCGTATTAGATCCCTGGGTCAGGAAGATCCCCTGGAGAAGGGAATGGCAACCCACTCTTCCTGCCTGGAAAAATCCCCCAGACAGAGGAGCCTGAGAGTTACAATCCACGGAGTCACAAGAGTCAGATATGATTTAGCAACTAAACAACTTATTTAGCAGCTAGATTTTTCACTGGTTTCCATGAAAACCAAGTGGGGTTTTTAAAAGCATATAGCTCAACCTCTAAAAATCAAATATTGAAAGCTAAGTTAAAAACATCAAGAAAAATAAAAACAAGAAAACATACTGAGCTCTAAATAAACATTTTCCTTTTAACTTTTATGAAGTAGGGAATGAGTTTCTTCTAACTAACTGCAGGGTAGGTTGCACTGTAGGTCGTATGCCCCTGGTGGCTTAGAAGGTAAAGTGTCTGCCTGCAATGTGGGAGACCTGGGTTTGATCCCTGGGTCAGGAAGATCACCTGAAGAAAGTAATGGCAACCCACTCCAGTACTCTTGCCTGGAAAATCCCACGGACAGACGAGCCTGGTAGGATACAGTCCATGGGGCCGCAGAGTCGGACACAACTGAGCGACTTCACTTTCCTTTCTTTCCCTAATGAGTATATACCCATAAGCAGGTCTGTGGTGACCACTAATCTTTTGCAAAGTAGAAATAAACATGTTATTTGCATTTATTAAAATTAAACTGCAACCTATCTCCCAACATACAAATTACTCACTTTCCAACCTAATTCCATGCCAGTTGTTTTCCATGTAACGTTAAGTTCAAGCATATGAACATTTTGTGGGGCCAAGGTGTTGCTAATATATTGTCAATCAAACTGATTTTCAAAAGGATGCATGACAGGTTCACAGTTCCACATTTACTGAACTTTATTAACAAGTAAAACACATATTAACATGTTCTATATATGGGAAAGGACATTCAATAATAAATGGCACATTATCATCTAACAGTTGAACTTTATCAAGAATGAAGTTTTAAAAAATAATACACATATTTCATGACTATTTGAAGAATTAACAAAAAAATTTAACAGCAGTTTAAACATATAAAAGCTCACTATTTACTATTTACCATGTGGAATCATTTCAATACTTCTATTTAAAAAACAAAAAAAGGAAAAAAAAATATACGTACTGTATCTTCTACAGGCCTAACAGGTGTCGAGGCAAGGCTGTGACAACAGTAATTGACTCCTGCCTTAATACTGCAGTTCCCTCTCTCAAGGCAGTAGATTTAGGCAGTCACTTCTCAATACAGTGAGTGGAGAATTATATACAGGGTGATCATACAAATTCTCCTCCAAATTAGGACACTTATGAGAAAGGAGGCACGATTTAAGCTCAGGAAATAGTAATAACCAAGTCTGTTATGAGCAAACTCAGGATATATGTCACTCTAGTTAAATACAGTTACCAGGTGCACTATCACTACCTTTGTGCTTTATGTGGATAGACTAGTTGGAAAAAAATTGTGGTAAATTAAGAAACCCTGAATTCTTCTCCAACTAGACCCTTGGAACTCCACTTTTCCTGTCATTAGAGGCTTTGCTTGAAATATTAGTGATTATTGTCTTAGGTTAACATTTATGATCTTCAAAGGCATAGGATATAGCTTATAGACTCAAAATAAAAGGCTAGCATTAGTATTTTTTTCCTATTAAAAAGAGGTTTTCATTTTAACCAAGTATAACAGAATTTGCGTTCTAAATTCCTAAAATGTATCCTGGACACACTGTATAGAAAATATATTTTTACTTTAAATTTAGGCTTTTTTTTTTTCATGAAAACATAAAGATGGATTTTTCTGGTCATAATGAGCTATTTCAAATATAACAGAAATAATGTAATACATTTTTTTTGTATTAGCTTCCAACCTCCAATTCACATTCATTCAAAAATTGTTCATAGGTACCCTAACAAGCATTTTGATTTTCAATTTATTTAAGGCAGAGTGCAAAGGCGGTTAAGTGTCTCCAAAACACAGCAACAGCTGTGTTGGACAGCTATGCTGTCCAAGCTCACAGGAAATGAAGGGAAGTGTGTAGGATTTGATAAATCCAGCAGAGAATGCTGTTTTCTAAAAGAATATTCTGAGTCTCCTCATTGGTTGATGAGATTTAAGACTAACAGTGAACTCTACCAATTAAAGAGGATTAAGTAACAACACACTTGAATCTTACAGATTTGTGGGGGTAAAAATCAAAACAAAAAGTGAAGTTTTGATGTTGAGTCAACATCTACATGCATAAACCAAGCATGAAGATCAAAAAACAAAAATAAAAATTTAATAAATTGATGTATGATAGATGATCTAGTAATTTTAACTTACTCTGTATCACAGCTTAATGTCATTTAAAAACTATTACAAAGTACAAGTTTATAGGAAATTAATACACAATAAAAAATTCTAACATGAGCTCACATTTCTTATAAATAAATTCTAATTTTAATTAATTTCCAATACAGGCAACTAAATCAAATATTTTGTTTTCTTTATCCCAGGCTATTGTTAAAGGGTACCTTAATCAATAATCAAGGGTTCAAGATATTGTAATCAATATTAAAAAGGTTATGCAGGGGAGGAAAATAAATGATGGAAACAAAAAATAGGAGGCTCAATCAGAAAAACAAAATGGCATGTTTAATTTACTAAAGACAATGAAGTAAATGAGAAAACACAGAGAAATACAAAAAAGCTATAAAGCATAATATGTATCTTTTAGTAGCTGGTGCCTAATAATAGGCAATCAATTTTAAATGTTCTATATAGTTGTATTAACTGATTTTTAAGTTTAAAAGGTAATTTTTAATGTTGGCATTCAAAATATAACTGAAAAGACAGATGAACCATAAAATGATTTGCAAAATGTAGTAGCTTATGAATGCAAAATAGATTCCAGTTGTAATAACACATATTCACATACACTTTCGCAACACACTCACACCCCCATATTCCACAGACACATTTCCATAACTTAAAAAGAAATATTTCATGTATCTCGGTTCAGGAAATGATGTTTACAAATTACCCTTGCAATCAGAAAGCAAGAGGATATTAAAAGCACAACTTTTTATTTGCTAAGCTAAACATCTAAAGGAAAAAAATATTACAATGATACTGAAAGATATTTTTATTGGTTTTTTAAAAGATAAAATGCAAACGAGAATATCTTATTCAGAAAATTAATTTTCAAAAATGTCTTAAATGAAATAAATATAATATCTAATACAATCTCTTCCTCTAAGAATCTATAAGATGGACAATGCTAAAAACCAAGGTTCTCATTTGAGAATCCTCAAAGTTGGCATGTCCTTTTAAAAAAAAGAAAAAAAGATTTTCTTAAAAAGGAAATGTGGCATACCCACGTTTTCTAAAATTTGTCCTAAAACTATCTTTAACATCCAAATTTTCTAAATATATTAAGTCCACTTAAATTAAGGAAAAGATATCTAGATACAATTTCTAAGAAAACAATGCAGAAAGTAATTTATGCATGGTTTACATGGTTATTTACAGAAAGTTTTGCTAAATAATGATACAACTATCATGTTCAAAAGTCTGACAAATCCTCTCTAATAATCAGCACTGCAGGTTTCAAAAAAACTTTATATATAACAAAGAATGTTTCCTGTGTAGAGTTACTAGATAAATCTGAGAGCCAGAAACTAAAGCATTTGACATGGTTAATAATTTCATTTTTATTATATTAAATGTCAGGTCAGAAGTCAATGGCATTTACATGCTGGAAGACTATTTATCACTCAACTCTTTCAATTATATCAAACACTGATTAATCAAATGTGACTGGACTTGACTGCGACAACTGTATGGTTTCTTTCAAGTATATGCAACTCTTTTAAATGGGCACGTATGCAACTATGCAAAACCAATGAAACATAAATATTTAAAGAATGAACAGAAATGGCTTTTAAGCATAAACCACTCTGCCATTCAATTTTGAAACTTTTCTTCACGAATTTGTCTTCTGTGTTTAGTAGTCTTCTATCCTATTAAAGTTGCAGGTTTACAGATGATCTGGAAATTTCACATGGATGTAAGAAAGGAATGTCTGGTCGATGCAGTCTAGGGACAGAGAAAGCATTCATTAGTCTTAAAATGTATTACGTTGCAATTATCCAAATGACAGTACAATGAAAATTTTATAGTATGACATCAAGAATATAATAGCCTTTTGGTAAGAATGACGTAAGTAGCACAGATCAAAATATATTCTAAAGTAAACTTCTATAGGAGAGCATCTAAAAAAATATTTACATTATATTTTAAACTCCTGAAAAGGAAAACAAGATAATCACACTGAATATTCACAGAATATCATTTAAATTAGTAAAATTACAAACTCTTAAGGTCACTGTAGACAAGTTAAAGAGAAAATGTGACATCTTCAGGGGAACGAACAAACCTTAATGGAACATTTAAAATAATACTTAAATACAATCCAGAAATGCAACTGCAATCATCTTCAGCAGAATTAAGTAAATTATGTTAGCTTAGGTAACAGTCATAGAAGCATAAAATTTAAGCAACCAAATCACAAACCATATAATTTATGTATACTTAGTCATAGCAACCTTGAAACATCTTGTACTTGGAAACACATCCGGAAGTTAAGTGTTTCAGTAGACCTTTGGCTAACGCAGTTCAAATACTTGAAAAGTTCAAAACAAAAAAGTGTACAGAACCTGTTTTCAAAGTACTGCAGTGAGGTATGAGGTCTCTTCACTGACGATCTACTAGCCACACAATAGATAAATGCCTGTACTATACACACAGCCTCCAGAAACTTACTTGATAACTAGTAAGACAATTTCTGCTCGTTTCTTTATTTTTCCATTTATTCAAGTTGTCGCCTCCATTGTTGAAATAAACTGGTACATGTTAAGAAAACAGTAACAGAGCTCCTATTTTCTTCGCACAACATTTACTCCTTGATCCAGTTAGTTAAGATCAGTGCATGGCACTGCTTACAATAGCCAAAACACGGAAGCAACCTAAATGTCCACTCAAAGAGGAATGGATGAAGAAGATGTGGTACACATACACAATGGAGCATTGCTCAGCTATTAAAAAGAATGGTGCCATTTGCAGCAACATGGATGGATGCAGAGATTGTCATACTGAGTGGAGTAAGTCAGAGAAACAGCATATGACATCTCTTATATGGTTGCCAGGGGAAAGGGGCAGTTAAGGAGTTTGGGATGGAGAGGTACACACTGCTATATTTAAAATGGATGATCAACAAGAACCTACTGTGTAACACAGGGAACTCTGCTCAATGTTAATGTAGCAGCCTGGATGGGAGGGGAGTTTGTGGGATAATGGATACATGTATACACATGGCTGAGTCCCTTAGCTGCTCACCTGAAATTATCACAACATTGTTAATCAGTTAAACCTCAATAAATCATAAAGTTTTTTTTTTTTTAAAGATCAGTGCATAGCAAATTGCTTTTCAGTCACAGATTTGGTTTCTTGTTTGTCTGTTTTAGCCTACAGATATCTGTGTGAAATTCACAGTGATGCAAAATGCTCATTCTTTCTGTGTAAGTGCTTTGTCATATTGTTTTTCAAGCCTTTAGATGCTGTGCTGGTGGTTACTTCGTATACAACCTGTAGCCAAGCTTTAAACAGAAATTTAAAGCTCTGATTTAAAGTTTTAGTTTACTCATAATGTATTTTTTAAAACTAAAATGTAATGAAATTCATTTTTTCAATGGAAGTTATCTTAAAAGTTTGTAATTTTTAAAATTTCAATACTGTTAATAGTATTAAAAATCTATTAAAAATGCTAAATTTGAGTAAACAACATGAATACACATTAAGCATTTAATATGCATGGGGTGAAGGGCTTCCTTGGTGGCTCAGTGGTAAATCCACTTGCCAATGCAAGAGACAAGGGTTTGATCCCTGGGTTGGGAAGATCCCCTGGAGGAGGAAATGACAACTCATTCCAGTATTTTTATCTGCAAAATCTCATGGACAGAGGAGCCTGGCGATCTATAGTCCATGGGGTCTCAAAAGAGTCAGACACAATTTAGTGACTAAACAACAAATGCATGGGGTGAATTTGAATACAAAGGGAATAAATAGTTAATATATTAATATTTCTTACCTTATAATAAGAAGAAATACCTTGTTCTATGAGCAGCTGCCATACTTTCAGACATGTTTCTGACTTTTAGATAATTAACGAATCCTCTGAAGAAAAGAAGCAGGCCTGAGGAGGTTGAAATATATAGATATATTATGCTCTTACAAAGAAAGGGGACATGATAAATTTGAAATAGACAGTTACAAACAAGGTCCTCTTGGTCAAAGGAATTTAATGTGTAGGATTCCATTCATTCCACATTTTACACTATAACGACAGCTCTATTGTAAGGAAATAAAATAAAATTTTACTGCTACCTCCAAATTCTTTCAATTTGTTAAGCTGAGATGTATCTAAAGTAAAGCAAATGTAGCCATGAAACTCCTAACTCACACAAAAATACACACCTATTAAAGTATTTTTTTAACAAGGAAAGGTACCTAATGTGTTTAAACTGATTCAACTCATAGATACCTCATTTTACATGAAACTTTTAAATCACTATAATGACTAAGCAAACTAAGATATTTACTGATATAAAGAATTCAAGAGAGAACATATGTAGCATATGTAATTGCTAACAATTGTAGGATAAAACCAGTAATAAGCCTGTCTAGCCAGATCGAGTGCCAGTCATCTGCAAAAATCTATATTTAGAGATATGTGAACTATGTAAATAATTAAATTATTAGTTCTTATTTCCAAGTAATAACAGTAGATTAATTTATAATTAAGAGTTTGAGAAAAATCAAGACAGGAGACTTTGGAAGTACCCACTCTAGTGAGTTCTTGAATGATTTAAGACACATCTTCTATTTCAGTGTTCTCTGTAAAACAGTATTTTTAAATAATAACCATTTACACATCACAAGTATCTTTAGTAATCAATAAAACAAAGCCTGTGAAATGTATCAAAGTTCCAGATGAAAAATATTAGCTAAGTGTCAAAAGCATTATCATTATTAGTAAAGTCTTTGATATACTTAAGCATACAATTCTAAGGGAAATATTTATTAACTCTAGTAAATTTTTAACCAGGTAATAAGGGGGTGAGGTGGAGTTGGGGCAAGAAGCAGATGATATGTACGCAGGGAACTTTCCTCACCAGGAGGATGAGCCTGTCAATTTAAATTCAAAGTCTCAAATGAAATTTGTAACCCAATTCTAAGACAATAATCGAAGCCTTAAAGTAAGAAGCACGGTTACAATAAATTAGAGACAGAAGACAGAAGAGAGGCACAAATAATGACTTAAAACAAGTGGTATAAATTTCACCTAAATCTGATCCCATCTGCTTCCCATATCCTCTTTTCCATGTGTGACTCTCACTCTGAATTCCGCCCTTATGCCCTTCCAGATGCTGTTCAAAGATAACGATATTGTGATCCAAACATAAACGTATTACTGAAAAATGTAAACCAAAATTATTTGTGAAATCCCTTCTTTAGTCTATGAAGCTGCTGTTGCTAAGACCTATTTTGCTCTGCTCAGGCATTTTCCAAAATTAGCCAATTCCCACCTAGAAACCAATCAAGCAGCAGCTATGGTTTCTCAGCGTTCTGGGGTGTGTGCAACATTCTTCTGGGTATGTGACAGCAACATTCCCATCACGGATTAAGCTTTCACATTCCCCTAAATGCTAGATTATGGCTCTGATGAGGAACTGGGGCTGTGCCTGCATTCTACTGTGTTCCATGGTTGTCTTCATAAGACTCTTCAATCCCCTAATAATATTTATGAGCAAGAATCTCACTCAATGTGCTTAAACACCTAAAAGACATTATAAATTTTTTCAGTTTTGAGTAAGAAACTCAGTCAAGCACAGAATCAGTCAGAAAACAAGTAACAAGACAAAAAATTGGTTAAACTTTTGTCTAATCTGACTCCCCAACAAAATCACAAGAGATATACAAATAATTGGAATAATTTCACTATAATTATCAGAAAAAGAATCTAGGCTCTTTAGTGACCTTCACTGACCACTAAGATTTTGTTTCCTGAAAGATCCTACAGCTGCAACAGCAGGACTAAATAAAAATGCCAGGAGAACACTGCCACCTACTGGAGTGCTATTTTCCGGTGCAAGTAATTTACTACAGAAACATGGGCTCTTAAACCTAAAGAGAAACAATCTCTATTTTTCATGTTGGTAAATAAATTTGAAATGTGGATTACAAGTATAATGTGATTTTAAGATTAACTTAATTATCATACATCTAAAGAGGAAAACACAAGGAAACACAGATTGGAAATCCATAAAATTCATCAATATTAATAAACAATACGCCTGGTAAGAAGAAAACTCAACAGAAGCACTGTGATCATTAAGCATGAAGCCTTCCCTTACGCCTGACTGATTAATGATTAATGCAGAGTGCACTTCAAAAGTGTAAAGAATGTTTCAATGATCCAAAAATAAAAGAATAGGTAGAATATCCAATTAGCCTCCTCTCAACATGTCCTACGATCATTAAAAGAAACTCACACATGTCTATTTTCCAAAATAAATGCTGAAGGCAATTATTTTTTAATCATCTTATGATTTTCAAGTTTTGCAGTATTCAGTTCATTCAACCACTGATTCTTTAAATTGACAGGCTCTGAATTTTAAATCAGAAACCAGAGTGTTATGTAGAGCTATCTGGATAGCCAAGATGACATGTGTTTGGATATGAGAATTTTTCAATAGAAAATTCTTTCACTTAAATAACACAGTATATTTACATCTTACAATTTTAGGAAATACCAAAGTTAAATTAAATGCAAATTAGTCATACTGAAATGCATTAAGAATAAACTTACCAAGTACAAGAAATATCCACCAAAGCCAGTACTGTCCATTGAAATATCCAGTAAAATAATCAGAAAACTATGGAATAAACATAAATATATTTACTGTATTTATGGACCTAAATTTGAAAATAATTAACCTCGGTTTCAGAATAATTTAATTCAAATAATCGTCAGCACATAAAACAGCACAAAAAGAAAAACAGAAAAGAAAAAAATTACACATAAAATTACTTGAGGAAAAAAAAACTTTTAGAAGTTTTTTATCAGCAAACAAACTTATGCAAAATATTTAAGAAATTAAAATTAGTTTCAAACTGCCTGTAAGGAAGAAAGATAAGTGTTATGTATCCGAATCCAACATTTTTCTCATTAAAGAGTTTACATGTCAGTTCTTTTCTCATAATCTCTCAAAGCCACAACTACCATCCCAAACACACTACAGCAACCCGCTGCTTTAGATATTAACACCAAAAGCCACATTAGTTTAATCTTATCAGATGGGGATGTTCTGCTGACCTCTAAAAAGAAGAGCTTTTGACCTTCTGCACACCCCCTACTGTTAATCACTGCCAAGAATACTAGGCATATAAAGACCCCCAACTCATTAGAGTCTTTTTTATTTTCAAACTAGATGCTCCAGCATTCATTTCCCAACAGTGAGCTGAGAACAGCTAAATGAACCTTGAAGTGGCATTTCAACAGTTCCTATTAGTGGCCGTGGTAGACAGTTTATAAATTCTCTGTGAAATGAGAATGTGAACAGACAGATGGAAGGTAGGGTTTGATGACACTGAACACAGGTATCTTTTCCTTGATTTGACTGTGGACATGATGATTTATTATTTTTTAAAAGTTTTCTTATTAGATCTGTCTCATTTTCCTGTTTGTTTTATCTACTCTGTTTCTACCAGTCTCCAACCTGAATTTAACTAAAAAAGAGTTTGTTAAAAGCATGTTTGTCCTCAGATGTATCTATTTTTATAATTTGTACATAATTATTTCCAACTTTTCACTGGTAATTTCCACAAAAGATTAAAAAAAAAATCTTACAGGTTTGGTAAGAACAAAAACTCTTACGAACTGTAAATAATGTTACTGTGTGGGAAAGCACATCCACTAACAAGTATCTAAATGTTTCTTAAGACTTTTAAAGTAATTTCCCAGGAAGTATTTATAATACATGAACCATGATCTAAGTTCTCAGCTTTGAGTCTGAGAAATTTCAAAGAATAGAGACTTCAAAGTACCATTATAGATACAAAGCCTATGTATTCCTACACCTTTAAAATATGTACAATGAATGTAGAATTGGAAAACTGTGAAAATATAGCTTGTAAAGTAGGACAGCTGCATTACTTTTTAATCAAATGATTAATAAGAAACAAAAGGCTTTCATACAGATTTTAGAGATTATAAGAACAAAAGGAGTAAAGAACTAAAACCATACATTTTTACCTTTCTAATTCTTAAAATATATTTAATATACAATATCCACAACAGGAGGCAACCAGAAAAGAACAATGTAATTCTTCACCAGAAGTACCGACCTGCAGCTGTTCTTTATCTGTTCCCAAGTAAAGAATATAATTATCTTCATTTTGAAGTCAAAGGGTAAAACTCACTACATAAAAAGAATAAACTAATAAGCTTTGGGGCTCATTAGTAAGTTATCAAACATGTTTCAAAATACTAAAAAATCAGAGGGCTCAGTCAAGTTGTGTCTTGGGGTTTTTTAATAACTCATATTTAGTAGTCAACCATAGGCTGCAAGAAATCAAATTTTGGAAAATAAATTAACGAACAGTAAGAATTTACCTGACTTAAATTTTTGAAATAATTATGATTTTATTTTGTTAATATGACAGCAGTATTTTTTTGTTTACTTCCTGTCTACTTTTAAAAGGAATTGTCAGCTTTTAATAAAATATATATGCAATTTTAAACAAATAATAAAAACATTAAAAGCCTTGTAGAGAATCTTGGGCTAAACATATTTATACTAAATGTAAGGCTCACAGCAATTCAGAAACAAAAAGAAAAGCAGTAATGTGATTTATAAATTACTTATTATCTAATAAAAGGAAATGCCAGGCTTTTAGGAAAAAACCTTTCCCTCACCACTGAACTCTAAGGAGAATTTATTGCTTGGAGCACTGCAACAAAAGTCAAAGTGCAGTCAAAGTTACAGAGGCAGTACAAAATTAGGAAAACAGGCACTGAACGGAAGTCAAGCTAGATTCTAATCCACAAACTGTGGGACACTCAGCAAGCTATTAGACTTTTTATTCTGTTTCATCATCAATAAAATGGCTAGCTTGTCTCCAGCATCACTGATAGATGACACAGGATTATTCGGCATTTATAATGAATCATACCTGGAACATAGTAAGTGCTCACTGAATGACAACTATTATTTTAAAACAGAAGATTCCTTAAAATCCTTTTCTTATATCAATTCTAAATATACACTGCAGGTATAACATTAACCTTAACTCAGTAAAGGTATTTTAAAGGGAAACTAAACAGTCCCAGGGATTAAACTTCATGCTATTAAATTCCTTACACAACTTTGAGAAATTCCAGTCTTTGAATTTAAGGTCCCATCTTATCACACTGACTGGAGTTGATGAGAAGACAATCTAACTCCTTCGCAACCTGGGGTTCTACGAGAGAATTAGGCCTTAATATACTAGAGTCGAACATTGCATATAATGCACTGATTTATTTTTTATGTTCTAGAAAGATACTAGCAATTCAATAACCTTAGGAGAACTGAGAAAGTCAAATCATTTTCCATGTTCTGTGACTCAGATCACAAATCCCATTTGAATAATAGTCATTAATTCTATTACTAACATAACCAGGGCTAGACTAGATTATCTAGTTCCAACTCTTGAGTTTTTCCTACTAGTAACTTCTGCAGGGGCAGGGACTGTTTCTTTATCTCTGCATGCCTCATAACACCTAACAGATTTATGCTTCTGGTGAGAACCTACTTTACATTTTTCAAATAAAATTAAAACAAGGAACTGCCAGGGGGCAGTTCTTACAATGGCCAGGTTTTAATCACCTTAAAAGAAGCCAGTTTGTAGGTCCCACCAAGAATCTGGGGCTGTTTAATAACCATAGCCTATAATCTGGTCTGAACAGAGACACGGTCTGACAAGATTACTGAAACCCTGGGAAGTAATAAGTTTAAAATTAATGAAAAAACAGAAAATTCAGTTTTCATATTTTTGTAATGGGTGATTTTCTTAAGATATTTGATAATGTAGGTGTGTAAATGAAGTGTCTGAAGCACTGAAGCTGACATATTAGTATGTGGTTCTACCAAAAATTTCAGGACTTGACTCATTCAATTAGAAGTAATTGTTTAAATTTACATGATTTGTGGAAAGTATATATTTTATTAATTGTATATAGCATTTAAATGTGTGGGTTACTTTTAATAAGAGTAACAAATTAACAAAGCCACTTTCCTAGCTGAAGAAACCAGGGGGAAATCCTTGTAAAAAGGAGCCAAAGGGGCCTTCAAGAGGCAAAGGAAAAGAGCTGGGGGAAGATTATGCTAACAATAGTACTACCTGTGCAATGGTTACAAAAATTTTATTTTTTTGCTGAGATGGGAGAAAAGAAAGAACTTACTGTTATCTCCCTACACGTCATTTTATAAATGACATGAGGGAGACAGGGTGATTTCCAGAACAACTAGAAAATGAGAAGAAAGGCTTAGAAGGAACATAAGGGTTGAACCCAGGTCTCCCACATTGCAGGCAGATTCTTTACCAGCTGAGCCACAAGGGAAGCCCAAGAATACTGGAGTGGGTAGCGTATCCCTTCTCTAATGGATCTTTCCGACCCAGAAATCAAACTGGGGTCTCCTGCACCGCAGGCAGATTCTTTACCAATTGAGCTATCAGGGAAGCCGATAAAGGAAAAGATGAGTTCTAATAACTACCTTAAAGGCATGTACTTTTACTTTTTGGGGCCTCTCCAGTGGCTCAGTAAGAGAATATTTAAATCCATGATAATTTCACTAGCCAATGGAAATGTTTACGTCTTAACTAATTCCAAGCAGACCTATGCTTTATCACAACAGTGGCAGCCATGATTCACTGAGCACATATACTTGTGCAGTAACTGGGAAAGGTACTCAAAATATGTCCTGTTCTTATCTCACAAAAATACTGAAAGGCACCTATTATCTATTATGAAGAAACTAACACTCTGAACCATTTAAAAACTTAAAAGTAACAACAATGATATAAAAACGATGAGATTCAAACTCAAATTTATCTGATTTCAAAGTTCTTTCCACCCACTAACAAGTTCTCATACAATACAGTCAGAAAATGTTCACACCACAGAGATCACTATAATAATTAAGGACAGAAGAATAAGTCTCAAAATAATTGAACTCATACACAAAATATACAAAATGAACATTTACGAATCACACAGGAAATTTCATGTACTTTGATCTTAGCAATTAAAGTGGTAGAGGCTATCAAGACACTCACCCTGACAATAAGGATCCATTTGATCAATGAAAGGCCAAATCCACAGATGGCACCATACCTTCCAGCGATGGTGTTGGTGATACAGAAGGATAAACAAAATCCAAGCCAGTTGAAAATAAATGCCACTGAAAGCAAGAGAAATAATTCTTTTAAAAGACCACACACTGGAAACAAATGAACAGAGACCTAATTCAGAAGACCCAAGTTTGATCCCTGGGTTGGGAAGATCTCTTGGAGAAAGGCATAGCAACGCACTCCAGTATTCTTGCCTGGAATTCCATGTAGAGAGACTAGCAGGCTACAGTTCATCGTGTCTCAAAGAGTAGGACATGACTGAGCGACCAACACCACTACTACTTCATGGAATATAAATAATACTTCACTGCTCAATGGAAATAGCGGTTCTCTTTCTTTTAACTCTGTACTAATTAAGTCTTCCTTACAGACTGTAGTCTACCTTTTTCAAACATATTTAGTTGTTTACTATCCATTAACAAATGGGTAAGCTTGGTTTCAGTTTGGTCAAGAATCAATACCTTAGAGCTTATAACCCAAAAGGTGAAATTGTAATTTTAAACCAGTTAAAATTAAGTCACAAAGTGGCTGCCATGCAATCCTACCCAAAAAGTCTAGTCTAAGACACCAGCTGACCAAATTGGCTTTTTGAAAAAGCACTATTAAAGATGAGCTGAAAAAATTATGTTATTTTAATAATAAATAAATTATACTAATGTTCCAGGAGCAAATATTGTTCACAGCCTCCTCCTACCTAACAAAACCTGTGGTTCCCCCTCCCAGGAACCCACCCACTTCTAGAGCCTGTATTTAAGGGGTGGCTGAGTCCTGAGTAGTCTGGGAAAATCACAGGAGGCCCAAATCCCCTGCCAGTGATTTTATTTTGTAAACAGGACTTTTGAAAAACAATCTTAAAAACACAGCAAGGACATAGAGGATGGAATTTAGGATAAANTGTGGTTCCCCCTCCCAGGAACCCACCCACTTCTAGAGCCTGTATTTAAGGGGTGGCTGAGTCCTGAGTAGTCTGGGAAAATCACAGGAGGCCCAAATCCCCTGCCAGTGATTTTATTTTGTAAACAGGACTTTTGAAAAACAATCTTAAAAACACAGCAAGGACATAGAGGATGGAATTTAGGATAAATGACAGTAGCTCTTAATTGATCCTTATTGAAGCTGGGTGATAGATATACAGATGCTTTAATTTTTTTTAATTGAAATAGACTTGATTTACAATGTTGTGTGTGCTTATTTTAAATTTTTGGCCACATCCTAAAGCATGTGGGATCTTAGTTCTCCAACCAGGGATCAAACCCTATACCCCCTTGCACTGGAAGACTGAGTCTTAACCACTAGACCACCAAGGAAATCCTACAGAGATGTTTAATATACTCTCATCCAGCCTGAGAATTTCTACAATAAAAGCTTTTAAAAAAGGAAGAAGAAGAAAAAGAAGAGGCCCTTCTTCTTCCACTGGATGTCACATGGAATCACCATACCTGAAACTGCTGCCATGATCCTGCTATCAGCCTGAGAACTAAACCATCACCCTAAGTCTGCTGGGGTGGACTGTGGAGAGGCAGATGGGTAGATGGTGGGTGGGAGGGTTTGTGTGCACGTGAGCATGTATGTGTGTGTGTGTGTTGTTTTCATGAAGAAGAAAGTAAAGCAGAGCCACGGCACTGACATAGTCTGTGCCTGAGGTCTGCCTATCCAGAGACTTCTGCTTTTATGAGACAGTCTTCTAACTATTTACAACAGCTGAGTGAAGGGTTTTCTACTATTTGTAGCATAAACCATTCTGACCTGGGATTATATCCCAGGTCCCTAAGATATAATCAGAGTGCCATATTTATGTTCAAGATATCACAATATCACAATAATAATAGCAATAATAATAATAATAAAACTAAGGACCAACTTGAACATAAGTCTTGTTCACTGCTCATCTTCTCACCCTAAATATCTCCAACCAAGTCCCAGGGAGAACAAAGTAAATTACCCAGAGAAATTCTGGTTTTTCAAAATTCTAAAGACCTAAAGGAAATGTTTTAAGATAAGTTCAAATGAAATGGCTATTTCTTTGATGCAATGCCCTACTATTATCATTTCTTCCTTCCTAAAACTTTCTAGGTGCAGTCTTTTTGATCATTAATGGGAAGCTATAATACATGGTGATGCAATAGCCAGAAAAATGAATTTTGAAATAAGAGACCTGTGTGTTGAGTCACAACTCACTCACTGGATATACAACCTTGGACTCACTGCTGACTTCTGTTGAGCCACAGTTCTCTTATCTTTAAGCACTGACTTCATGAGATTGATAAGAGGATTAAGTGAGAATGTAAAAAGCTTAGCACAGCACCTGGCACACGGTGCTTGCTAAAAAATGTCTGCCACCATCCCTATACATACAAAACAATCTCTTCACATTACAGTAGGTCCCATCTTTCCTGCCAAAAACATTTCAGGAGATACTACTATAAATAAAGTGTGTAGAAGTGTGGAAGTCACTCAGTGGTGTTCAACCCTGCAACCCCATGGACTATAGTCCACCAGGCTTCTCTGTCCATGGGATTCTTCAGGTAAGAATACTAGAGTGGGTTGCCATGTCCTCCTCCATGGATGTTCCTGACCCAGGGATCGAACCTGGGTCTCCTGCACTGCAGGCAGACTCTTTACATCTGAGCCACCAGGGAAGTGACACTATATAAAGCTTGTTTATTCTCTCATTTTAGCTGCCATACTGGACAACAGAGATAGAACATTTCCATTGTTCTAGAAGAATCTATTGCATATAGCAGTTCTCTATCTAACTGGCTGATATTTGTGTTAACTGTGGGGAAAGCAGATAACAAAACCAGTTATATCTGTTTAAAGAACTGACATTACCAAGCAGCAGCAGAGATTCCCAACTGGTTGCTCCATATGTGCTAATGACAGGCTGAGGTATTTCTATCCTCAACCTGTAGGGCAGGCAGGAGAGGTCTGGGGCAGAGGACAGACACCTCCAGTCCTGGGCACCCCATCCCAGTGTGCTATGAACATCTATCACTTTGCAAGTATCTCACGTCACAGGGATCTTCCTACATTAAAACACAGGAAGCACTGACGGAGAAATCCAAAACAGCAAAATATTTCAAAAGTGTTATTTTTTTGTACCATTGAGCATGTATATGTTTAGCTTTGGGGGAAAAAAGCATTTAAACACTGTCCAGTTTCTTCAAAATCAGACCTACCACCATCTACTAGACATATCATTGTGCCCCAAAAAGGAACAAGATTCAAAAGGACGAAAAAGTACTTAATGAGGTGTCATGTTTTCTTTACGGCTCCACCAGTGGTATGAACTCCTATAAACTGCGCTCATGTGATATAATTTGTTATTGATCGAACTGCATCCTCCTCAAAACTTGTAGATTAAAGTCCTAACCCCCAGTGTGACTTACGTAGAGATAGGGCCTTTAAGGAGGGAGTCACAAGTCCCTGAGGTTATAAGGGTAAAGCCGTAATACAACAGGACTGGAGTAGAGACGGCAGAGAGTTCTCTGTGCACACACGCAGAGGAGAGGCCATGTGAGGACACCGCAAGAAGACAGCCATCTGCAGGCCAGGAGGACCTTCACCAGAAACCAAAGTTTCTGGCTCTCTGATCTCAGACTTCTAGCTTCCAGAACCGTGAGAAAATAAATTTTCAT
Source organism: Neotragus moschatus (assembly GCA_006410615.1). NCBI lineage: Eukaryota > Metazoa > Chordata > Mammalia > Artiodactyla > Bovidae > Neotragus > Neotragus moschatus. The sequence continues at coordinate 425,605 of SJYA01001817.1, forward strand.
TGTTTAAGCCACCCAGTCTGGTATTTTGTTACTGCCGCCTGAATAGACAAACATGTACCTCAGTCACCTTTCACTGCTCTCACATACACATGCACTAGCTAAACAGACAAGCTGTGACTACTGAAGCATAGATGGATCCACTTTTTATGCCCTTTGGCCTATAAGACAGAAAGTAAAGCTGAGCAAGTCTTTAAGGTACAGAAAGGGCAGAGCACTCCATTCTGGATCCGCACAGGGTGCCCAGCCTCTGGGATCTAATGCCTGATGATCTGAGGTAGAGCTGATGTAACAGTTGAAATAAAGTGCACAACAAATGCAGTGCACGTGAACCATCCCCAAACCATCCCCCCTCCTCCCCGGTCTGTGGAAAAACTGTCTTCCATGAAACTGGTCCCTGGTGCCAAAACGCTGAGTACTGCGGAGACACGTCTGAATCATCAGGAAAAGGATTTAATAAACATACACTACACCTTAGGTATGGAAAACCCATAAAAGAATGTGTAGTAGAGACAGGTGGACAGATATCAATACATGCCTCAGAGAGAAGACATGAATACTTTTCTTTCAGCTCCACCTTCATTTATGCATGTTCCGCTAGAGAGCTAGAACAAAATAAGGAAGCTTAAAAGGTGTAGGGAAGGGACTTTCCTGCTGGTCAAGTGGCTTTGACTCCACATTCCCAATCAGAAGTCAACGAGTCACAAAATTCCGTTTCCGGTGAGGGTTCTCTTCTTGGCTTGCAGATGGCTGGTCAGGGAACTAGAGCCCACATACCACAATTAAAAATCCACATGCCACAACTGAAAAGATCTCACAGACAGCAGTGAAAACTGAAGATCCTGCATGTCGCAACTAAGACCCGGCATAGCAAAATCAATCAATCAAAAAAAAAAAAAAAAAAAGGTGGTGGTCACCTATTCCCAACACAGCAAGGCCCAATATGGAACCCAGAGAAGCAACAGGTTCATATAAGCTATACTCCTGTGGAAACGATTTGGGGGAGTAAATAACAGGGAAGTAGGAAAACTAGCACAGGAAAGTTGGTAAAGTATGCTTAGTGTTGCTCCAATTACAATTCGCTTGCGGTCCTTTTTTTTTTCCTAAGAGCAAATAAGGCAGGTTTAGACAGGTGAACGGCATCTGAAAGAAGGCTGCCAATCAAATGACTTACAGGAACTGAGAGGTGAAGTCTCAGTTAAGTATGAGGAAGGAGAACACCACCTGCACTTAACACCACTCGTAATTCATGGCATTTCACTATACTAACTCATTTGATCCTTACATTAGCCTTTTAAGAAGGACGAGATCAGAATTAATTTCCTTTCACAGAAGGGCAAATGAAGACTCAGAACAGTTGGGCTCCACACACAAAGTCACAAGGTAAGTAAGAAGCATTGTAGGTAGGACTGTGGCACCCAAGTCTTTTTCTTTTTTTGCAACCAAGTCTTTTACACCCGTATACACTTATCATTTTATATATATACCTCCCACCTACCCAAAGAATTTGTCGGGTAATCAGAAAGCAATACTATATACTATAGTTTATCCATTAACTTAGTATGGCTACACTTTTAAATTTTCAATAGCCACAAGATATGTATTAATAATAAAAGGGGAAAAGAGTAACACTCCACAGTGAAGAAAGCTGACGGACACTACCTTATCCTGATGAGAGTTAACATCACTAGTAATATGATATCCAGTAATAAGGTATCTAGATCATTGCCTTCTGATATGATGCACTGAAAACACAGCATTTCTGTGGTATTCTTGGTGGGCGGTGGGGTGGTGGTATGAAGTAGGGGCGCGGATTGTACCACCTGAATCTAATAACTGGGAAACATTAGCTAAATCTAAATTGAAAGACATTCTACAACATAACTGACCAGGACTCTGCACAAGAATCAAATTTGTTACAAAACAAAGATAGACTAAGAAACTGTTCTGGATTGAGGCAGATGATGGAAAACACAGAGGCTAATGACTCCCCTGGTAGCTCAGGCAGATGTTCCCTGTAGCATCTGCCTATAATGCAGGAGACCTGGGTTCAATCCCTGGGTCGGGAAGGTCTCCTGGAGAAGGAAATGGCAACCCACTCCAGGATTCTTGCCTGGAAAATCCCATGGACAGAGGAGCCTGGTAGGCTACAGTCCATGGGGCTGCAAAGAGTCGGACAAGACTAAGCAACTTCACTTCACAATACAATGCGTAATCCCCAAATAGATGCTAGACCAAGAAAAAGACATCCGTGGGACAGCTGGGAAAATCTGAAAAAGGTCTACAAACTAGTCAGTGTTATTTCATGATGTTAATTTAACTTCTCAAAGTTGATCACTAAAGTTATGTATGTTAACACTTGGAAAAGCTAGATGAAAGCTACATGCCAATTGTACTGTTTCTGCATTTTTCTTCCTAAATTTGAAATTATTTCAAAAATGAAAAGTTTAAAATGTTTAAATTTTAAACAATTTGATACTTGCTCTGAAAACAAACAAGTGAATATTACAAATGAATGAACACCAATATAATACTGAGATTAAGCACTTATTAATTTTATCAAAGAAAAATCCTCATTATATATAAATGCACCACATTTTAAATACAGTAAATTCCCAAAGAATAATTGATTTTACTATACTTGATTCTGAACTGCATAACGGCAAATTTCTGTCTTATCTTCATGCAATTCCCTTTATTTAAACTATCAACAGTTGAGAAAAACATGAAGCTAGCAACATATTAATTTTTAGCCATTTCCACTAAACTACAAGCAACGAAATGACCAAAAAATTATTTTCCTTATAAACAGAACAAATTCAATAAAATTTAATACTTCACAGTTTCTTAAGGTACAGTTACAACTCTTAGATATCTCCCTTTTCTGGATGCAATTATAATACGTGAGCCCAAAGCTATATAAAAACCTAGCTCTATATGAAGAGACTAAGTCACTGATGCCTAACAAGGCAATCAATGTGTGGTACCCAGATAACCTCTTTAAGAACTGTCGCTTATATGACTCATCCATGGTAGGTACTTGAAAGTACTTACTGAATAAAGATGTTCAATATCACTAATCATTGGGGAAATGCAAATTAGACTACAACTAGACACCACCACACAACTATTAGATTTCTAAAATTTTTTAAACTCTCAGTACCAAATGCTGATGAGGATGGAGCAATAGGAACACTCATTCACTGCTGGTGGGAATGCAGAATGGAACCGGAAGAATTTCTTACAAATCAGAATTCACATTTCAAAACATCTTTCTAATTCTTTTTAAACTTACTTGAAAGTGAAAGTGAAGTAGCCCAGCCATGTGCGACTCTTTGCGACCCCAAGGACGGTAGCTTGCCAGGCTCCTCCGTCCATGGGATTTTCCAGGCAAGGATACTGGAGTGGGTTGCCATTTCCTTCTCCAAGGGATCTTCATGACCCAGTGGTTGAACCCGGGTCTCCAGCACTGCAGGCAGACTCTTTACCGTCTGAGCCACCAGAGAAGCCCANAGGCTCCTCCGTCCATGGGATTTTCCAGGCAAGGATACTGGAGTGGGTTGCCATTTCCTTCTCCAAGGGATCTTCATGACCCAGTGGTTGAACCCGGGTCTCCAGCACTGCAGGCAGACTCTTTACCGTCTGAGCCACCAGAGAAGCCCAACTTATAAATAACCTAGTATCTCTTTAACTATGTTTCCCTCAAGTCTAAAATGGGAATAATGCAAGTGATTAATTATTATGATAGCATGCTGATATGAAGACTCACACATGGTACAAAAGGATAAACCTCAGAAAAGTTTTCTAAGCAGAATACAGATTATGTTTTTAAGCACTAGAGTTCAAGGTAATTTCCACAGAATGTCACTTATCCAATGAATCAAACCTTAATTTCTAGCTTTTAACTAACGGACATATACCTGACTTCTATTTCATTCCCTTTGAGAGAAAATCTGTTAAAAATAGGCTCAGACACAAGGAGATAAGGCATATATAAGGCATTTTGCGGTGCCACTTCAAAGGATTTATGAGAAGCAAAGCATCGTCAGGGGATATACACATTTCTTTCTTTACATTTTCTGAACATGAGCAAGCAACTATCTTACCAAATGTATGTGTAAACTTTAAGGTAACATGTAGTAAGAGACTGAATCGTGGATGGTGAAAACAGAGAAAGTAAAATTAAACCAAAAAAAGGTTTAAACTGAAATATTCTCACTGAAAATCACTACAGGTTTATTTGCACAACTTATATAATCTGAAATGTTTAAATTATAAACCATGTTAAAGAAAATCTATTTCCAGACTTTAGACAGCAGAACAGAATCTAGACAATAGCTTGTTGTTGTTTAGTCGCCAAGTCATGCTCAACTAGCTGCTGCTGCTGCTGCTAAGTCACTTCAGTCCTGTGCGACCTCATAGGCAGCAGCCCACCAGGCTCCGCTGTCCCTGGATTCTCCAGGCAAGAATACTGGAGTGGGTTGTCATTTCTTTCTCCAGTGCATGAAAGTGAAAAGTGAAAGTGAAGTTGCTCAATCATGTTCGACTCTTTGCGACTCCAGGGCTGTAGCCTACCAGGCACCTCTGTCCATGGGATATTCCAGGCAAGAGTACTGGAGTGGGGTGCCAATGCCTAGCTACTGTAGAGTTTATTATGTGGAAAATATAGCACGTTGCAATCTACAGACAGCCACCAGGTGGCAGTGACTACAAATAAATGTGAAGCACTGGCCTATATAGCCTTTACCCAAAGAAATGTATCACGAAATGAAAGTGACAATTTATATAATCGTATAATATCAATATGCAGTATTTGTCTACAAAGATTCCTATTCTAATAGGAAGCATAAAGATATAAATTGTAGAAACTTAATAAAACTAATAATATGCAGATAATTCACATTAACACATTAAATGTAAACATTTACATTCATATCAATTAATATACCACCACTGACCAAAAACAGAGCCAACCAAGTGCCTAGGTTACTGTGCCTTTACAACATTGGTGTATCAGTAAAATGCTTTCAGATCTAAAAACACAGACTGAGTAGAAGATAGCACAGTTAAGTGAAATACAGAAATGCAGAGATGATAACTAAGCTCGAGTCAAATAATTAGATGGTGTCAAATAACATGTTTTCATTTCTAAGAAACAGGTATTTATACTACAAATAACTACAATAAATTTAAATTCTTCCTTTACCAATTAAGATTTCTTAAAAGACAATCATGAAAGGAATTAATGTTTACGCTACTTTTTGTAAAGAAAATATGTGGAAAGCCTGTTATTAATATAAATTATCAGTTGAACTAAGAAAAAAATTAAGGTTTACTAGACTAATAGTACAAAGAAGAATTATTTTGTAGCCAAAGTGTGATTTTTCTTTTCATCATACTAAACATGTGTGCATTAATCACTCAGTCGCATTTGACTCTTTGCAGCCCCATGGATTGTAGTCCACCAGGTTCCTCTGTCCATGAAATTCTCCAGGCAAGAATACTGGAGTGGGGTAGCTGTTCCCTTCCAGGGGATCTTCCCAACCCAGGGATCAAACCCAGGTCTCCTGCATTGCAGGCAGATTCTTTACCGTTTGCGCCACCACGGAAGTCCCGTACTTAACATATCTAATGACAAATTCTAACTAAAACCACAAGATATAAATATGGCATATACCTTATCTGATTGCCAACCTGAATATAATTTAGTAAATCTGAAGAGGAAAATATAACTGCCTGCACATCCATCCACATACTTCTGATACTTCTATTCTTCAGCAGATGAAATGAAAGAAAGAAAAGAAGCAAGAAACCATTTCAAAATAGAGGAAAAGGTAACTGAATTTTTAGACTCAGAAGTAACTCAACTCGGGAAGTATGTATTTTCTATACTGCCTATTATTAAAGTTGAATGTGGTACTTTAGGTAAAACATTCCTCAGTTTTATTATCAAAATTAACTATACAGTTGAAATACATTAAGTCAGCATGCTATCAAAGAAGGTATGAAAGCTTGATCACTTAATTAGTTGAGAGCAGAAATTAACCCTATCATAATCTGATAAATTTACTTACTTGAATACTGGGTTTCTAAGAATTATTTTAGCAATTTAAACAGTTTGAGTGTCACATTATTATTTACTGAGTGTACTATGTGCCAATGCCTGAGTTAGGAATTGAAATAATGAAGACTATAACGAAGTCTTCTTAAAGCATAATCTACTTTATAAAGTCCAATGTTAAATTAAGAATGTTGCAAAATGTTAAAACAGCGATTACTCAGGTTTCTGGTCTTCTAGTGATTCACCATTCTCCACAAATAGGACAAACTCCTATTTCTGTGTCTCAAATCACATTGTCCCATTTGCCCAGATTACCTCCTGTTTAAAGACACTCAAGTCGATGTTCTCTGCTCCAAAAACAGAATTTACCATTTCATTATACATATTCCTATGGCCCCAAATGGACATATAGAATTTCACATACAAAAACATATCTAGCTTTCAATATGCTTATATGTACCTCTATACAGTAAGCATCCAGCATAATAACTGCAATATAAAGTTACCTGGTAGGCGCTGAACAAATTCAAGGACTTGCATCATGACCTATGATCACAGTTAGTTCAATATCAAGAGCAACTGACATTTTAAACGATGTAACACACACTGACAAAACTTGTCTTCCTTCACTGTCCACATTACTTTAAATATACACACAACTAACACCTGCAAGAAAAAGGTCTGGAAATGAAATATTACTTACTGAAAAATGCCAGCATGAAAATCCCATCATTACCCACTCTGAGCTGGTCTGCATCATTGAAGTCATCTCTTGGTGGACACTCTTCCTCTTGAATCTATAAAAAATTCACCATTAGAATAGTTCACTAAACTAATTACAACTTTATTAAGTGAAAAGATGAAAATTTAAATGAAGTCTAATGTCCTCAATGTAATATATAAGCAAGAGTTGAGATGATACAACGTCTGGCATGTAATAAGTACTCAGAAAATGTCAGTAATTATTAGTTTGCACGGGCACCTTTGAAAAGAGTAACTTTGAAAGAGAACACAAAAATGATAAAAAAAAAAAAACTGAGTAACATTGTATTAATGAAAATGGTATCACAAAAGAAAGATGTGACACTGCTACCTTAGTGTCAAAGTGAGAAAGGATTTTTCATAATCAACAGTGAACTCTGATACAAACTCCATGGTTGGCAATCTGGCAATATTTATCAAAAATGAAAATGTATACATCCTTCGACACAGTAACTCCAGCTCTTGAAAANAAAAAAAAAACTGAGTAACATTGTATTAATGAAAATGGTATCACAAAAGAAAGATGTGACACTGCTACCTTAGTGTCAAAGTGAGAAAGGATTTTTCATAATCAACAGTGAACTCTGATACAAACTCCATGGTTGGCAATCTGGCAATATTTATCAAAAATGAAAATGTATACATCCTTCGACACAGTAACTCCAGCTCTTGAAAATCACTTGTAAGAAATGATGTATTAAACACAATTCACTGCAGCAATGTTAATAAGGGTAAAAAATTAGACACAATATAAATGCCCATCAGTAGTGGGCTACTGCCAGGAGACAATTATCTGTGGGTGTTTGGTGTTTCTATATCTTCCGGGTAGAGGCACTGGCTGTGTATTACCTTTTCAAGGATGTTTATATAGTACACAGCTGTGAGAGAGACAAATAGTATCTCCCTCCAGAGCACGGCTCCCTGAAAGCTCAGTTGGTAAATAATCTGCATGCAATGCAGGAGACCCTGGTTCCATTCCAGAGTCTGGAAGATCCCCTGGAGAAGGGATAGGCTACCCACTCCAGTATTCTTGGGCTTCCCTGGTGGGTCAGCTGGTAAAGAATCCGCCTGCAATGCAGGAGACGTGGGTTCAATCCCTGGGTTCGATCCCTGGGTTGGGAAGATCCCCTGAAGAAGGGAAAGACTACCCACTCCAGTATTCTGGCCTGGAATTCCTGGACTATGCAGTCCATGGGGTCACAAAGAGTCAGACATGACTGAGTGACTTTCACCAAAGCAGAGAGGTAGGTGTGCTTATTGACCATTAGAAAATACTGGGTTCCCCTAAACTCAGGGTTCCACACTACAAGTAGAGGCGTTGCTGGCCTTGTTTGAACTGCCCTGTGGGACCTGAAGCTCAGGAAACTGGCATGAGCAAATGATAATACTCTGACTACTACTACTGCTACTATGAATAATAAAGTTTCTGTCTGATGTCTTCTGTGAGCATCCACAAAACTGTGACAAGCTAATCAGACAGCTTGCAAGTAGGGTAAAATATCAGACCATTGATAATTCTGAGACCAATGAAATAAATTATTGTATATTGAAAGCAACGAAATTCAAACAGCAAATATTTAAAAATAAATGACAATTTCCAAAATATACTAAGTGAAAGTCATTTGTACAGTACAATGCTTTTGTGTACAAAAATTATACAAACACATTAATGTAGTTGCTTATAAATGTTAAGAAAGTTCTCTGAAAGTACATACAAAGTCTGTTATCACTAATTGACTCTAATATTCAACAAACATTGAATATTTTTGTTGACAGAACACCCACACCGATTCTACATAAGACTTCACTTCCTGGTACTTGGGATATATGAACGTACGTAAAACCAAGATATCTGTCTTTCTGAAGCCTATATCCCAGTGAGGGGAACCAGACAACAAATAAAGATATAACAAACAAGTTACTTATAAAATTATTAAAAGGTGTAAATGTTCCACAAGAAAAAAAGGGAAACGGTGTTTAAAATGTTAAGTAACGGTTACTGTTTTAAATATGGAGGTTGCACAGGCCTCATTAAGGCAACACTGAAAATGGTACGGTGGCTATACAGATATCTCAACCCCATGGCTATACAGACATCTCAACTCCTCATCTTAACATGAGGAGTGTTTCAGGCAGAGAGACAAGCCAGTGCCAAGGTACTAAGATAGAATCAGACCTGGCATGTTACAGAAATAGCAAGGAAGCTGACATGGTTGAAACCACTGAAAGCAAACAGGTAGAAATGTCAGAGAGTCCACGAAAGGACCCTGAGTTTTACTGAGTGAACTAGGAGATCTTACAGAATTTTTAACAAATAAGTGACATGACCTTATCTACAAATATATTATCTACATGTTACATACACATAATCTCTCCTGGGTGTTTTGTTTCAACTTTGTGTTGGTACAGACAGAGCTCAGAGAAGCTAAGTACCCTGCCCAAGATCATATAATTAGCTAGGTCAAGGTAGGACTTGAACCCAGGATGCCAATGTTCTTTCCATCCAAGCATGGCTGTCTCACTACATATATTGTTTTCCTGAAGGAAAAAGACTTTTAAAACCATACTGCTCATTATTTAGGCAAAAAGATCCCTTAAACTCTGCTATCCTAAATCCAAGACAACCTTCTGATGGTCAGTGTAATCACTGCTGCTGCTGCTGCTGCTGCTAAGTTGCTTCAGTCGTGTCCGACTCTGTGTGACCACATAGACGGCAGCCCACCAGGCTCCCCTGTCCCTGAGATTCTCCAGGCAAGAACACTGGAGTGGGTTGCCATTTCCTTCTCCAATGCATGAAAGCGAAGAGTGAAAGTGAAGTTGCTCAGTCGTGTCCGACTCTTAGCGACCCTATGGACTGCAGCCCACCAGACTCCTCTGTCCATGGGATTTTCCAGGCAAGAGTGCTGGAGTGGGGTGCCACTGTCTTCTCCAGTGCAATTACTAGCAATGATTAAATTCAGATTAATAATTTTTTGTATCATTTTAAGCTAATTCAAGAAACAAACACTAAAGCACAGCAGGAGCTCCAAAAAACCACTGTCAATATAATGGCAAGCATATAAATATTTCATATTCTTCTGAAACACCAGTCCAGTGCAAGAGATTTTACCATAGGGACATCATTTTTACAAAGATAGGCGACATATACACAGAGACATCCTTTACAACATTAACACTGGAAACACACTCTTGAAAAGATTCTAACTGTTCACTAGAGAGGAATGGCCCCTATATTAGAGTATATTAATTCCACGGGATCTCACTCAACCATTAACATAACAGAAAATACATACAATGCTTAAAAAAATAAAAGATGGTAGCTACACAATAATTTCAATTACATTAAGCACTGACTTAGAAGCCCTTTTAAGAAAAAGTTTAAAACAAACAGCTGTCTTAGGGCAACAATAGTATTTTTTCTAAATTCCCACATTGCCTATTTTAAAGAAAGCATACATTAACTTAATTAACTGTTATTTATTAAACACCAAGGATGTGCTAGGTAATAACTAGGTATTAGAAATAGTTTGGGGGTTGTGCATAATTTATCAAGTGCTAGCTTTTGTGTAAAAATTGTACTTATAATTTTAAACAAGGTACAAAAAAATGAATGCTATCCACTATATGCTTATAAGATGAGACTAAGTGGCAAGCCATGTTTAAAAGTTATAAAGTGAATTATGAGAAATTCAAGTATTTTTCATCACTTGAGTTCAGTTCAGTCGCTCAGTCGTGTCCGACTCTTAGCAACTCCATGAACCGCAGCACACCAGGCCTCCCTCTCCATCACTAACTCCCAGAGTCCACCCAAACCCATGTCCATTGAGTTGGTGATGCCATCCAACCATCTCATCCTCTGTGGTCCCCTTCTCCTGCCCTTAATCTTTCCCAGCATCAGGGTCTTTTCCAATGAGTCAGCTCTTCACATCAGGTGGCCAAAGTACTGGAGCTTCAGCTTTAGCAACACTCCTTCCAAAGAAATCCCAGGGCCGATCTCCTTCAGAATGGACTGGTTGGATCTCCTCGCAGTCCAAGGGACTCTCAAGAGTCTTCTCCAACACCACAGTTCAAAAGCATCAATTCTTCAGCCCTCAGCTGTCTTCACAGTCCAACTTTCACATCCATACATGACTACTGGAAAACCATAGCCTTGACTAGACGGACCTTCATTGACAAAGTAATGTCTCTGCTTTTTTAATATGCTGTCTAGGTTGGTCATAACTTTCCTTCCAAGGAATTTTAACTTCATGGATGCAATCACCATCTGCAGTGATTTTGGAGCCCAGAAAAATAAAGTCAACCACCATTTCCACATCTATTTGCCATGAAGTGATGGGATCAGATGCCATGATCTTAGTTTTCTGAATGCTGAGCTTTAAGCCAATTTTTTCACTCTCCTCTTTCACTTTCATCAAGAGGCTCTTTAGTTCTATTTTTTAATAGAAATATTAAAAATGGGTAATGCATTTGAGTAAATCTACTGAGTCATCACATAATCATATCTGCAACCCTACACAATAAAAATCAGAAACAATAGAAAACAGTACTGTTTCCAAGTGTCCTGACTACCTACATTCCCCCAATGAAACTGGGTTTAAGAAATAAACTGTTAATCCAATTGAGATTTATTTACAACTGAAGTACTTAAGTGCTAATCAGATCAGTTTTTTATCCAAATCAGGTACAGAAACTCATACTCGATGATAATCTGCAGAAACAGGGTGCTGGAGCAGGGGGACAGAAACAGACAAATTTGAAAGATTTTTTACAAGGGTCAAAGTTAGTTTCTTTGTACAACTCTGTTTCTACTTTCTCTAAAATTTTCTACAATCTTCACAAGTTAGAGTTAAAATGGTCTCAGAAACAAGTAAAAACAGAAAATTTTTCTTTATGGGCATATTCCAATTCAGGCAGAGAATCACATTACTTTCTAAAACAAGACACTGGAAATGACGACAGTGAGGGGTTCTAACAGTAACACTTCAGTTTTCTCTCCAAGAAGTAAAATCACTTCTATCTTAAGACACAGAGAACAAGACTTAATGACTCTTACTTTCTCTTTAGTTTTGATCCAATAGAGTGGAAGTTAGGTTAACAGAGGACGTAAGGTCCTTAACATCCTTTACTGGAGTGGGTACCCATTCCTTTCTCTAAGGGATCTTCCCAACCCAGAGATCGAACCTGGGTCTCCTGCCCTGCAGGCAGATTCTTTACTATCTGAGCCACCAGGAAAGCCCTAAAGACCTTTATCATTTCCAAAGTCACCAGGGAGACATTCCCTGAGAAAAGGAGCTACTGTCCCACGTCACCAAGAGAGTGTGTGCATATATATACAAACGCGTACATAAACACACACACTAATAAAAACCCCACACCTTTCAGATCTGTCCTCATGCTCTAAAATTCTCTCCTCCCAACATCAAAAATCCTTACTGACTGAGCTATATTTATGCCACAGTCTTAACAGAAACTTACTTAACTCTCAGATGGAAAATGCATCAATAATAAATTTGCAGTTTACTATCTTTACTTATGTGCCCAAAACTACTTATGATGATGTTTAACTCTGTGTGCTGGAGGACGGGAGTCGGAGAAGCTGTGGAGACAGTTGTGGCTGATTAAAGAAAGCCGACCACTCACTCATCAGACAGTCTACTCGTTGGGCGCTGGCCTGTCGGTGGCAGGGTGAGAATGCTGCACATACAAACACATTCCTCCCCACCGTGGCCCCTCATCTCATTTGAGCTTTCCTCCATGACATATGTTACGTTCTTTTCCTGAACAAAATGGGGATGAATCCAAGATCTGAAATGACATCTCTAAAGTCTAAGGCAAGAAAAAAAGGTAACAAACTCTAATCCTGCTTCCAGCCACAGTAAAATGTAATTCCCCACTTTTTACATGACTGAAGAATAACAGCATCAGTTCAGTTCAGTTCAGTCGCTCAGTCATGTCCAACTCTTTCCGACCCCATGAATCGCAGCATACCAGGCCTCCCTGTCCATCACCAACTCCCAGAGTTCACTCAGACTCACGCCCATTGAGTCAGTGATGCCATCCAGCCATCTCATACTCGGTTGTCCCCTTCTCCTCCTGCCCCCAATCCCTCCCAGCATCAAAGTCTTTTCCAATGAGTCAACTCTTCACATCAGGTGGCCAAAGTACTGGAGTTTCAGCTTTAGCATCATTCCTTCCAAAGAAATCCCAAGGCTGATCTCCTTCAGAATGGACTGGTTGGATCTCCTTGCAGTCCAAAGGACTCTCAAGAGTCTTCTCCAACACCACAATTCAAAAGCATCAATTCTTTGGTGCTCAGCCTTCTTCACAGTCCAACTCTCACATACATGACTACAGGAAAAACCATACATACATCTCATTCCCCTTCATCGAGATAGCCACTCTTTTACCAGAAGAGGAAATAACATATGCCTCTAACACTAACTCGATTACTAAGACAGGGAAGATGGGGGAGAAAGGCTGGTGGAATCTTTGATCATCATTCCCAAATTCTGGGGTGGCATGTGTTCAAAGGACAGAAAAAGAAAAAAAAAAGTGAACTGACAAACGAGTTTGTAAGCCTGGTAAATTCTTTCTTTGTGTTTTAACCTCAGTTCAGTTCAGTCGCTCAGTTGTATCCAGTTCTTTTCGACCCCATAGATTGCAGCATACCAGGCCTCCCTGTCCATCACCAACTCCAGGAGTCCACCCAAACCCATGTCCATTGAGTCGGTGATGCCATCCAACCATCTCCTCCTGCCTTCAATCTTTCCCAGCATCAGGGTCTTTTCAAATAAGTAAGTTCTTCACATCAGGTGGCCAAAGTACTGGAGTTTCAGCTTCAGCATCAGTCCTTCCAATGAATATTCAGGACTGATTTCCTTTAGTATTGACCAGTTGGATCTCCTTGCTGTCCAAGGGACTCTCAAGCATCTTCTCTAGCACCACAGTTCGAAAGAATCAATTCTTTGGCACTCAGCTTTCTTTATGGTCCAACTCTCACATCCGTAAATGATTACTGGAAAAACCATAGCTTTGACTAGACAGACTTTTATCGGCAAAGTCATATCTCTGTTCTTTAATATGCTGTCTAGGTTTATCATAGCTTTTCTTCCAAGGAGCAAATGTCTTTTAATTTCATGGCTGCAGTCACCACCTGCAGTGATTTTGGAGCCCCCCAAAATAAAGTCTCTCACTGTTTCCACTGTTTCCCCATCTATTTACCATGAAGTGATAGGACTGGATGCCATGATCTTCGTTTTCTGAATGTTGAGTCTTAACCCAACTTTTTCAGTCTCCTCTTTCACTTTCATCAAGAGGCTCTTTACTTCATCTTCATCTTCTGCCATAAGGGTGGTCTGCGTATCTGAGGTTATTGATATTTCTCCCAGCAATCTTGATTCCAGCTTGTGCTTTATCCAGCCCGGCATTTTTCATGATGTACTCTACATATAAGTTAAATAAGCATGGTGACAACAAACAGTCTTAACGTACTCCTTTTCCTGATTTGGAACCAGTCTGTTGTTCCATGTCCAGTTCTAACTGTTGCTTCTTGACCTGCATACACATGTCTCAGGGGGCAGGTAAAGTAATCTGGTATTCCCATCTCTTGAAGAATTTTCCACAGTCTGTTGTGATCCACACAGTCAAAGGCTTTGGCATTGTCAATAAAGCAGAAGTAGATGTTTTTCTGGAACTCTCTTGTTTTTTTGATGATCCAATCGATGTTGGCAATTTGATCTCTGGTTCCTCTGCCTTTTCTAAATCCAGTTTGAACATCTGCAAGTTCAAAGTTCATGTATTCTTAAAGCCTGGCTTGGAGAATTTTGAGCATAACTTTGCTAGCTTGTGAGATGAATGCAATTGTGTGGTAGTTTGAACATTCTTTGGCATTGACTTTCTTTGGGATTGGAATGAAAACTGACCTTTTCCAGTTCTGTGGCCACTGCTGAGTTCTCCAAATTTGCTAGCATACTGAGCGCAGCAGTTTCACAGCATCATCTTTTAGGATTTGAAATAGCTCAACTGGAATTCCATCACCTACAGTAGCTTTGTTCCAAGTGATGCTTCCTAAGGCTCACTTGACTTTACACTTCAGGATGTCTGGCTCTAGGTGAATTATCACACCATTGTGGTTATCTGGGTCATGAAGATCTTTTTTGTATAGTTATTCTGTGTATTCCTGCCACCTCTTCTTAATATCTTCTGCTTCTGTTAGGTCCACACCATTTCTGTCCTTTATCGAGCCCATCTTTGCATGAAATGTTCCCTTAGTATTTACTTGAAGAGATCTCTGGTTTTTCCCTTTCTATTGTTTTCCTCTATTTCTTTGCATTGACCACAGAGGAAGGCTTTCTTATCTCTCCTTGCTATTCTTTGGAACTCTGCATAATGAGTATATCTTTCCTTTTTTCCTTTGTCTTTAGCTTCTGTTCTTTTCTCAGCTATTTGTAAGGCCTCCTTAGACAACCATTTGTAAGGTCTCCTCAGACACCAAAGATAGATATCTCATGTCAAAGGGCAAAGGAGAAGCCCCAGCAATATGGTAGGAGGGGCAAAATCATGTTTAGAATCAAACTCCATACCTGCCAGACACACTCAGAGGGCTCAAACAAAATCTTGTCCTCACCAGAAGACCCCACAGAGACTGAGCCAGACCTGCCTTTGAGTGTCTGAGTGTCTCCTGTGGAGGTATGGGTCAGCAGTGGCCTGCTGCAGGGGCAGGGGCTCTGGGTGCAGCAGACCTGGGTATGGCTAAACCCTCTTGGAAGAGGTTGCCATTAACCCTACCATAGAGCTGCCGAACTTATATAGGACTGGGGAAACAGAATCTTAGAGGGCACAAACAAAACCTTGTGCACACCAGGACCCAGAAGAAAGGAGCAGTGAGCCCACAGGAGACTGACCCAGACTTGCCTGTGAGTATTTTAACCTACCGCGAGTTCACTCATAGAGTTACTGGACTAGCTGTGCTAATGTATAAAAAATGAATAGAAAATAATGTTATAGTTATGGACCATAGGATCTAAACTACATAAGAAAGAAAGTAAAGACACTAAAGGCACTTCATTAACAGTGAAGAGGTCAGCAGGGTAGGGGTAACTTGCATGAGGAAGTCAGAGGGATGGCATGGGGAAGGGTGGGAGGGATGAGTCTTAGTGCAGGAGATGCCTGAAATCAAGTTTAGAAAATGGTACATTAGTGGTAAAAAGAACACCTAGATGACCACAATCTGAGACAGAGTGCAGGAAAAGACCAACAGAAATGAAAATGAGGGGGGTCAAGGAATGCAGAAAGTTTATTTCACGCAGACAGTGCCAAAACACGATGACACAAATGAGCAGCAGTATAGAAAATACTAAAAAAAAAAAAAAAAAAAAAATTGCATGCAGAGAGAACTAACTTGGCTATTATTCTCAAAAGGAAACAACAACACTGTCTTACTCTGTGAGATGTTTCTGCTGCTGCAGCTGCCATTGCAGCAGCTTTGGCCTTTTCAGCTTCATCGTACGTGGGAAGAGAGGTAGCAACACTGTAAGGAGGCGGCACAGGATAAAACTCACTGTAAACTTCTGTATCTGAAGGAAAGGGTTTTTAAAAAAAAAGATAACCATTAAAACAAACTAATGACATTTTTACAGCCATAACACATTTAACAAGTTACAGAATACCACTGAGGATGATCACTGCCATTTGTAGTCTGACATTATAAGCTGTATAGCATATAAATTTTCACCACATCATATTCTTGGAGTCCTGTATTTACTGAGAAAGGACTGATAAATATCATCCAGAGACTGATACACACAACAAGAGCATCAAGAAGGAGACTCTGAAAATGTGTGCAACACAAACGAGGTAAGAAACTCACCATATGTGAACATGCTCTGTGCACCCACTTGCTGTGCTCAGAGAATTTATCTGCCCATAATCTCACAGTCAAAAAAAGTAAAAACAGCAGGAATAATAGTTTAAAAAAAAAAAAAACACTGAAATAGCACTAGCCATCTCTATACCACTTCTAAATACATTAACTTCAGCAACCCTGAGGTTCAGAAAAGTTAGGTGATTTGCCCAGGATCACACAATCAAGAAGTGGCAGAACCCAGAAATTTCCGGACTCCAAAGACTTTGTTCCGCTAATATATGACGTTAATTTTTCTACATGGGTCAATTTTAGCAACTCCTAAGCAAACTCAGTATTTCTCTTTGCTAAAAGATGAATGCTTTTAACTCTTTTTTACTCTTATCCCTTCATCCCATTTTCCCTGCATCTACCTAGCTCTTCAGGTTTTCTTTTTTTTGGAAGAGTTTGTCCCTCCCCAATTTTTAAGCTATTTTTGAAATACGATCTCCAGAAGTATATTACAATAAACTATATTTTTTTAAGCTGCAACATTTATTGCTAACTTTCGTATAAGTAAAATCATACACATAGGTCAATCAGTCGACTAAGATGTGCTAGAATTACTGACATAAGTAACAGGCAGATTCTAAAAGTAGTACATACCACAGTGTTTAATACTACTTCTGTGATTTTCTCTATTATAATGACAGCATTTTCACATTTTCTAGATTGTTTATAGTTTTACCTATCCTTATCAGACTTTCTTGCATTTTCAACATGAAAACACACTACACTCCAGCAAAATTTTTCCTACTGTGTTTTAATGTCTATAGGTTTTAAAAATAAGTATTTTTAATGCAATCAATAAGAGCTAAAGGTCTACAGTTAGGCAATTTCTAACTTAATAACAGGAAGTGGTGAGCAGCAGCATAATACTGAATGTTATCCAACAAAAGGCACAAGAGTCACAAGGTCTTAGAAAAGACTTATTATTAGGATGTAAAAACACTGCACACAGTCAAGTAAATAGATTTCTTTAGTTCTGAAGACTAAAGTAGAAGCAAAACTTCAGTAAAAACAATGAGTATGAAGTTTAAGGCAATAACATTAAAATTATAAAGTTTAAAAACTCAAACAATGGTGGCTTCCCTGGTGGTCTAGTGGTTAAGAATCCACCTTGCACTGCAGAGGACACAAGTTCAGTTCCTAGTCCAGAAAGATCCAACATGCCTCAGGCCAGCAAAGCCTGTGTACCACAACTACCGCAGACCAAGCACCCTAGAGCCTGACCCTGCAACAAGAGGTGACAAGACAACGAGAAGCCCACACACCGCCCTGAAGAGGAGGCCCTGCTCACTGCAACTAGAGAAAACCCCTACGCAGCAACGACGGCTCAGCACAGTCAAAAATATGATGAATAAATACTTATTCAAAAACCTGGCACACTGGCATTTATGTTATCCAAGGTAATGAGATCCTTTACCTTAAAACTAGATATGAAACATTGTAAAGCAATTATTCTCCAATTTAAAAAAAAATATATATATATATATGTAAGTTTTTAAAAAGTTTTAACACCCACAATAGAACAAATACCTCTGCCAATAACAGGTAAAAGCTGGGAAGAAGCATCTTTAATTTTCACTTGTCAATTTTACTTCCTTTTCTTCTCCCCTTTAAGGCAAAGGTTAGTTCTCGACCACAGAATGTTAAGTCTGGGGAGTTCCAATCCTAGCCCTCCTTCTTGGAAGTTGTATAACCTCAAGCACACACTTAAGTCTTATGAAATTCTCCTTTCTCATCTGTGAAGCTGACCCAACGATGTATTACTTGCTATTATGGGATAAAACAGAACAGTATTCAAGAGGACTCTGTAAAAAGTGAAGCATTATATACAAATGTCACCTTTTATAACTGATGTTGCTCAGATCTATAAAAACAGTCATAAAGTGACCTACTGAAGAACATAATCTCCACAGAAAACAGGCACTGTCCACACCTAAAATTTAACATCAACCAAAAAGCTAAAGAAAAATAGTATAATAGCTTTCATTAAGCAGAGACCCAAAATTCTAGAATTACTCAGTTCTTACTCTCAATTAGTCAGGGACGGCCTTTTAGCATAGGCGAAAAAATGTAAACGACCAGGAATCACAAAGGAGATGGTGAGAATAACTGACATCTAGGTACCAGGCTTCACTTGTTTCACAGTTGAAATTCACCTAACCTTTAACAATATCATGCTACTTTATCAAAACTACTATACATCATAGAAAAAGGAGAAGCTTCTCAATTCATTTTATGTTGCTTTCAATAAAATTTTGCTTTCAACTTTGCTTTCCAACAGTTTGCTTTTTCCAAACCAAAAAGACAGTACATAAAGTTACAGGTCACATGAAAAAAGCTGCAAAAACACTAAAATATTAATGAATTCAAATCCAGGAAACACTGGAACATGATGACAAAAAGTCCAAGCATATAGGGATGGAATAGCTTCAAGAAGAAATATGTTAATGAAATATTTCATGACAACAAAAACTGAAGGAGAAAAACCGCATGATTTTATAATAAGATACCAAAAAGCTGACTCCCCAGTCTCTGGCCTGCTAGAGCCATTTACTGCAATAGGGAAGACTGTTAAAGGAGCAGGCCTGGTGGCAAAGAGGCTGGGGCTGAATACAGCTGTGGTGGTTTTAAACCACAGTCTACTCTTTGAAACACTTCCCATGAAGAGGCAGAGACTAATTCTTCAATAATCCTGAAGAGAGACTAAACTGACTCACTTCTAACAACCTGCACTGTGACTTTTGAGGCAATGTAACCCGTTCCATCTGGCTTTCTCTCAGAATGCTTGTTCTTAGAAGCAGGCTGCATTGAAAGAGGAGCTCAGACCACAAGACGAGGCCACCAATAACTGTTCTGGCCAACAGCCTCAGCTGAGGCCACAGTTGAAGCCTGCCTCAACCAGTAAATGTGTGAATAAGGAAGTCTGCAATTGCAGGAAAGGAAGACAACAATCACAGGAGACTCTAGCAGAGAACTTCATCATGGAGCCAAGTTCACCCTCCAAATTCTGATAATTGATAATAATGATTGTCATTTTACTCCACCAGGTTTGAGGTGGTCTGTTAAACAAATAGTAGCTACAACAGAGGGACATTTAGCAAAGGGACTTTCACTCTTAGCATCTTCCATCACAGAATGATTAACTTAGCATTACTGGGAAAATATAAATTGTGGCCAGAGAAACAGATGAGGGTATTCTTGAGAATGACCTGAAAGGACGAGATGAACAGTAGCAAGTGAGAATCACCGCCTTGTATTTGAGAAATATTGCCATGTGCAGGGGGGAATATTATGTACACACTTCACCTCCATTCACACATGCAAACCACATTCCCACTCACGTTCATCACGAATAATACCTGGTTTTATGACTATACAAGTAAACTCACACATGGATATGTTAATACATGCATGTCCACAGGCATTACAAGTGTGCATGAATCTATAGGTATGTATATTTCTTCCAAAAGTTATATAGGTTAGTCCACTGGAAATGGATTCTAGCAAGCATAAGAAAGCTTGACAAGCTATATTTTAAAATTAATTTTTAAAATGTGAGACACATAAGGCATAGAGTAAATTATTTTATAAACTACCTTCAGAAAATTTTGTTTTAAAAAATCATAGAACTAGAGAAGCCCATTGACAGACTTGATAATTATACAAAACCATACTGGTAAAAAAATATTAAGTTATTAAAAACATTACTAGTAGTTCCCTACTAACAGCAACAATACCTGAAGTTGTAGGTACTTCCACGGTAATACTACTGTAAGGGGGAGGAGAAGAGTCAGTCTCATGTCCAGATGCTGAAGGAGCAGCCTGCACGGTGTGTGGTGTTGGGTTAGAAGTAGATGGCTGCTCTACAGCAGACGATTCTGAATTATCCTCTTCATTGTGAAGCTGAGAGAACAAAGGAAAATGAAGACATTAATGTGAACCACATTTTTTTTTTATTTTTAAAAATTATTTCAGGCAAAGAATCGTTATTTTTCTTTTTTAGCTAAAAACAAGCATTTAAAAAGATGAATAAAATTTTTGAGAGACATCATCAGTCATTAAGTTTAGAATTTTTATAACTTATAAGAAGAATAAAGGTCAAATTTTTAGGAATTTATAGGAAAAAAAGGTCATGATAACAGATTCAAGTTCGCTCAATCCTGCCATACATGCTGTCTGCCACGTATTAATCACTGTATACAGCAAAGAAAAGTAAAACTCCTAATACAACCATACCATATCTATTATACTAGAATCTTACATAAAATGAATTAATGAAATATAATAACACTTTATAAACATTCTAAAAATGTGGAATACTCTTGAGGTTTTCCTAAGTACCAAAAGAATTACTTATAAAGCAAAATAAGTCACTGTGCATATAAAACTTTGAAAACTTCTTCATTACAACCAATTTATTGAAAGTTCAATAAACATTAGATGATATACTGAGATCTTTATGGTTTAACTCATTTAATCCTCACAACAAACAAGAGACTGTTAGACTATTATCCCCATTTGACAGGCTAAAAGAAAAAAGGAAAAGAAAACCAAACCAACCAAACCAAAACAACCCTGGACATGAAGACTTAGAGTAATTTGCCAAACATCACAATAGGTAGGAAGGCTAAGCCATGAATCAAATCCAAGCAATGTGGCTGCACACCTCCTGCTTTATAGTAAAAAAAAAAAAGCTTGTCAAGAGAATAAATCTGCATGCTGTGATATAATGCATTTTAATTTTAGAACATGAAAATTATTACTCCACTTTCTATAAGCTTCACTAAACTTACTTTCTCTGTACCTTAGTGACTCCACATGTAAATTCTAAATGAAATGAAAATCCTCACAGAACTGTAAAATAATATTTGAAAATCAACTAGCATAATGCCAAACACACAAAAGGCACTTAGCAAATACTAGTGGTCTACCCTTCTTCTGGTTTAATAAGCTTTATTTTATAAACTCAAAAACAGAAATTATGCAGTGCTTCAGTCTAATAAGTAGTCACTAAAGAATTTTTTTTAATATGTGAAGTAAAACAGGAGGTCAATTTACTTCATTGCTGTTTGGACGTGTCTTGCAGTAAAAGATTACACTAGCAAAACACTTTTTAAGTTCATAAATGTATTATAATTATTAACAAAACAAATCAACCTAAAATCATCTCAAGAAGACAACTTTTTTCCTAACACTGTGGAAAAACACATGTTGCCTGTCATTCCAGCAAACAATGAAGGTTGCCCACCATCAAGCTACCAACCAACACTACCAACCACATTCACTGTACCCTAAGAGGAACCAGGATGGTGAAAGAGAGGATACAGGCCCTGGGTAGTTAAGAAGCACATGTGAAGAATAATTTCAATAAGCCCAGACTTTAACATCTTCTGCACAAAGGGCCTCCCAGATGGCACAGTGGTAAAGAATCTACCTGCCAATGCAGGAGACACAAGAAGGACTGGTTCGATCCCTGGGTCAGGACGATCCCCTGGAGGAGGAAACAGCAACCCACTCCAGTACTCTTGCCTGAAAAATCTCATGGACAGAAGAGCCTGGCGGATTACAGTCCAAGCAATCACAAAGAATCAGCCATAAGTGAGCAGCTGAGCGCAGGTGCACACATAGAAAAGAACTACAATCATTCAGTTCAGACGTCTGTTTCTTGTGATTAACAGTATTCTTTTCAAGTTCTACTACTCCCCTGGTCTTCCCCCAGAAAAAAACTCCTACGAATCCTGGCTTCTCCCTAACCTCTTCAGAACAGTTCCTCAGACCTACCTGAGAGGTTGTCTCCTGGACTACAGTCCTCACTAAGGTCCCCAAATAAAACATAACTTGCAACTTTTAGGTTATGTGTTTTTCTTCCGTCGACAGCATCAAAATTTATGTAACAAAAGTCACTCACAGAAAGTGAATTCAAATAAGCACAAAGTCAACTCTGTATGAGCTTTTATATTTATTTACTTGCAGGGCTTTTCTAAGTAGGCACTAAATGAGCAACTTCTTGACTAGCAACACTCTGCTCTAGGGTCAGAAAGCATATTCTATGTTTCCAATTACCAGGCACTCAGGAGAGCTCCCAATGCATTTAGTCACCTTTGACCACATTTTTAAGAGCAAAAATGTCAGATGAACAAGTCAAGTCAAACAAAGTATAGATATATACTTAGAAATAGCTTATATTTAGTAATTTAGCCTATATGAGTATATTTAGTATACGTAGAAGTTAGTGTTACTAAACAAATAATTGGAGAAGGCAATGGCACCCCACTCCAGTACTCTCGCCTGGAAAATCCCATGGACTGAGGAGCCTGGAAGGCTGCAGTCCATGGAGTCACTAAGAGTCGGACATGACTGAGCGACTTCACTTTCACTTTTCCTTTCATGCATTGGAGAAGGAAATGGCAACCCACTCCAGTGTTCTTGCCTGGAGAATCCCAGGGATGGGGGAGACTTGGCGGGCTGCCGTCTATGGGGTCGCACAGAGTCGGACACGACTGAAGCGACTTAGCAGTAGCAGTAGCAAACAAATAATAGTGAAGATGTCAAAAAAAAAAAAAGGAAAACCATTTTCCATATTTACTATTAATACTGCAAAAGGAGATGAACTGTACTAAAAAGAAAACCCTGGATGACAAACAGCTCTGCCCTAATTCCTCACAGGAAACACCCCTACCACATCGAATATGCTCCCCAGAATGACCAACTCTCTTCTTCAACCTATCAAAACACAGTCACATAACTACAATAAAAACAGTTACTACAGACATGTTTATATATGATTTCAGAAATAAAGTTTTGGAACTTATACAACACATCAATTAATTTCAACCGCCCTACTAACACCGTCAGTTTCGTTTTTACAAAATTATAGTATACAGTGAACAGTTGCTCTGTGTCAACAGTAAAACCCAATAATTCAGTCAACAGTCTCTGTCCACTGTGGCACAGAACTTCCAACTCACTTGAAATGTAACACTGTAATTTTTTATATATCTTTGGTGTCTCTACAGATTAACCTATAATGTGATAAAACAAACATTTTTAAAGCAGGACAAGAAAAATTTTAGCATAAACATTTTTCTGCTGTTTTGAGTCACCATCCCTTCCCTTTTAGTGTGCATTGTGCATTCACTATTGACTAGACTGGATCTCCTTAGAAGACACAGGAATACCTGCTCACCCCCAAAAATGGAATTTCCATCTGGTGCCAATAAGGTAACTCCTCAGGAGATAACACTGCTTTCTCAGGCCTGTAAGGAGTCACAGTGACCCCACTCCCTACCTTGTTGGACTATGTAAAGCGTCAATATGTTGTTTAGTCACTAAGCCAAGTCCAACTCTTTCAAGATCCCATGGACTGTTGCCTGCCAGGCTCCTCTGTCCATGTGATTTTCCAGACAAGAATACCAGAGTGGGTTGCCATTTCCTCCTCCTCCAGGGGATCTTCCCAACCCAGTTACTTTGACGTGTAACTTTTTGTCTCAAAAACTTACACATTTGTGCTTTTACTTTTAACAGCAATCAGAACTTTCTGAAAGACTGTCTCCTGAGTTACAATCCTCAGATTGGCTTCAAGAAGAATCTCTACTCCTTTCTCAAATGGACTACTGTTTAATTTTTTCGACACCTGACTGCCTTTCCTCTAAATTCACACAAGGGTTCAAATTAAAGTAATACGTTTATCAAATTAGACAATGCCATTTGTAGAAATTTTTCCCTAATCATGCTGTTACGCTGTTCATTGGTTCTATTTTACATTCTGCATCAACNAGGCTATGGTTTTTCCAGTAGTCGTGTATGGATGTGAGAGTTGGACTGTAAAGAAGGCTGAGTGCCGAATATTTGATGCTTCTGAACTGTGGTGTTGGAGAAGACTCTTGAGAGTCCCTTGGACAACCAGTCCATTCTGAAGGAGGGGGTGGCAAAGAGTCAGACACAACTGAGCAACTGAACTGACTGAACTGACCCAGTACCAAGGCCTGGTGGGTTAGTCAGCAGCATGGTCTTTTCTTTTTTTCCTCTAGCACAGAAACTGAATCACAGGGAAGAACTGTAAGACTGCAGGGTAGGGGGGTAAGGGGGAACTTTTTTTTTTTTTAAATTTCTAAAGAGCTAATATATTTTGTATACTGCCATATACTGAACACGTTTAGTACCAGAGGGCAAAAGCTGGAAAGAAGAGTTAGTAGTTGCAAGGAGACAAACTTTAGCTCAATTTAAATTTTTTAAAGTTTTTTATTTAGTACCTTTTAATTTTTAGAATACTACCTTTTCTGTGGGGCAATAAATCCTTTCAGGCAGATTTTGAGTGACTATCTGCAAGACTGTTGTATAACGAGGGTGACCATACAGCTGGTTTCCCCAGGACACTTCATGCCTGTTGTGCCCGAGCCCCACTCATTTTAGACTCTTCTTCACCTCTTTCATTCTCAAAAAAAAAACAGCATGGTCAGTCAACCAACATCTAATAGGATTCTTGTCCTTCGTACAAAAATAGGAGATGATAAGGGTTTTTTCTAACCCTAAGGTAACAAGCCTCTTGGAAAAAAACTCTGGTAATCTCTGTCAGTCAATGTTGCCTTATCCAACACCTGATTTAGAGAAGCAAACAGATAATGGTTACAGTAAAATCAATCTATAGCTGTAAAGTCAAGCTACTGAGTTTAGTCACCCAAGAACAAAGTAAGCTCCTGTATCTATACTCCTAGGGGTAAGGTAACAGCCGGTGCTAAGAAATTTCTACACACAACCCAAGTGTTAAAACCAGTAGCTCAGAAGACAAGTCACACAAAACACTGATGCTTAGCAAATGGAAATAGATTTTTGTACCAATAAAAGTGAATTTCAGCAGTCTTCCTCATGCAAACATATACCACTAAACAAATTAACAGAATCTTCTTAATTTTAAGTTTATTTCCCCACCAAATTTTTTCCACTAAACTTCTGCAGTGTCTGTGTACCTTTCCGTTAATGAGAGAGAAACTAAAGCAGTGATCAGGAAATGATGCAAATGATTAGAAAAGAGTACATAAGCAGCAAGTAAATATTAATGGGAAAATATGCCTAATTTTTAGCTTCTTCTTTTGAAAATACAGGATTTTGGTTGCAGTTTTATATTTCATAATACAAGCATATTTCTGCTGGTCAAAACCTTTCTTGCTCATACAAGAGAATACCATTATTTCATGGTGCTCCACAAATAACACCATGGGCTTCCGAGTCCCCATGACCTGAAGGAGTCTGCAAAACAAACGTTTAAAGCCAAGGATCAACAGGTATTTTATCAAGACACAATTGTCTTTTGAATAAACAGGGCTTTTATTTGTAAACTGCTACTGTCTGCTCATGATATGTCAACTAAAGAAATGTACAAAAAATTATGTACAGTATAACTGAATTTTTAAAGAAACACAACATCACAAGTCAACTGTATATCAACAAAATATTTTTAAAAGCTATTTCCTACAAACCTCCCCTAAAGAAGAGAAAAAGATTATCTGTGTAATATATATAGGCAGTCAAGACTTCCGGAAAGAGAAGAAACTACAAAGAGCTGCAGGTAGGGAAGAGATTTCATCATCCTCTGTTTGACTTTTCACCCTAAACATAAATTAACTTGAATTTTTAAATTTTTAATAAGTAAAACCAAAATGCAAAAATCCTCTAATTTCTGGTTTGGCATGTCTCAGAAGCAACAACGTTATGGTAAACACAATATCCTAGGATAAAAAAGCTTTTTCCACATAAAATATCATCATAATATTATAATAGTTCTCCTTTGGGTTTATGTATGTACAATCTTCTGTTGAAAATGACACAATCTGAAACTGTAACCACAGAAAAAATATATTTGAAGAACAAATGAGCAACTGTATCTGTTTTTTGAAAAGAAAAAAGAGGGAGAGGCATAATTAACAGCAACAGAGTGATTAAAGAATACAAGACTAATTTTATATTGTCACACTGGACCGTTCTTGGCTGCTGACCTAAATATCCACTCATTAAATTCACTTCTTAAAATTAAGCATAATCACATACTACAAAGGGGTCGTACATTAGGCGCTCAGTTGTGTCCAACTCTGTGACCCTACAGACTACAGCCTGCCAGGCTCCTCTGTCCTTTGTATTTTTTTTCAGACAAGAATACTGGACTAGATTGCCATTTTCCTCCTCCAGGGGATCTTCCCGACCCAGGGATCGAACCAGCATCTCCTGTGTCTCCTGAATTGCAGGCAGATTCTTGACCTGCTGAGCCATCAGGGAAGGCCAAAAAGGGGCTCTAGGCTCTGTTAAGTCACACACATACTCTGCCTACTTGACTTTTACACACTGTTCAGATCTTAGCTTAAAATCAAGTTCTCAAGAAAATCTTTCCTACCTCTCAGAAGTAGATGAGGACTCTAACACAGTCTTTTAAGCCAGCTTTTTCACTCTCCTCTTTTACCTTCATTGAGAGGTTCTTTAGTCCTCTTCACTTTCTGTCATTAGGGTGATGTCACCTGTATATCTGAAGTTACTGATATATCTCCCGGCAACCTTGATTCCAGCTTGTGATTCAAAAAACTAAGATTATGGGATTCAGTTCTATTACTTCATGGCAAATAGATGGGGGAAAACTGTAAACAGTGACAGACTTCATTTTCTTGGGCTCCAAAATTACTGCAGATGGTGACTGTAGCCATGAAATTAAAAGACACTTGCTTCTTGGAAGAAAAGCTATGATAAAACTAGACAGTGTATTAAAGAACAGAGACATCACTTTGCCGACAAAGGTCAGTATAGTCAGAGCTGTTTTTTTCAGTAGTCATGTATGGATGCAAGAGTTGGACCATAAAGAAGGCTGAGCACCAAACAGCTGATGCTTTTGACTTGTGCTGGAGAAGACTCTTGAGAATCCTTCGGACTGCAAGATCAAACCAGTCAATCTTAAAGGAAATCAGTCTCAAATGTTCATCGGAAGGACTGATGCTGAAGCTGAAGCTCCAAAGCTTTGGCCTCCTTTTGGCCATGTGAAGAGCCGACTCATTGGAAAAGACCCTGATGCTGGGAAATACTGAAGGCAGGAGGAGAAGGGGATGACAGAGGATGAGATGGCTGCATGGCATCACCGACTCAATGGACATGAGTTTGAGCAAACTCTGGGAGATGGTGAAGGACAAGGAAGTCTGGCGTGCTGCAGTTCACGAGGTTGCAGAGCTGGACATGACTTCCAACTGAACAACAAAACAACACAATCTTAAAGCATCCTCTTCTTCTCAGTTCTTATCACAATAGAAAGTATTTGTGTAATCATTCACTTACAGTCTTTCTTCCCAGCTAAAGTAAGAGCTCTACAAAACTGGATGTTATGTCTGTCTTGTTGAACACTATGAAAATAAGCTCCAAAGTATTTGGAATCAGCCTTGGTTAAAATGAAAAGAAAATGAAATGTAAGTCACTCGGCACAACAGTATAAAATGGAAAGACTGGAAATGGAGAAATATCTTTGCTATAACCCAAGTACTCTGAAGTCTCTGAGAGAGTGAAGTCACTCAGTCGTGTCCAACTCTTTGCAATCCCATCAACTGCAGCCTGCCAGGCTCCTCTTTCCATAGGATTTTCCAGGCAAGAATACTGGAGTGGGTTGTCATTTCCTTCTCCAGGGGATTTTCCTGACCCAGGAATTGAACCCAGGTCTCCCACACTGCAGGCAGACTCTTTACCATCTGAGCCACCAGCGAAGCTGAGATCCAGGCTGCGATCGCAGGCTCAGGAACTGATCCTGAAGTCTCTAACAGCTAGTTATTGCATTAGGAAGTTAAAGGAGAAAGAGTATATTTACATCCCAAAGACCTCCAAGGAACAAAGAAACCAAACAGATGGGATAAAGATCTTATATAAATTTCTATTTTTAAAAGAATTTAGGCTCCCGTTAAATTCCTTTTTATATGCTAAAACTGCAACCTAAATATGCTGGATTCTAAGATTATTCTCTTTGAATACAAAATGCTCTATATACTACACTCATTATTTGTGTTCATAATCCTTTAATTAATGGGTCTGTAGCCTGCCAGGCTCTTCAGTCCATGGAATTCTCCAGGCAAGAATATTGGAGAGGGTAGTCATTCCCTTCTCCAGGGAATCTTCGTAACCCAGGGATAGATCCCTTGTTTCCAGCATTGCAGGCAGATTCTTCACCATCTCAGCCACCAGGGAAGTTCAAATGACAAGTACCTGACCTTATTCTTAAATGTTTATGTCAACAGAAAAAATAGTTTTCTCAAATTCTATTTGGCTTTCTCAGATCTTACCTAAGAAAACACGAATTTACAAATCTGCCCTACAATTATGCCTCTTTAGCAACAGATGGATATGATCTTAACACAGATTACCAACAGATTATCATAGACCAAGGGGGAAAAAAAGAGAAAAGACAAAAAGAAAAGAGAAAAAAACCCGTGCACCAACTGGACTGGCAACTTCTCATACTCTGTTACATCTAAAGTTGTCTGTCTGCATAGCACTGCTGCCTCTCTGCCTTCATGTACCTTCTCAGTCTCCCCATAATCTCTCAATCTAGCTCACATTAACTCAGCATGAAAAGGCTATAAATGTCTATATATTTCATCACAGGAAGATGGTAGTTTCAGCCCTGCCTGCCATGGTTTTGCACCAAAATATGTTATATAACATAAAATATGTTTAAGTCTACTTTAAAAAAAAAAAAACACACCTCATTTTTCAAACCTGGTCACTAACTTGGGTTTTTGTCTTTCTACAATTCAAGCAGCATTTTGAGGTATACTTATTAATGACTATGCTGTGGTCTTAAGCAATTAGGTTATCTATGGCAGACATGGGACTGTCCCCCTAAAATCCGGTCCATCACTCTTTCATTACAGATACCTTACAATACCTTGGGTGAGGCTGAAGCCACCATATTCCAAGACTATACCCAGACACTCTACATCAGTCAGGGCACATCAACTCCTTTGGCACAGCAACTGCTTCCCAACCAGCCTCGCCCTCCTCCTGGGCAGGGTGCCTGGGTCAAAGGTGGGCAATAAAATAAGCACAGATTATCCACTTAGAGAACATAGAAAACTGCTGTGGAAATAATAATACAGAACAACTTCAGGCTTTACGATTCCCTCAAGTAGTTTTGAGGACCATAATTTAGAAACCCCAATGGAGAAAGTACTGCTACACATTTTTTATAAGCAGAAGAAATTTTTAATGATTATGTTTAAACTTATAAAACTATTCAAATTCGGAGCTTTCAAAATAGCTCCATGCTTCAATTTTTACAAGCAACATATCAGTATTTGTAAAGAAATGAATGTGGCCTGCCATTCCAGTTCTACAAGGATCAAGCCATTAGCTACTGCGGTGGCCCAAGGGCCGCGCACTCTGAGGGGAATTCAGGATGGTGAAAGATGGGGAACTTTCTGTGCTTTGGATGTATTGCCCTTAGACAGTAGAGATACACATCTAAGAAAACATTTCAAATGATCTCAGATTCTTGTCTTCCTATCCACAGAAAAGTACTAAAATCACTCACTTCAGATGTCCAATTTTGTGATGAGTAGTAGTAATCTTTTTATGCTTCACTATAGGGTTTTCCCAGCAAATAAAGCTCATATACATTCTGGTTCCTCCCCTACCCTCTCCTCTTTGAGGAGTTCTAAGCTGAGGGGCTATCTCTCAGGCTACAGTCCTCAGTAAGGTCCCCGAATTCACAAAATGTACATTGTGCATGTTTATTTCGGTCAATATATCCTTTCCAGCATAAGCAATGATCAGTATAGTGATAATGGCAGCATGCAATAAAAGGTTCCCTTCTATTTACATGATCAAATTAAATAAGAACACTTCCATAGGTTCTCCAAAGAGTTACTTATCTGCATGTGCCAAAGTAAGCCAGCAAATGCAGTACCAGGTCAAGTATAAGAAACCAAACTGGCTAAGGAGCATACTTCACAATAAAGAATTGAATCTCAGATATTAAAGTGTGTGTGTGTGTGTGTGTGTGTGTGTGTTAGTCGCTCAGTCATGTCCGACTCTTTGTGACGCCATGGACTGTAGCCCACCAGGCTTCTCTGTCCATGGAATTCTCCAGGCAAGAATACTGGAGTGGGCTGCCATGCTCTTCTCCAGGGTATCTTCCCACCCCAGGGACTGAACCCAGGTCTCCCACATTGCAGGTGGATTCTTTATAGCTTGAGCTACCAAAGCCACATTAAAGTATAGCAATATTGAAGAATCCTTGCAGCACTATTTCTTATTGACTTTTTATACTCTTTTAATTTTAGTGAAATCCTACAGAATCTAACAACTCTGTGGACAGAAACCTTTATCTAGAATTCAGCAGTTCTTTAAGGATTTCTTTCCTTGCCATTAAAGTCAAACAAAATTGTATTTCATACTCTGCTTTTAAAAAACAATAGTATGATCTCTTTCTTATTACATTATTCCTGTCTATAAGCACAAATGGAAAGACGTCCACCAAATGTCAACATAAGGTATTTTTAGCTAGTAAGATTTGGGTGCCTAACTTGCTTCTTTTTCTGTACTTATACTGCCTGTATTTTTTAAAATAGTTATGCATCCCTTTTTATGAAAATAAAAAATTATTATAAAAACATACTTTAGCCCAGTTATTGACTGGGAAAGTTTTAAGACTACACTTTAAGACTACACCCAAAGAAACTAATCAGAAACAAGATTTCTTCATAAAGCTGTTCAACACAGTGTTATAATAATGGAAAACTGGAAACATCCTATTCATCCAAAATAAACACTGTTATCAACATAATAGGATACAGCCATTTAAGATGGTGCTTCCAAAGAGGCTTCCCAGGTGGTGCAGTGTTAAAGAATCTGCCTGCCGACGCAGGAGACACAAGAGACCCAGGTTTAATCTCTGGCTCAGGAAGATCCCTGAAGGAGGAAATGGCAACCGTGCCACTATTCTTGCCTGGAAAATCTCATGAGGCTACAAAGAATCAGACAGGACTGAGAGGCCAAAAGATACTTGATGAAACAGGAAATGTTCATGAAACAGTGTTAAAGAATTAACAAGACTCTGTGTGTGTGTAAATCATATATTCTTCATCTTATCTGAAGTAAGATGAAATGTTAGCAGTTTCAAAATGACTGTTAACAGACAAATGGCTAGCATGGGTGCTTGCAAACCATTCTCTTGGTTTTTTTTTTTCTTTTTTAACTTTTCTGTATTTTTTCTAAGTTCTCTAGAACAGAGATCAAAGAAAGTATGACACAATCTTTTTGTTGTTCTTCTTAAGGTAGGACAGCATGTGATAAGTTGAAAAGGTTTCCATCTACGCTTTAAAGGAACAAGTTTCTACAAGTCAGAAAACTGACATTTGTAAAACTTCTCAATAATACTATAAAGAAAATCACCACAGTCTCTGCATCCACTCAGTAACCTTTTATAACTATTACCCCATTACTGTATTTACAAGAAAAGAAAGTCACGTACATAAACCCAGATACTATGATGTTTGTTATTTTCCATCAACCAGTTAACGGTACTACACATAAAGCAGTATCAGCATGTATCCATCTGAATGTGATGATATTCTATTCTTTTTATTTTAATTGGAGGCTAATTACTTTACAGTATTACAGTGGTTTCTGCCATACATTGGCATGAGTCATCCATGGGTTTACATGTATTCCTCATCCTGAACCTCCCTCCCACTTCGCTCTCCATCCCATAAATGTGAAGGTACTCTAAAGAAACCCATTCTAGAGGTCAAACTGATTCATGAAGCTTTTTCTTTGTCTCTTTCCCACCTATAACAAGTGTATTCTCCAGGGTGCTCTCTGGCCTTAAATAGTTGTTAATCACGTTATGTATTTGTCTACATAATCTGTGTGTGTCGTGTCCAACTCTATATGACGCTATGGACTGTAGTCTACCAGGCTCCTCTCATCCATGGAATTCTCCAGGCAAGAACACTGGAGTGGGTTGCCATTATCTTCTCCCGGGGATCTTCCCAGCCCAGGGATGGAACTCGGGTCTCCTTCACTGCAGGTAGATTCCGTACCATCTAAGCCACCACAGTAACACTATCTAGTCCTCAGAGCTTCAGTGAGGATGGCACTAGCGCCGTCAGCAGCACAACACCAATGTTCCAACTGCTTTATTCTATGGCCTAGCTGAAAAAAACTAAAACTCCACAAACTTTCCACCACCGACTCTGAGAAAATGCTCATTAAGCACGCAGCATACCAGCAGTAAACTACTGTGGCAACAACGGTTGTGTCAGTCACTGCTCTTCCACTGCAGCCCTACATATAAAGTGTAGACGGTGCTCCCCCATCCAAACTCAACTGCAGAAATCAGATATGTTCACATCATCTAACTGCTGGATGGCAGGAAAGTGCAAAAATGATAGAGACCTCTCATAAGGACATAGGACAGATGGTCAACTCTGAGATCATCTGAGTCTCAAAACGATGGTAGTGTGACAGTATAATCAACCAAGTGAAAATCCATGAATTCATACTAACTGAGATGAATAAGTAAACTGGAGACTACAAATGTTCTTCCTTACAAAATTCTACAGAATAAATGCAGAAGAAATGGTAGAATTCACAAATTGCCACTTGACAACCATCAGTGAATCTTTCAGATAATAATAACCAGGGAGTTCTAAAAATCAATGCATCAAAGTATAATTAAAGGTTTTTTGTAGGGTATACTATAAAATACTTCATATGAATCTTTCCAAAACATTAATCTAATCTGTAACAAAGAAGATTAAAGAATTGTTCCAGATTAAGGGAGACAAAAAGACACAATAACTAAGAACAATAGCTAAACAGGGACTAAGATCCTAAAAATAAGTTGCTGTGTTTTTTTTCACAATAAAAGACATTAATAGAGAAGCTGGTAAAATATATTTATAGATTACAGTACCGCATTCATGTCACTGACTTTGATAACTGCACATTGGCTTGTAAAAGAATGTCTTTTTTCTTAGAAAATATACACTGAAATATTTAGATATAAACAGATAACATATCTGCCATTTATTTTCAAGTGTTTCAGAAAAATATAGCCTGTGTGTATATATACACATATATACAAACAAAGTATCACAAGGCATATGTAATAAAATATCAACATTTGAGGAAATTATATGAATGATGTACAGGAATCCTTTGTACTAATTTCCCATACTTATAAGTCTAATATTATTTTAAAATAAAGTTAAAAATCAAAATGCAATAGGACAAGAAAACAGAAAAAATACATTGCATAAACAGATTAAAACTCTACAATCCCAGCTTCTAATTTCCACTCTATCACTAGAAACCTATATGATCATTAAAAACCTGAACACTGTATAGACTGGTCACTTTTCAAAATGATTTCTCCACATTTCATCAAAACCCTATTTTCCCTGAATGGCATTACAGTGCATCTCTCAAAAGCCTCTCAAACAAGAATGTTAATCCTCACCCCACTCCCCCTTATCTGGAAAAAAGAAGACAAAGAAAATGTTCTTGGATACAGCCAATACAAGATCAAGCATCTTTCCTGAAGTTCACAATTCCACACAGTCCTCCAGACTTCTTTCTCTAATCCTGTTCTTATATAATTCCACAGGGAATTAAACTTACAAGCCAGCCCCTACACCTCCAATACCGTCTCCTCTACCTTAATTCCTACTACAACACAAGATGTATGCACGTTTAAGTCAGTCACTCAGTCATGTCCAACTCTTTGCGACCCCATGGACTGTAGCCCACCAAAATCCTCTGTCCGTGGAATACTCCAGGCAAGAATACTGGAGAGGGTTGTCATTCCCTTCTCTAGGGGATCTTCATGACCCAGGGGTTGAATCCAGGTCTCCTGCATTGCAGGCAGATTCTTTCCTGTCTGAGCCACCGGCTGAACCAACTTAACACTTGAGCTATGAAACAGGAAGTAATAATATTCAAAGTTAAGTGGTCTAGTAACTCCATCAGTTCTCTACTTCCCTGACCTAACGATCATCTAAAATGCTTCTACTAGAAAACACTAGATTTCTACATCTTAATTGCTGGTCACAACCTCCTGACCTTTACCTTTTTCACTCCCTTACTTCCATGAAGTTTCTTCCTTGGGCCCTCCACTCACTGTCACCTGGTTTCGCTCTCTATCCTATGTGAAGCAGCCTGGACTTTAAAGTGAAAAACTCGAATGACACTCACCCTCAATTTCCTAGCTCCCATATCCTCTGCCACATCTACCCCACTGAGACTCAATTTGAGGTGAGTCTGTCTACTATCTCCAGGTAGAAGGAGGGAAGCAAATCCCATAACTGTATAGGTGGGTCCCGTAAAAATTTAGCTCCCAATTCCAGCAAGGCCACCAGAACTAGTCATCACCATGGCAGGCATTTCAGCTCACCATTCTTCTAGCCCCCACTTCCAACCATGGAACTCTCGGTCAAAATGTTTGCTTCCTACTTCACAAAGGAAAACAGGATTTCAAGCAAAAACTCCTTCAATTGCTCTCCCATGCAGCTCTAAATTTAGCATATGGCTTCCATTTATATTCTTTACTCCTAAATGCGAGATAACCACATAGAAAAGATCCTGCCTCCCAAAGGATTGGGTTGTTTGTTTTGTTTTTTTAAACATTATGTCTCTTCTTTCTTTTCTCCACTAACTTCTTTCTCTCTGCCCACAAGTATATTCTATTCACACCATACTTAAGGAAAAAACCTGTTCCCAGCTAAAATTTAAATTTCTGTCTCATGCTTTTTACGCTGCTTCCATCTTATACTTCTCTTCCTTTAGTGACAAACATCCTATAAGAAAAACAAAAATTCGGTGCACTTCTAATTCTCATTTCCTCCTGAATCCATTACCATCTGGCTTTTGCTCAAATAGTTCTTGCTAAGACCAGTGACCTTTTTCCTAATTGTTAGGTCCAAAAGCCCACTCATTCTATCAAAAATCTTGAATACAATTGTCCCTGGATAACCTGGTATTCTAGGATCCTCACTCCCACAGTGCAGATACTCAAATCCTATATAAAATGGCATAATAAGAGTCCAGCCTCCATATCTGCGGATTTCAGAACCAAAGAACATGGAGCGGGTACTATGCACATTCAACACAGTTGGCTGTAGTTCTAATTGGTTCTTCCTTGGCTTCCAGAGAAATATTTCCTCTGGTTTTCCTCCTATCTTTGACTATTTACTGCTTCTTTTCTAAGGGTCCTTATTTTCTTCTGCCAACTTTACAGAGTCTTAGCAAAAACTGAACCCAGAGCCATGGATACTGCCTATTACACACTGAGGAAGATAGTCTGATGGGAAAAAATCTAAATATAAGATACAGATTTACCACCTCCTGTATAATCTTGACTGGGTTTTTTAGCCTCGTCTTCTTTCTGTGATTCATTCATTTTTACTCAGTTATTTCACTCAGTTATTCACTCAACCAGTAGTTACTAAATGCCTACTACAGTATATCTGAGATCCTAAACTGGATGCAGGAAATATGTGCAAATCCCAACCCATCAGTCCCTAGAACTAACAACTAGGACTTCTGACGCAAGGGCGTAATTCAACATGACCAGAGCAGCCACAGGGGGCATTAAAATAAAAAGTCTGCATATTCTACCACAGGTAAATTAGGGAGCCAAGATCAGCAAGGACCAGGCCTGAAATACCAGCCTTCTTCAGAGCAAGTTTCATTCTTTCCTCAACTGAAACAGAGAAGCTAATAGCAGAACTCTCAGGCAAAGCTAAATACAGTAATATCAATTACCTGGACATGCTGCAGGTGGTGAGTCATCCAGGAAGCAGAGCAAACGCCAAGATGCCACCGCCAGAGAGAGCTAAAAGGGTTCATCCATTAAAGCGTCACATGCCAAAGCAAAGCCTCAAAAGCCAGCTGATAAATATGAATATGCGATCTGAATAACTTCATGCTATCAAAAGCCAAACACACACACACACACACACACACACTCTCTCTCTCTCTCTCTCTCTCAAAAAGTTGGTAATTATGTGCCCCTGAACTGATTCACCTTATATAATTCCTTATTTGTGTAAATTATACTTATTCTCATATTACAATGATTATTATAATGCTACAATTCTAAGGTATTTATCAATTAAAAAAAAAAGAAACTATTTCAACAAGATTTTCCACAACACTGACATTTTCTAGTAAAAATTTACACACACATGAATTCATTACTGCAGNTTCCTTATTTGTGTAAATTATACTTATTCTCATATTACAATGATTATTATAATGCTACAATTCTAAGGTATTTATCAATTAAAAAAAAAAGAAACTATTTCAACAAGATTTTCCACAACACTGACATTTTCTAGTAAAAATTTACACACACATGAATTCATTACTGCAGAGATGCATAAGATGCAAAATACGTTATAAATTGTGCCTTTGAAAAAACCAGAGTGAAAATCCTATCCCAAGAGGAATTGAAAGGTGATTCTTCATGGCACACAAATTCTGTCAGCAAAGCCATCTCAGCACACACACAAAAAACAAACTTACCATATAGTTTTGGAGGGGAAAACCTCTGGTAAACTAAAATTTTAACTTTACTTTTTGAAAGACTAGATTTTGGTTTAAAGAGAAACCTGAGTTAGCATAAGTAAAACATTGATAAAGATGGGCCTAAAATATTTCATTAGACACTACAGTAATTTTGCTTTTAATTAATAAGTCAATAAAAATTACTGTGTAGGACAATATCATGTACCAAAAAGCGAACTGGGACAAACAGTTCTAAGACTGTCCTCAACCACCTACACTGGGCTAAGGATATGAAACATACTGGTTAAGTACAAAGGCTTCGGAATCAACTTTTTAAGACTCAAACCTAGGCCCCGACACTTACCAACTCTGTGACCTACTTGGGCATTTTTATCATCTACAAAATGGGAGTCTATTTCTCTTACAGAACTTTCATAAGGATTACAAAAGTTAACACCTGTAAACACTTAAACCCTGACATAGTAAAGGTCCAATAAATGTTACTTTTTAAAAAACAGAACAAAACAAAAGCACTTTACTTATAGCATCTACCCTACTTCCTACAACCCTGGTGAGATGAGTATACTGGAACAAACTTTAAACAACTGAACTGACACACCTTGTTGGGGCAAAGACAAGATTCAGACTCAGGTTTTACTGTCTCTAAATTCAGAATCTCTATTTCAAAATGCCTCAAATAAAAACTCACAGGTAGTAATCTACTCTGCCACAGCATGACCCTCATGAGTACTTCTGATTCTAATTCAAGTACACACACACACTCCATCACCACCACACCACACACATCTTTGAATCCACCCATCTACTTCCCTCTAATGCTACTAATTATCTAATTACCTCATCCAAGCTACCAGGATTGCCTACCTAAACTACTGCCATAGCTTCCTAACTAAATGGCAGACCCTGACACTTGGGAGGCTTCCCAGTGAAAAGGCTGGCTCACCAAGAAATGACACAATCCTGGATGAACAAGTCAAGAAACACAAACACAGCTTATAGAATATAAATAAGCAAAGAAAGAACACCCAAATTTAAAGAAAACCTCTCACGAGAAAGAAAAACAAACAAAAATAATAGGAAGAAAGTTAATGCAGGGAGTAGAAAAACCAAAACCTCAGAAATCTATAGTTGGCTCAAGTTCCAGCATGGCAGGCCCCCTTCAGTACAGCCCTCCCACGGACAGCCACTACACACTTGAAGTATAAAAAAGAACTATCTGAACATTCTGAAATTTAAGGAAAATAGGGATTGAGAGGGAAATTAAACCTTGGAGAAGCAACCTGCACAAAGGAGAGTGTTCTCTTTCTGTTCATTTTGCAGCCTTGCTGTGAGGCAGAACCACAGTTGTGGCGAGGCACCTTGGCTGGGGCTACTAAACCCCCAATAGAATCCTTGCTATTTCAACCAGAGGAAGCGAGGAACAAACGGAGCCCAGGCAGGCCAGGAAGTGGGGGGAAATCACCACTCTTCGAACCATGCATGTGCAGGACTGAACTAAAATAGATGAATGAGGGCCTAAGGAATTAAGCTTAGATCTGAACCACTACACACAGAATGGGAGACAGTACTTAAAATCTGAAGCTGAACTGACTGCTTCTAAAACAAAATACATATGTTTTGACCATAGCAAAACACTCAGAAGATCCAGGATAAAATCCAAAGTTACTAGAAACACAAAATATTAAGGAATATAAATCATTCTCCAGGGAAAAGGCAATCAAGAGAGGCCAATCCCAGGATGACTGAGATTATAGTTACTATGTACATGCACGCTAAGTCACTTCAGTTGTGTCCAACTCTGTGAGACCCTATGGACTTCAGCCCACCAGGCTCCTCTGTCCACGGGGATTCTCCAGGGGAGAATACTGAAGTGGGTTACCATGCCCTCTCCTCCAGGGGATCTTCCTGACCCAGGATCAAAGCTGCATCTCTTACGTCTAACCTATGTTGGCAGGTGGGTTCTTTACCACTAGCACCACATACAAAGATTTTAAAGCTGGTATTACAACTATGTTTGGGGAAATAAAGCAATATCACCTTGAAACCAATAAAACGACNGCAGGAGGAGAAGGGGACAACAGAGGATGAGATGGTTGGATGGCATCACCGACTCAATGGACATGAGTCAAACCTATGGGAACTCTGGGAGTTGGTGATGGACAGGGAGGCCTGGTGTGCCTCAGTTCATGGTGTCACAAAGAGTTGAACACGATTGAGCAACTCAACTGAACTGGGAAATGTAGGCCCAACAACTGATATATGGTACATGGAAGCTACTGTACAATTCTTTCAACTTTTGAATATATTTGAAAGTTTTTGTTTTGTTTTTGGCCACATTGTGTGGTCTGTGGGATCTTAGTTCACTGACCAGACATTGAACCCATGCCCCTGGAAGTGGATTCACAGAGTCCTAACCAACAGACCACCACGGAATTCCCTGAAAGTTTTAATATTAAACTGGGGGGTGGGGGAGGTTCAATGAGGCCACTGAAGATTTTTCAGGAAAGAAATGAAAATCAAATTAATATTCTACAATTCATGCAGTGCAAGCATATACCAAAGGATGGTAGGAAGGAAGGAAGGAAGGAAGAAAGTTCTAGGCAGGCTATTACAACAGTCCATGCCATAGAAAATATCAACATTTGAAAAGTAAGTACAAAGCGAGTTCATGGAGAGAAGAAAAATCAGGGCAATCAGTGCTTAGCTGCTCAATCACGTCCAACTCTTTACGACCCCATGGACTGTGGCCCACCAGGCTCTTCTGTCCATGGGATTTTCCAGGCAAGAATACTGGTGTGGGTTACCATTTCCTCCTCCAGGGGATATTCCTGACCCAGGGATCAAACCTACATCTCATCTGCCTCCTCCACTGCAGGCCGAGTAGAGAGCTCCTTCGTTTCAGGAATGAGGAAGGAGTTTCAAGGGAAAGTTCACAATGTCAACATAAAAGAACTTAAGCATGAAAAGAACGAAAAGTACCTAGATTAAGCAATGGACCCTGATGATGTAAAAGAGGTGTGGGAAGAATGTAAATCAGATAAAGGGTATTAATAAGTTCAAAGGAAACAAACAAGTGACAAGTAATCTCGCTGGGAAGGGAGAGGAAGGGAAAAACTGAAACATAAAGTAAAAGACTGAAATATTTCTTTTAAATGTGAAACAAAAGTACATGACTGCACCTAAAAGTCACATCTCACCCAGAACCTGTACTCTTGGCTAAGGCAGCCAGCCATGGGTCTGAGTGCCCTGCACATTTTTACTGCGTGTGACAGTCTTCAAAGCTTGTCCATTTCATGATACTGTGAGGATTCTTATAATAAGTCACACAAGCAACAAAGAAGGTCAAGGTGACCACAGCTGACAACTGCCTCTCAGGAAGAGGTAAACTAGCTTGTTTGTTGTTTGCTTTAATGCCTGCAGCTTGCTAAAAAAAAAAAAAAAAAAGTGCTGGCCCCTTGGTCCCGAGCTCCTTAGCTGTGATCCACTATGTGCATCCATCTAGACCCATCATCCTCATGTGACCTCGTTACCAGGAAAGACAGCACAAACAGGCTGACGTTCATGAGTGTGCAGTGCTGTGAGTAATAACGTCACTTGTTTCTGATCTAGGGTCTCCTGTTTGTCTGCCAGCAACCATAAAACATTAACAGAGTAAGTGTCAGCTTGTAAATATGGTAAAATCAAATCTTAAGATTTTTCAGAGTTCTTGACATGGATGACAAAGAGCTAGTTGACTTTCATGTTGCTAAATAAGAGTCAAAAACACAGACACCAGCAAAACCTGCAGTTTATGTAACACTTTATAGTTTATTTACCTTGCATTATTCATAATATTTATTATATATCCATCTCTACACTATATTTTATACATGTATTATATTATACAATTCTCATAATAATCCTAATGAGGTAGGTACTAATATGAGGAAACTGAGGCTTTAAGATGTTAGATAAGTAAGCCAAGGTCTCACAAATTGTAAACAACACAATCTAAATTTAGGCTCAGATGACGTTAAAAGATGTGAGGGTTTTGTTTAATCATTAATAATCAACCTCCTTCACAATTGATTTATCAAGAGCAACTCTAATTCACCATATGTTAGAGCAAAGCGTCTATATCATCATAGTACAAATACTTCATTCTTACAGAAAACTAACGTTTTGGAAATGTTAAAAGAATGAAAGTTGTCTCTAATCAAATTTGTCTCTAAAAATCTGTGGTTTAGGAAGAGCTAGGTTAAACAAATTCAAACCATTGTCTTCAGGGCAGAAGCTCTCACAGTTTTAATATGCAAATATATGTTCTTCCAGGTGGCACTAATGCTAAAGAACCTGCCCGCCAATGCAGGAGATTTAAAAGGCCTAGGTTTGATCCCTGGGTCGGGGAAGATCCCATGGAGAAGGGAATGGCAACCTACTCCAAAACCCTTGCCTGGAGAATCCCACAGACAGAGGAGCCTCACAGGCTACAGTCCATAGGGTCACAAAGAGTCAGACATGACTGAAGCGACTTAGCACACACATATGCTAATATGTATTCTATTTCTTCTAAAACCATCTATTATCTTCATTCTGAATGCTCCAGTTTGGAAAACTACTGCTGCAATCAACAGTGCCAATTTAACTTGTACACGGAATACCTTTGAAAACTTAGCAGTCAGCTTGGTGGTTCAAGTACACAAGTCCTTTAAAATAAAGAACATCAAAGTCAGAATGTGGCATAACAGCTCCAAGCCAAGTCAACTACTTCATAGTCTGGCAACACTGCCCATTTCCTACCAAACAGAAGTCAGCTTCCCATAACACAATGGAACTACATGGTTTTTTCTGAAATTAGAAGAGTAACAAGGTAAGGTGTTTATATGTGTAGCTCTGTACATTGTAAACACTGTTTTACTGAACAAAATTTAGACACTTAACAATGGAGCAGAGATAACAGAAAAAGTAGTTTTCACATAAAGCTTGTGAATTCGTTAATGACGGCAAGTCATTCTGATGGTCCTAGGCATCACCATTAACTTATCTGTTCACAGGATTCTCCAAGCAAGAATATTGAAGTGGGTGGCCATTCCCTTTTCTAGAGGATCTTTCTGACTCAAGGATGGAACCGGAGACTCCCAAAGAGCAGGCAGATTCTTTACCATCTGAGCCACCAGGGAAGCCCCAACTTATCAATACGGAAAACTAAATTTTAATTCTATGAATAAGTGGAAAATTTAGATCGTATATACCATTTCGCCACCAAGCATATTTTCCTGTCTTCTACTTAGTCATCTCTAAACATCTGACAACTGAAACTGCTCACTGCTCCATTGTTACTAATCATTCCAGAGTTTTCAAAAAAGCCAGCCGCACAACAGTTTTGTGAGTCACACAAGCCAGAGCTGTAGACTGGTCCCCAGCTTAATGCCAACCAAATCAGCTGCCTTTTTTTTTTTTTCTTGCCCTCTGTTCTGAAGGAATACCTCCACCCATTCAAAGTCTACATAGGACACATCTCTAACGGGTGGGTGTGGGGTAAGGGCTGTGGGGAATATACCAAGATAAAGCTAATGATCAGGCCATTCTCAACAAAACCAAGAGCTATTCGGTTGCGGCTGCTGCTAAGTCGCTTCAGTCGTGTCCGACTCTGTGCGACCCCACAGACGGCAGCCCACCAGGCTCCCCTGTCCCTGGGATTCTCCAGGCAAGAACACTAGAGTGGGTCGCCATGTCCTTCTCCAATGCATGAAAGTGAGAAGTGAAAGTGAAGTTGCTCAGTCGTGTCCGACTAGTAGCGACCCCATGGACTGCAGCCCACCAGGCTCCTCTGTCCATGGGATTTTCCAGGCAAGAGTACTGGAGTGGGGTGCCATTGACAGATGAAATTACCATGTAATTACACAGGAACTGGAATTTAAATCTAAATGTAAACTGTACTAAGATTCTCAAACACTTCACCTTACAAGGAAGGTGATATCCTACCTACTTGAATCGAGAAGTATCTTTAGAAGGGCAGATTTTTGCCCTCTGCTCTGAAAGATTGCCTCCACCCATTCAAAGTCTATGTGGGGCATATATCCACCTAGGGAAAAAAAAAGAAGGGCAATAAAATATCATACTGTCCACTATTTTGAAAGGAGTTGTAGAGAAGAAGAAAGTATCTTAGTCACAGAGCAATTTCCAATATTTGGGTTTTAGGAATTCTTAAAAATATACAATTAACCATAACTACTGAAAGCAAATGTGACATTATAATAAATCACTTTAAAGCATAGACACATCAGTTAGTAATGTTTTGAATAGAGATCTGTATATGAGAACATGGTTGATTCTTATAAGCAAAACCCCAAAGAGAAAGAAGTTG
This sequence comes from Neotragus moschatus, assembly GCA_006410615.1. NCBI lineage: Eukaryota > Metazoa > Chordata > Mammalia > Artiodactyla > Bovidae > Neotragus > Neotragus moschatus. The sequence continues at coordinate 469,228 of SJYA01001817.1, forward strand.
AATCAGCTAACACTATTAAGGGAAACAAATAGGAAAAGGAAAGAAATGTGACTAGAGAAAAGAAATAAACCCACTGGTAACAATATTCAATATTTTATTTTTAGTAACATCTGCAAAAATAGGAATATGCCTTTAAAAAATGAAAACAAACCATCAAAAGTGTATACACTAACAACTTGAAAAATGTCTTCCCATACTGGCAGCAATATTTTCCAAACCGTTCTGAAAACACTGATAAATTTTTACAGAATTCAGATCAATAACTTTATTGTGGAATACCCCCCCATATCTCCATTTTACAGAATTCAGAATTCCAAGTGAACATACATCATTTGGAGGTTTTACCGGATGTAAACCAGATGAAACTGATGCATCATGAGTTTTTATCTTAAAAAAAAAAAAAAAACAAAACTACATACACTGGAATTTTAACTTTCAGTACCCTTCATATTTGTCAAAGTACACTTATTAATAGAAATTCTTAGTTCACAGTAAGTCGCACCTGTGTAAAAAGATTTGAAACATGAACTCTGCACTAACATATCTAGATTTGTAAATCTCACAAACAGTACTGTCAATTGTACCACGGGTGCTCCATAATTAACGTTTTTCTCCTTTCCCTCAGAAAATAGGCTTAACTAAATTACCACCTCAAAGTTTACAGAATAACATGCTACCCAGCTGCAAGGAAATAGTCAACTATAGCTGACTCCATGTTTAAACAGGGTTTACGTAGGACTCTCCAATGACACCATCGGAATTAGTATCATTAGAAAAATATATATTAGAAAAACGGACACGGAAAAAACAGAGGGGCACTTTTCACTCATTTCAACTTACAAAGGATTTATATGGTTAAACTGGAAAACCTTGTACTTAAAGAAAATTTATTTTTCAAACACGAAGAGCATTTTTAGGAAAACTTCCTGTTTCCCCTCCCACAAATTNGTCGTGTCTGACTCTTAGCGACCCCATGGACTGCAGCCCACCAGGCTCCTCTGTCCATGGGATTTTCCAGGCAAGCAAAAGTACTGGAGTGGGGTGCCATTGCCTTCTCCCGTCTTTAACCTTTCTTTGTGCTTTTTAGCTTAGTCTCTGTGTCCTGTCCCACTTATTGCAATCCCGTGGACTTTTTTCCGCTGAGCTCCTGTCCATGGAAATCCCCAGGCAAGAATACTGGGAGTGGGTAACTATTTCCTCCTCCAAGATATCATACCTACCCAGGGATTGAACCCACGTTTCCCACATTGCAAGCGAATTCTTTACCATCTCAGCCACCAGGGAAGCCCAGGCTTTCTTCAGGTATAACTTAATGCATTTTTGGTTCTAAGATAATAAACATGACATTTCATTGTGTGGCTATACAGGAACTCACTCTCATGATTTCACCCCAAATGGTATTATCTTTCAACATTCAAGACAACCACCAGTGTCAGCAAAATGAAATTAGAACCCTACATCACTTGTGGTCTATACCGTTCATTTAGAACTTAATTTTATATGCAGCTGCACTTTCATTAATCATTTATATGTCCATTTGTCTTTCAAACAAGCTGCTGCACAGAAGGGAGCCCATTGTTTACACCTAGAACACCCAGAACAGTAATGAGAACACTTATGGTGAAAACCAGTGACCTGACCAAAAGTAAACATCCTAAATCTTATTAGAGTATCAGCTCTTTCAGTTTTACTCTCCTCCCAAGTTTTGTGAATGGTTTGCTAACCTAGAGAGCAGGTGACAAAATTCAACAGGAAAATGTCTTTTCAGTGAAGAGGAGAAAGAAGAGCTGGTATGTGTTGACCCTTTCCCAAGCCAAGAACTGCATGAGCTACATTATTTTGTCTTCACAGCATCTCCATGATGTAGGCACGATTGTCAACCAGGTTTAACAAATCAGGAAACTAAGGCACTGAGAGGTTCAGGAACTTTCCAAAGCCAATCACTAACAAGTGGTAACAGACTCCAGAGCCTCCACTGTGTTAAGCACTATGCTGTACTACACCCTTAAAATGAACCATCTGACCAGTGAACCAGCTCCTTTCTCTTTCTGTCCACTGTCCCACTTCACTGTGAAATGGGCAGAAGGAGCTCAGAATGGCTCTCCAGAGGACAATGAGAGTCTCTGATCTCACACAGATCAAGGAGGTGGCATTTCGAGAAGTCAGATTGGATCTTTGATGCATCACAAGCAGAAGAGGCCCTGAGTTGTCCCGTAGGAGCAACTTTTGGGGGAAGGCATGGGGGTAATGATATCCTGATCATTTTAGAGGCCTTAAGGAACATTTGATATTTTTCATCTTTAATCTTTTGGTGGTGACAAGTCTAGTTACCTAAGGTGGTGGTCTACCACCATAAACTCAAGTGGAATTTTATAAATATTTATTTATTTGTTTTATTATTTCTTTGGCTGCATTAGATCTTAGGTGTGGCATGTGGGATCTTTGCTGTGTCACCTGGGATTTTTCATTGCGGTGCTTGGTGTCAGTATCTGCAACATACAGGCCCAGCTGCTCCGATTCATATAGGATCCTACTTCCCTGACCAGGGATCGAGCCCAGGTCCCCAACACTGCAAGGTGGACTCTCAACCACTGAACCATCAGGGAAGTCCCTCAGGTGGAATTTTAGAATTAGAGTACATCTCCCTAAGACCTCTTCATCACCAAATACACTGCCAGCAAAAATTTAATTAGTGTCCCACTGCGGTACTGGGGCCGATGTGGAGATAACACGTCTAGATTCCCTGTCATGAACGTACCCTCAGCCTAGAGCCATCGAGCTGTTAGTTTTGTTGGGGTTTCCTTCAGCTTTTTACTCTGAGGTCCCGCTATTTTAAAGGCAGGGGCACAGGTCTAACTGTGTTGCCTGACACTGGACCCCTTTAAGGGGCCGTCTGCTCCAGAGTTCCCTGCTGAACTAGCAGAGATTTTGTCAGCTCAGCAGTATGCTGTGACAGCTCTCCGCAGCCAATCCTTTGTGCTTTCACAGATGTTAACTCTAATAGAGCTCCTGCACTCGTGATTCCATAACAGTATCTGCTTCCTCGAGAGCCCAACCTAGACAAGTACCAAGATGGTCAGTCGAAAGAAAAACCGCGCAAAATGACTGCGAGTTAAGTTTTACCTAAGGAACTTTTGGAAGGCTGCAGCCCCGAAACAGCTTGTCAGATAGCTCTGAGGAGCTACTCGGAAGAGGGAAAGGAGGAGCCAGGATACCTACAAAGTTTTTTTGCTGGGAAAAAAAAAAATGTAGTCAAGCCTTAAACGATTACTGCTTCTCACAAAGAACAGATATCTCATATTAAAATTACCTTTAGTCTGCCTAACTGTGTATGGGAAGATGAAAGAGTCTGAGGTCCTTTGAAATTTTTCCTTAGATGTTCTTCTGAACTAAGGGCCAGTATACCCAAAGCAAAGAATGTTTTCTGATGTTTTCCGTCCTCAATTCCCTTCAGGTCACACTCTAAGATATGTGATGCCTAATGGCTTGATCCTTGTAGAACTGAAATGTTGTCAGCATTTTTTTTTTTTATATATAAGATAGAAAGTGATGGGTCATCCCTGGTGATCCAGCAGTTAAGAATCTGCCTGCCAATGTAGGTGACACGGGTTCAATCACTGGTCTGGGAAGATGCCACGTGCAGCGGAGCAACTAAGGCCTCCAGCCACAACTACTGAAGCATGCGCACGAGCCATGGCACTGAGAAGCCCGCACACCCGCAACCAGAGAGTAGCCCCCATTCACTGAAACTAGAGAGAGCCCGCACATAGCAACAAAGACCCAGCACAGCCAAAAATAAATGAAGAAAGTAGATAATTTTTTTTTAATTAAGTGATTGCACCTTGTTATTATCAAAATTGTGTTAAATGACTGCAACTGTCCTTTCACTTAACTGATATTTCATCTCCAGAATAATCCTAAGTACCCTCCATTGTGGTCATTTTCTCATGGAGGTGTAATGTATCTATAGCCTTCCTGTTAAGAATGACTTTGATTTTGTTCTTTAGAGTGATGCTGTCAGGCCAAGTCACAGGGTCCCTTTACCTGGCCATACTTCCCACTGGGATATCCCTCTTATTCTTCCAGAAGCAGAGGAATTCCCTCCAGAAGTCAACCCAGTTCTTATCCTCCTTGAAAGAAAGTGAAAGTGTTAGCCCCTCAGTCATGTCTGACTCTTGGTGACCCCATGGACTGTAGCCCACCAGACTCCTCTGTCCATGAAATTCTCCAGGCAAGAATACTGGAGTGGGTAGCCAATTCCCTTCTCCAAAGGATCTTTCCGACTCAGGGATTGAACCCAGGCCTCCTCCACTCTAGGCAGATTCTTTACGGTCTGAGCCACCAGGGAAGCCCTCCACATCCTCCTCTTATCTCTAACCAGATATGCAGGGTTTTTGTTGAGATTCCCATCTGTTAAAGAGCAGTAGACATGCCATTGCTTGCAGATGACCATCTACAGAGGCCTAAATCAAGGCAGGAAAAACTCCAAATTTTCTTTACTTCTTCAGTGATTTTTAGGTTTTTTTATATCACTTCCTCTACAACATACAACATATTGGGTTGGAAAAATAGTCCGTTCAGGTTTTTCCATATGATGTTACAGAAAAATCCAAATGAACTTTTTGGCCAACTCAGTAGAACTACTCCTCATTAGCTATTGATGGTTAGTGTGACTACAGCTTTATCTAGAGAATTATCAAAAAGAGGTAAAATCACATTCTCTATCTGGAGCGCACATCTGCAGATTTCTATGTCTCTAATAAAAATTCTTCAGCCATTATTTTCAGTACATGAATTCTAAAGTAGATTTTGGAAAACACAACTGTTATCATTTAGTAAATAAAAATAAGCATACTTATTACCGCAGTTTTATCTCTGTTACCATGTGTGTGGATCTTTTAGGCAGTTTGTAGGCATGAACCTCAATTTAGCTTCACATAGTGTTCCTTATTTAACTGTTTCTGAGATTCCTGTCATCTGTTCAGCTCTATAATTTTAGAGAGGAAATCTTGTAAAATGAGCAACTTGACAATCAGGTATCTACTTCCTTTGCCTCTTTCTTCTCTTTCCAGTATGTTTGAAGAATCTAAAACACAGCTAATGTTCTTTATCAGTCAGCTCAACCAAAGAGATAGATCCAATAGAAGATGTACATAAAGAGATTTATTGCAAGAAATTGTCTTACACTGTTTTGGGGGCTTGTTAGGCAAGTCCAAATCCATTGCACAGGCCACTGGAACTCTAGAAACTGCTGTCTACAGACAGAATTTCTTCTTCCTCTGAGAAGCCTCAATTCTGCTCTTAAAGCCTACCCAGATTATAGAAGATAATCCCCTTTACTTAAAATCAACTTATTTTGAAATTTGAAAGTGAAAGTGGCTCAGTCATGTCACTCAGTTGATATGCAACCCCATGGACTATACAGTCCATGGAATTCTCCAGGCCAGAAAACTAGAGTGGGTAGCCTTTTCCTTCTCCAGCAGATCTGCTTGACCCAGGAATCAAAACGGGGTCTCCTGCATTACAGATGGGTTCTTTACCAACTGAGCTATCAGGGAAGCCCGTTTTGAACTTTAATCATATCTACAAGATAAGTTCACAGCATGCTTAGATTAGTATTTGATTGAATAGTTGGGACTATAGCCTAACCAAGTTGAGAAAGCAAACCATCACGTTTTTAAACACTACCAAAAGAAATTGTCTCTGTATAATCAAGGATAAAGGGAAGAGGGAGAACAGAAGAGAGAAAGGAAGTACCAGAGAATTAGCTTACAGATTTAAAATAAATTTTCATAGTAAGTATTTCCTCTCAGCTTTATTGTATACATGTATTGTTGGATATAGAGGGACCAACAGGTAACAATTAGAAAACATTTGAATTTTGATAAGCTACATCTTAGGTAACAATATTTTTTATTAAAATTTTTATTTTTTCTTTGTTAGGCCATGAGCAACAAACCTAAGCAAATCAGTAGCCATTTTGCCTTCAGGATTACATATTTTTTAAGTCGGGCTAAGTTATAAGTTATTGGGACTTCTCTGGTGGCTCAGACAGTGAAGAATCCACCTGCGATGCAGGAGACCCTGGTTAGATCCCTGGGTCAGGAAGAACCCCTGGAGATGGGAATCTAGTATTCTAGAATACCCACTCTAGTATTCTTGCCTGGAGAATCCCTTGGACAGAAGAGACTGGTGGGCTACCAATCCCAGCCCCAGTTGGTGGGTTACCAATCCCAGTGGGGTCACAAAGAGTGGAACATGACTGGGCGACTAAGCACACAAGTTATAAGTTATTAAAATGGTCATTGCTTTACCTTGAATATGGAAGACTATTCTTTAACCAACCATAAAGCATGACTTTTTGTGTTGTTCTTTTTTCCTCTGAAAGCCTGATAATCACTTTCATCACAGAAGAGCAGGGCTGGCACTGAGAGTATTGCCTATTCAGGTTTCTCTTGACTTACATTTGATTATCGTGTAAGAAAAGAAGATAAACACTATTTGTATGTGGGGGGAGGGGGAGTGTAAAAAATATAAGAAAGAAAAGTGTCTTCTACATATCAAAGTGTTCTTTACATTCTTAAAGATCATGTGCTCACTTGTTTCATAGGAGGCACCAGGCTTTATTTGTTAAATAGCCTTCAGTCAATATGCTGCTTCACTGTTAACAACATAATACAACATTAACAATAAGGTCACCATATAACAAAGTTGTCTCATTTCAATATTGAGGGTAAAGGACATGGATAAAAAAAAATCTGAAGGGACAAAATGATATCAGTAATTAGACAGAGTGACTTACCATATGGAACTAGGGAAAAATTCATACCCATTACCCAGCCTTAAGATTCAAACTGGGGAAGGACGTCCTTGGTGGTCCAGTGGCTGAGATTCTGAGTTCCTATGCAGGGGGCCCAGATTCAATCCCTGGTCAGGAAACTGAGATCCCATGTGCTGCAATTAAGAACTGCTGCAGCTAAATAAATAAAAATTTTTTAAAAGAGATTCAAATAGGGGGAAAAAAACCTAAGGGCTTAACAGAGCCAATGTAAGACCAGATAATGGGGAAAAAGAGAGGTGGTGATGGAATTCCCTTTATATCTGGAAGTTTTATTCTAGAATAAGTAAAATATTTATAATGTATCCCAGTTTACCTGTCAATAATAAAGTTTCCATGAAATATGTATAAATTATGCTTATAGAGAATGATCATTGAGAAAATCTGATGTTATTTCCCCAATAAGCATGAAGACATCAAGTTCAAATCCTCTTCTTTATCCAGTGTCTTAGTCTGTTTGGGTTGCTATGACAGATTATCACAGATTGGGTGGTTTATAAACAATGGATGTTTATTTCTCACAGATTTGGGGGTTGGAAGTCCAAAATCAGAGTGCAGCATTGTCTGGTTTTCACTAGAGTCCCTTTCTAGGTTTCAGAGTGTGGAATTCTTATTGTTCCCACAGGGCAGAAGGGCCAGTGAGGGATCTCTCTAGGGACTTTTTTATAGCTACTTTAGTCCCATTCATGAGAGCCCCATCTCTGGACTTAATCACCTCCTGAAGAACCACTTCTTAATGCCATCAACCTGGGCATTAGATTTTCAACAGCTGAATCTAGGGGAACACAAACATTCACAGCATACCATCCAGATATTGACTTTTTAAAAGAAAAGCGTCAGTGTTACAAAAACACACACACAGATACACATAGAGTAGAAAATTGAATGTAATTTATTCTTGGTTTGAATGAGGCAGATGATTTGGTTCACTACAGGCCCTTGAAATTTCCTTAGAATCCACCTGTTTGGAAAAAAGAGGAATGTTTGTTTTCATGGAGCTATAAACACTCTAGCACTTGAAAGGACTTTCCAGATCACCCACCCAGACACTTTGGTTTTGAAAATGTGGAAACTGAGGCTCAGAGAAGTAACGCAACCTTAAAGGGCTATCTGCAAAGCTACCACTGCACTTTCAGCTTGGTTCAAATGTGGTAACTCATAAAACAATCCAAAATACTCCGCTGACTGTTCCCACCACATCCAACCAGAAATAACCCTCCAAAACAGTACAAATCAGAATAAACATTTAGAACTCTGACACATCAAGAACTCAACACACCAAAATTTCTTTGGAAGAGATGTTAGTCAAATGTTTTACCACAAAAGGATTAATTCGGAGATAGTTGCTAATCCTCTCAGGGGTTGCTGCTTTGGAACAAGTAAATATTCTTCAAAAATTCTTTTTAAAATAAAATGAATAGGTCCTTCAAAAATATAGTCTTTGAAAACAGAATAGGTACCTAACATTAGTTGTATGTGTATAAGCTTAAACATCAAACAATCCCAACTCCATACATACTTATATATCTGTTCATGTAAGGTTGAAGATGACCTAACCATATAAAATTAGCCCAGTTCCAACCCCGACCATGGGACTTGACCTTGATTACTGAAACAATATAATTCCACATACATGCAATAGCCCCTAGCTACATGCAACCAGGGATTCCCAGGTGGCTCACTGGTAAAGAATTCACCTGCCAATATAGGAGGTAGAGGAGACTTGGATTCGATCCCTGGATCAGGAAGATCCCCTGGAGGAGCAAATGGCAACACACTCCAATATTCTTTCTTGGAAAATCCTATGGACAGAGAAACCTGGCAGGCTACAGTCCATGGGGCCTCAAAGAGATGGACAGGACTTAGCAACTGAGCATGCACGCACATGTGACAATTTAAATTCAAATTAATTAAATTTTAAAATTTTAAATTATTAAAAATTTTACCTCCTCATTGACACTAGCCACAGGTGTTTAGTGGCTACCATATTGGGCAGTGCTGATAAAAAACATTTGCATCTTCACTGAAGTTTCCATTGGACACCATTGCTCAAAAACTCTCTTACTATTCACCTTAAATTAATCTCCTTCATTTACTTCCTGAATGAGCCACACAATTTTCTAATGGCTTATGTCCCAACTATGCCATATCTTAGCAATGAGGCTGCTGAGTAAGTCACTTAACCTGCTGAGCTTGTTTGTTCATCTTTAAAATCAGAATACTAGTTCCTTCTCTGTCTGTCTCACAGATTGTTTTGACATTCACAGGAAATGTAACCATACAAATAAAGCAGGTAGTTGTTTCTGAAGGCCCTTTTCCCTTCTTTCATTTTCTAGTGACTGCCAGAAAAAGAAGTGATGTTTAACACCTTTTACACATAACGTGTGAAACAAATATCACAACATACGGAGACTTCCTTGGTGATCCAGTGGCTAAGACTCCACACTCTCAATGCAGGGGAGCAAAGTTCCATTCCTGGCCAGGGTATTAGATCACACGTGCTACAGCTAAGACACAGCACAGACAAATAAATAGCATAAATAAATATTTTTTTAAAATATCACAATGTAGGGAAGACGAAGACTAAAAACACAGAAGCTGGTTAGGCCTCCCAACTTGGTCACATCTTATTTTTTCTAGCCCAAGTGACTGGACTTATGCTCTACACAAGTCATTATAAAATAATAACTCCTGCTTTCGAATTGTGGTGCTGGAGAAGACTCATGATAGTCACTTGGACTGCAAGGAGTTCAAATCAATCAGTCCTAAAGGAAATCAACATCAACCCTGAATACTTATTGGAAGGACTGATGTTGAAGCTGAAGCTCCAATACTTTGATCACCTGTTGGCCAAAGTATTGGACAAAGAGCCTACTCATTAGAAAAGACCCTGATGCTTGGAANAAGACTCATGATAGTCACTTGGACTGCAAGGAGTTCAAATCAATCAGTCCTAAAGGAAATCAACATCAACCCTGAATACTTATTGGAAGGACTGATGTTGAAGCTGAAGCTCCAATACTTTGATCACCTGTTGGCCAAAGTATTGGACAAAGAGCCTACTCATTAGAAAAGACCCTGATGCTTGGAAAGATAGAAGGCGGAGGAGAAGAGGGCAACAGAGGATGAGATGGTTGGATGATATCACCAACTCAATGAATATGAAGCGTTTGAGCAAACTCCGGGAGGCTGTGATGGTCAGGGAAGCCTGACGTGCTGCAGTCCATGGGGACATAAAGAATGGAATCTAACTTAATGACTGAACGGCAACCACAAACAGTGTGTATAACCACAGAAGGTATGTCAGTTGTTGTTATCCAGGAGTAAAACTATTCTGTAGTATATTGTTAGACTTTATAATTGTGGTAATAATGGATAACACTGTTGAAACTAGCTGCCAGTTTTACTAAGTGCTTTTACTTAGGGCTTTCCTGGTAGCTTAGGTGATAAAGAATCTGTCTCCAATGTAGGAGACCTGGGTTTAATCCCTGGGTAGGGAAGAATCCTGGAGAAGAGAATGGCAACCCACTTCACTATTCTTGCCTAGAGAATTCCACGGACAGAGGAGCCTGGCGGGCTGTAGTCCTTGGGGTCGCAAAGAGTCAGACAGGACTGAGCGACTTTCACTCACTCACTCATATATATTTCACTATATTTCACACCAAACACATGCAGTTATTACATATTGTTATTACAATTTTACATATCAGGAAAGTGAGATATAGAATCTTAAGGAATTTACTACAGGTCACAAATCAAGTGAGGGAAAGGGGATTTGCTGAGTTTTCTTTTTTTAACTTTAAACAATTTTTTTAACTGAAACAAACATATACACACGAAAGCATGAAATTCCTAAGTGAACAGCACAAAGATTTTTCGCAAACTGAGCCTCTGAGAACAGCACCCATATTAAGAACTAGGATGTTTCCAGAATCCCAGGAAACCCCGTGGCCCACTCCCAGTCTCTACTCCTGTACAAATACTAACCATAATCCTGACTTTTAATATTTGTATACAAACTTTTGACTTTATCTGCATAGAACTGTACCTTTTGTTCCCTGCAAGCCCGATTGTCCGATTTATGTTGTAAAATTTATTCATACTGTTTTTTTGTTTCTTTGTTTTGGGTTTTGTTTTTGCTGTGACACACAGCTTGTGGGATCTTATTTCCCCAACCAGAGATCAAACCCATACCCCCTGCATTGGAAGCACAAGTCTTAACCACTAAACCACCAGGGAAGTCCTGATTTATTCATGTTGTTGGGGTAGTTGTAGTTAGTTCACTTTGCTGTTGTATAGTATTCCATTGTGTGAATACACCATACATTATTTAACTGTTTACTGAGTAAACTGGCATTCAGTTTGTTTCTAGTTTGGGACTTGTATTAGTTTCCTAGTGCTGTGGTAACAGAGAACCAAAAATTGAGAGGCTAAAGCAACAAAAATGTATTTTCTCACTATTTTGGAGGCTAGAAGTCACAGATGAAATGTCGGCAGGATTGCTTCTTTGGAAGGACGTGAGGAAGAATCTATCCCATACTTCTGCCCTAGCTTCCAGTGGCTCACTGGCTCCTCTGTCCATGGAATTTTCCAGATAAGAATACTGGAGTGGGTTGCTATTTCCTCCTCCAGGGATCTTCCCAACCCAGGGATTGAACCTGCATCTTTTATGTCTCCTGCGTTGGCAGGCAGGTTCTTTACCACCATGCAACCTAGGAAACCCCTCTTCTCTTGTGCTTGTGTTTAAAATACCAAAGGAGAGGGTGGGGGAAATCATACTCCAAATTAGGGTCAAGAGGGACTTCCCTGAGGGTCCACTGGCTAAGACTCAGCACTCCCAATCCGGGGGTGGGGGGCTGGGTTTGATCCCTGATTAGGGAACTGGATCCCACATGCCACAGCTAAGTGTTTGCATGCCTCAACTAAAGATCCCAAAAGATCCCACGTGCTGCAACTAAGACGCAGCCAAATAAATAATAAAATAAGATTAGAAGGAATACATTGGTACAGAACTATNCGGGGGTGGGGGGCTGGGTTTGATCCCTGATTAGGGAACTGGATCCCACATGCCACAGCTAAGTGTTTGCATGCCTCAACTAAAGATCCCAAAAGATCCCACGTGCTGCAACTAAGACGCAGCCAAATAAATAATAAAATAAGATTAGAAGGAATACATTGGTACAGAACTATCCATCAGCATCTCATCTACTTGAATATATTTTTAAATCTGACCTTTGGTTTCAGAGAGTGAAACTTGTTGTCCATGTGAGTATAAGACTGTCCATCTTAGTGTCTATTCCTTTCAACATTACCTTCAAAAGGCTTTAGCCGTTTGGCCTGCTCACCTCTCTTTTTCACACCTTTTTATGAGAGTTACTTCTCCTGCCTTCAGGCCCTACCTGCAGAGGACAGGATGTGTCTACTTTTAGTAACCGACATGGGACCTTGCATAAAGTAGGCCCTGATTATTGATTTATTGTCTATAACTGATTGAAGCCTCCATTTCAGGGTAGGCTCAGAAGGTAAAAAATCTGCGTGCATTGCCGGAGACCTGAATTCGATCCCTGGATTGGGAAGATCGCTTGGAGGAGGAAATGGCAACCCACTCCAGTATTCTTGCCTAGAGAATCCCATGGACAGAGGAGCCTGGTGGGCTACAGTCCATAGGGTCAGAAAGAGTCAGACACCACTTTGCGATTAATACTTTCTTCTTTCAACAGATGCATAGCATCCATTCTTAGGAAGCTGTCTTCTCTTTTTAATATCAACAAAGAAATACTCCAAAAGGAAAACAAAATATCATATTTTGTAAATGAGATTTAGGAAATATCTAATCTTTCTCTATGAAATTTTCCCTGGTTTATCCTAAATGTAAATAGAACTAGGTCTGACCACTTAAACAACATCTCATTAATGATCTCCTTCCCACTTCTGTTTATTTTTATAGATTAGAGTCTCTTATGATCCCTAGTCTTGACTTGGTTCTATAATGGGCTAAAGCGAAAGTGGAGTTGCTCAGCCGTGTCCAACTCTTTGCGGCCCCATGGACTGTGGCCTGCACCAGGCTCCTCCATCCATGGGATTTTCCAGGCAAGAGTACTGGAGTGGGTTGCCATTTCCTCCTCCAGGGGATCTTCCCGACTCAGGGATCAAACCCGTGTCTGCAGGCAGACGCTTTACCCTCTGAGACACCAGGGAAGCTCATAATGGGCTAGAACTCTACTAAAGAGTCTTCATGAGTTGCTTCTTATTGTGGTAATACATATATAATGTAAAATTTACCATTTGATTATTTTGACTGAGGCTTTCCAAGTGGCACTAGTGGTAAAGTGCCAATGCAGGAGATAATAAGAGACGTGTGTTTGATCCCTGGGTTGGGAAAATCCTCTGGAGGAGGACATGGCAACCCATTCCAGTATTCTTGCCTGGAGAGTCCCACGGACAGAGGAGGCTGGTGGGCTCCAGTCCATGGGGTCGCAAAGAGTCGGACACGACTGAAGCAACTAAACACAGCACATTTTTACCTGAACAGTTCAGTGGCGTTAGTACAATCATACTTTGTTGTGTCATCATCACCACCATCCGTTTCCAGAACTTCTTTATAATCCCAGGTGGAACCTGTACCCATTAAACCCTAATGCCCCTTTCCCTCCCCCCGCAGCCCCTAGCCACCCTCATTCTACTTGCTCTCTCTGTTTGACTATTTTGAGTACCTCAAACAAATGGACTATACAATATTTGTCCTCTTGTGTCTGGCTTATTACACTTAGCATTATTTCCTCAGGCACATCCATGTTGTAATATATTTCAGAATTTCATTCCTTTTTTAAGACTGATTAATGATTCATTATATGTGTATACTGGGCTTCCACGGTAGCTCAGCTGGTAAAGAATCTGCCTGCAATGCAGGAGACTATGGTTTGATTCCTGGGTCAGAAAGATTCCCTGGGGAAGAGATATGCTGCTCACTCCAGTATTCTTGGGCTTCCCTGGCGGCTCAGATGGTAAAGAATCTGCCCACAATGTGGGAGACCTGGATTTGATCCCTGAGTTGGGAAGTTCCCCTGGAGGAGGGCATGGCAAATCACTCCAGTATTCTTGCCTGGAGAATCCCCATGGACAGAGGAGCCTGGTGAGTTGCAGTCCATAGGGTCAGCAAGACTGAGTGACTAAGCATAGCACACATATGTATATACCACACTTTGTTTATCCATTCATCCGTCAATGGATGTTTGGGTTGTTTTCTCCTGGGCTCTTTTATTTAATCTTCAGAATTAATACCCATGGTAGAACTGAGTATCAAAGTTGGCTCTGTCGCTTATACAGAAACTGACTCGGCCACATTGAATTTCCCTTTTGCATATCAATTTTCTCATTTGTAAAATGGAAATGAAATTACTCATCTCACTGGACTAGAGTGCCTTCCAGACAGTCAGTGTTCAATAAATGACAGCTAGAACATAATGATTCATGTTGCTAGTCAGCAATTAAAAAGCCTGTTTCATAAATTTCAGGAGAAGTCCTGACTAACGTGTGCAATGTAGTCCCCCTTTATGAAAAAGTCATCTTAAGTCATGTACATATGGCATATCCAAAAGGTATTTTTGGCTTCAAAAATACTCAAATCAATAATGGAAGACAAATCATTTGTGAAATATGTACTTTTTATTCTACCCACTATCTATTTGCCAGCCTCAGAGAGGTTAAAATGTCAAAGAGTTCCATTTTAAGGACTACCAAAGACTTGTCTCTTTAGGTTAAAAAAAATGTTTCATTTTGTTTAGCAGACAAATAAGTAAAATCATATCTTTAAGGAATGTGGACCTAGTAACTTATTAGAAATAAAAGTATCTTCAGAGTCAACTAACACTAATTCTCAGAGTGAGCATCTGGCAAAATAAATAGCTAAAATTTTCAAGAGAAGTTTTAATAAGCTTTCTTAACAAACTCGATTTAGATTTCCTCTAATACCAAATATTAATATTGACCATAAAGACGTTTTAAATATGCTTTATGATTTTAGCAACTAAAAAGTTTTTCATAAACATTTTTCTTATTATAGAAAATTTGAACATATGAAAAAGACAAAATATTTATTTCTGGTCTTTTCCCCTTAGGTTTTTAGAGGGGCAAGGAGGAATAAACATAGTGAGTGATTCTCTGTATCCAATTTTACATCCTTTTTTACTTAACCTTGTAATACTATACCTTACATAGGATTTTTCTTAAGTGATGACAGACTGTGAACACATTTTTTTCTTTGAACATTTTTCTTCAAATTATGAACACGTTAATTAGTGAACACATTAATTAATCATTCATTCTTACTCCTTTTCTAGCCAAATTATTTCAAAAGAGGATATATAGCAAAGCAATTAAGAATATGAACTTAAGCCAAATTTTTGGGTTCAAACCCCCAACCTCAGAAGTTGTTAGCATAAGCTTGAGTAGGTTACTTCTCTATTTCAGTTTCTTCACTGAAAAATGGAAATATTAATAGTGTACCTACCTGTTAAGGTTGGTATAAGGATTAAATTTGTTAATCTTTAATACGTTGAATACATATAAAATACCTAAATAATGCCTCACATATGCTAAGCATTCTATAAATATTACCTATTTTTAGCTATTAAAAATCTTTGATATCATATTCTAAAAACTGAAATTCTAAAGCAAGATAAATGTAATTGACTAACTAAATTTAAAATCCTGTAACATTATTTGTAGATAATATTTATAATGTTTTCTAAGCTTAAATTTTAACATCATCTATAAAGCATTATTATTAGACTTCTAATCACCAATTTTAAATTTATGGACTAAATTTGTAATTGTTTTTTACTTGTCAAAGGGATATACATCTTCACTGAAAAATGTGAGTTGTCAGATCTTCTAATGAAAAGCACTTAAAAGTACAAGTGAAAATCAATAGAATTTAAATTTTAATTCTACAGTTTCACTAGCCACTTGGTCATGCCAGCCAGCTCAATAGCCATATGTATAGTGGCTACTATATTGGAAAGCACTGATATAGAACATTTCCACCATTGCAGAAAGTTCTATTGGACAGAGCTGTGGTACATCTTCTAGCAAAAGTAGACTTTGCATTATGGGTCTATTTAGGAGTAATGTGCTTTTGCCTCATCTTTATTCACCNTCAAAGGGATATACATCTTCACTGAAAAATGTGAGTTGTCAGATCTTCTAATGAAAAGCACTTAAAAGTACAAGTGAAAATCAATAGAATTTAAATTTTAATTCTACAGTTTCACTAGCCACTTGGTCATGCCAGCCAGCTCAAGAGCCATATGTATAGTGGCTACTATATTAGAAAGCACTGATATAGAACATTTCCACCATTGCAGAAAGTTCTATTGGACAGAGATGTGGTACATCTTTTAGCAAAAGTAGACTTTGCATTATGGGTCTATTTAGGAATAATGTGCTTTTGCCTCACCTTTATTCAACTAATCAAGCAAATTTTAGTAATTAAAATGTTTTCTAATATTATACAAGGTTAATATCATTTGAGAACACCATCAGTCATCTATGCTAAGATTAAATGCAAGAAAAGCAATATGTGACTGTGATATACATGTTTTATTTCACTTTACTTTCTGCATTAAGTGAAAAGCTACTCTAACTATACTACCATACTTCTTTTAATATACTTAACTTACAGGACTAAACACAGCTTAAAAAAATGTTTTATAAAGAGAAACTGTAATTTCCTCAGAAGTAAAGACACCAACAGCAAACCTCCCTGAATCTATCACTGGACTTCAACAATTATCAGTTAATAACCTATCTTTTTTCATCTGTAACCTACCGGCTCTCACCCTCCACCTTCCACTGGATGATTTTAGAGCACATTTCAGACATCATTTCATTTTTCTCTGTAAACATTTTTTTAATTTGAAAATATTTATTTAATTTCTTGGCTGCACTAGATCTTAGCTGTGACACGAGGGGTCTTTCAGTTGCGGTGTGCAAGATCTTATCTCCCTACCAGTGATCAAACCTGGGGCCCCTGCGTCAGGAGCTCGGAGTCTCAATCACTGGACCACCAGGGAAGTCCCTCTGTAAACATTTTAATGTATATCTTTAAAACATAAGAAACATTGACAGACTTTATTTTCTTGGGATCCAAAATCACTGCAGTCACTGCAGTCACAAAATTGAAAGACACTTGCTCCTTGGAAGAAAAGCTATGACAAACCTAGATGGCATATTAAAAATCAGAGACATGACTTTGCTGACAAAGGTCCATCCAGTCAATGCTGTGGTTTTTCCAGTAGTCATGTATGGATGTGAGAGTTGGACCTTAAAGAAAGACAAGCACCAGAGAATTGATGCTTTAGAACTGTGGTGTTGGAGAAGACTCTTGAGAATCCCATGGACTGCAAAATTAAACCAGTCAATCTTAAAGAAAATCAGTCCCGAATATTCATTGGAAGGACTGATGCTGAAGCCGAAGCTTTGGCCAATACTTTGGCCACTTGATGCGCCCCAATGGAAAAGACCCTGATGCTAGGAAAGACTGAAGGCAGGGGGAGAAGGGGATGACAGAGGATGAGATGGTTGGTTGGCATCACCAACTCAGTAGACATGAGTTTGACCAAGCTCGGGGAGATGGTGAAGGACAGGAAAGCCTGGCATGCTGCAGTCTGAGAGGTGGAAAGAGTTGGACATGACTGAGCAACTGAACAACAGGAAAAGATAAGATGCTGGAGGAGGAAATGGCAACCCACACCAGTATTCTTGCCTGAGAAATTCCATGGACAGGGGAGCCTGGCAGAGCAACAGTCCATGGAGTCATAAAATGTCAGACATGACTGAGCAACTAAAGCAGCAAACAAAAGGTAAGAACCCTTTCTGTTTATTTGTAATATTTCGTTATGCCTTTAATTTTTTCAGTTTTATTGATATAATTGACCTCAAGCACTGTATGAGTTTAACGTATATGGCTTAAGGGCTTGGCTTACATATATGTGACATGATTACCACATAAGTAAGAACTCTTTTTTAAACATAATCACAATATCCATTTCCACAGCCAAAACCAAAGAAGCCTAGCAGTAATTTTTAACATAATTAAATGTAGTCATTAAACAAAAGCAAACAAAAAAGGGCCAGTCACTTTTTCTGACTTTAAAGCAAATTTCAAGGTTAGGAAGCCCATGTGATGTTGTCATCAGTTCAAGGTCACTGATCATTTGGTGTCAGAGAGACTATGGATCAATATTCAGGAAATGAGAGCAGTATGTTTTATCTTTTATTTGCAACAACAACAGCTTTGTAAACAAACTCAAAAACAACCAATAAAAGCAAAAGTACTTTAGGCTATCCAATTATTCTAAATAGGCCAAATAATCCTAACAATAAAAACAAGTTACTCCTTTACACCAGTTAGGATAGCTACGGTAAAAAAAAGGGGGGATTAAACCAGTCAGACTGCAAGGAGATCAAATCAGTCAACGCTAAAGGAAATCAGTCCTGAATATTCATTGGAAGGACTAATGCTGGAGCTGAAACTCCAATACTTTAGCCACTTGATGTGAAGAACTGACTCATTGGACAAGACCCTGATGCTGGGAAAGATTGAGAGCAAGAGGAGAAGGGGACAACAGAAGATGAGATGGTTGGATGGCATTACCAACTCAATAGACATGGGTTTGGGTGGACTCCGGGAGTTGGTGATGGACAGGGAGGCCTGGTGTGCTGCAGTCCTTGGGGTCACACAGAATCAGACATGACTGAGCTACTGAACTGAACTGAACTGAACTATGAAAAAAAAAAAAAAAAACGAAAAAAAGGGGCTTGATGGCTCACTGGTAAAGAATGGTAAAGAATCTGCCTGTAATGTGGGAGACATGAGTTTGATCCCTGAATCAAGAAGATCCCCTGGAGAAGGAAATGGCAACCCACTCCAGTATTCTTGCCTGGGAAATCCCATGGACAGAGGCTACAGTCCATGGGATATCAAAAGAGTTGGATATAACTTAGCAGCTCAACAACAACTATCAAAAAAAAAAAAAAAAAACCCAACAAGTGTTGGTAAGGATGTGGAGAAATTGGAACCCTTCCACTGTCAGTAAGAATGTAAAATGATACAGCTGTTGTGGAAAGTAACATGACATTTCTTTCAAATAAATTAAAAACGGAGCTAGTCTTTGATCTAGCAATTCCACCTCTAGGTATATACTCAAAAGAATTACAAGCAGAACCTCAAAAAGATATTTGTACATCCATGTTCATCATAGCATTATTCAAAATAGCTAAACCATGGAAGCAACCCAAGTGTCCATGGATGAATGAAGTGGATAAGGAAACGGTGGTATACACATACAGTGAAATATTATTCAGCCTTAAAAAGAATGGAAATTCTGAAATGTGCTACAACATGGATAAACATCACAGACATTGTGCTAAGTCAATAACCGCTCACAAAAAAAGCACACACTGTATTATTCCAGTTACATGGGGTACTTAGAGTAGTCAAAATCGTACTAACAGAAAGTAGAATGGTGATTGCCAGGACCTGGGGAAAGGGATAGAGTTAGTTTTGCAAGATGAAAAGAATTCTGGAGGTGGAAGTTAGTGACAATTGGCAATAATAGAAGTGGACTCAATAGCACTGAACTGTGACTTCCCTGGTGGCTCAGATGGTAAAGCATCTGCCTACCATGAGGGAGACCCGGGTTCAATCCCTGGGTCAGTAAGATCCCCTGGAGAAGGCAATGGCAACCCATTCCAGTACCCTTGCCTGGAAAATCCCACGGATGGAGGAGTGTGGTAGGCTACAGTCCATGGGGTTGCAAAGAGTTGGACACGACTAAGGGACTTCACATTCTTTCTATACAGTTTACAGGCTTCCCTGGTAATTCAGCTGGTAAAGAATCCACCTGCAATGCACAAGACCCTGGTTTGATTCCTGGGTCAGAAAAAGCCCCTGGACAAGGGATATTGGCGACCCACTCCAGTATACTTGGGCTTTCCTATTGGCTTAGATGGTGAAGAATCCGCCTGCAATGCAGGAGACCTGGGTTCAGTCCCTGGCTTAGGAAGATCCTCTGGAGGAGGGAACAGCTACCCACTCTAGTATTCTTGCCTGGAGAATCCCATGGGCAGAGTAGCCTGGTGAGCTACAGTCCACAGTGTTGGAGAGTGAGACATGACTGAGCAACAAAGCACAGCACACATACAGTTTAAAATGCTTAAGATGGGGATTTACCTGGTAATCCAGTGACTGAGACTCCATGTCTCCATGCAGGAGGCCTGGCTTCAATCCCTGGTCGAGGAACTAGATCCCACATACTGCCACTAAGACCCAGTGCAGCCAAATAAATAATATATATATTTTAAAAAATAACAATTAAGATGGCAAATTTTATTTTACTTGTATTTTACCACACACAAAAAAAGATTGGAAAAACACCACACACTACACTTCTGCTCTTTGTAACAGAAGACAAACTTTGCATAAAGCATGAAGCAAAATAGATTAGTAAATATCTTGCACATGTATTTGCAAATCTACCATACACAAATACAGGAGTGATTCCTATATATCTTGTAGAAGAACAATATTATTCACATAGGAACTCATTTTTGCCTAGAGTTTTTATAATTTTATGTTATGTAGGAAAAATAGTTAATAGTAAAAATATGCAGAAAACATAAAAAGTTGATGATAAAAGCTTGCACAAGTAGAAGGAAATAAGTTGTTTGACTCAGCTAAAACATCCTATTCCCAGGCCACAAGTAAGAAACAGAAAATGGACTGTGAGACATGCAACCTGTTTAGCAAAGAGATTCAGATACAGGGATGAACAGACAAGACATGCTATCATTCAGATTGAGGTGTTGGATTTACTGAATTCACTGGGGCTTCCCTGGTGGCTCAGACAGTAAAGACTCTACCTGCAATGTAGGAAATTCTTGTTCCATCCTTGGGTCGGGAAGATCCCCTGGAGAGGAAATGAAAACCTACTCTGGCATTCTTGCCTAGAGAATTCCATAGATAGAAGAGACTGGCAGATTATAGTCCATGAGATCACAAATAGTCACAAATGGTCCATGAGACACAGCTGAGTGACTAACACACTTTTAGGAAGTTTGGTAGCCATTGTTGGATTTTATAATAAAGAGAAAGACAAACAGAGGAAAGGTCAAAGAATCAAGGGTATAGGAAAAACAACAAAACTTTAAAAAAACAGGAAACGTTCCTTAATACAGACTTAGTTGGTCCAGATGTGTAAATTTGAGTTACATTTAATATTTTAACTTTTTAAAGTCTGCAGGTGTTCATAAATTGGACTATAAGAACTCTGAGATCCTGTTCACCTGTAAGTTTAATATTCTAAGTTTCAGTTCCCTTTTGAAATTTGAATTTGCATTCTAACCCTTCTTACCAGGGAAATAGCCTATAGCTTTTTAATTTTTTTTAAACTCAATCTTTCAGGAGTATATCCAGGCATTCTTTCTTTTATGGAGTACCCACAACAGTATTTGTAGGTACTAAACAGCAACAATACTGTTTATGACATTGTGGTGTATAGTGTGTTAGTTGCTCAGCTTTGCAACCTCATGGACTTTGTATCCCATCAGGCCCCTCTGTCCATGTAATTCTCCAGGCAAGAATACTAGAGTGGGTAGTCAGTCCTTCTCCAGGGCATCTTTCAGACCCAGGGATCGAACCCAGGTCTCCTGCATTGCACACAGATTCTTTACTGTCTGAGTCACCAGGGAAGCCATAGTATATAGTGAGGTCACAAAAAAGAATTAGATACCTTGTCTGCCCTTACTACCCATATAGCAAAAGTAGAGAAGTGAGCAGGTAATTCCTTTATTTCAAACGATAAGGAGGAGTGAGGTTAGGAAGTGAGCTAAAGATGTTCCCAGTGGGAGGAATTTTGAAAGTGCCCAAGGAAAACCAGAGAAACAAGAATGTGCGGTGCCTGCAGAAATTGCAGGCGGTTAAATATTCTTGGGGAGAAGCATGGCAAGTGATTGGGTGCTATGGTTAGGAGAGGCCACATAATTAAGGACTCTATTTGGCATGCTAAGGAACTTGGACTTTATCCTGGAGGCAAGGAGAAGTCAATTGAGGACTCCAGTGAGGAGTGTGACAAGATAAAGTATGGGTTTACAATTAATCTGAGGATCAGGTGGAAGTGTGTTCAGACTATTAGGGGCACGTAGGGTAACTGGAGGGCTTCCTAGGTGGCACTAGTAGCAAAGAAACCATCTGCCAATGCAGGAGACGTAGGAGACTTGGGTTCAATCCCTGGGTAGGGAAGAACCCCCGGAGGAAGGGAACGGCCACCCACTCTGGTATTCTTGAGAATCCCATGGACAGAGGAGCCTCACGGGCTTCGGTTCACAGGATCGCAAAGAGCCGGACACAACTTCACACACACACGCAGGACAACTGAAAGAGTGTTACAGTAATCCTGGCAGGAGTCATGCTGCCCTGGACCAGAGCAAGGACAGGGGGCTCTCAGAGGCAGGGATAAAGCCCGGAGATACTGAGGAGGTAGAACTGTCTAAATGTGGTGAAGGTAAACACCTCAGGAAACTGCTTGGCCTGGAGAGGGATCAAGCAGATAGTCTAGTAACATTTTCCAGGTAGTGTTTTCTTGCATAGGCAGGTGTGAAACCCACCAGTGCGAAGTGTCCCTCAAAGAGAAGAGAAGAGAGAGGATGGCAGGAGAGGGCCAAGGGGTGCCTTTGGTTAAAAATCAGAGCTATGACTGTTCACCTGCCAAAGAAAGAGAACCAGCAGGGAGGGAGAAGCTGGGGAAGTTGAGATCCTAGCCTTTATCTGGCAGGGAAATGACTCTCAGTGGGAGCGGGATCTCAGTTCTGAGGTCAGAACCGAAGAAGAGAGTGCAGGAACATAGACACGGACAGGTGGGGATGGAGGGAAAGGGACAAGGTTGAGGAAATTCTTCCTTCTCCCCTTTCACCACCACTGGCCCCGCCCCAGACCTGTTCGTTTCAAGCAGATGATGAGAGAGGGCTGGTGGGAGAAAGATAAAGAAAGATCAAGAGCCCTATTCAGGGAAGAAGCTGTGTGTTTGTCCTGATACTAATGGGCACACTGAGTTATTTTCTTCCCAGCACGGTTGCCAGATTTAGTAAATAAAAATGCAAGACACCCAGCTAAATTTGAATTTCAGATAAGTAATGGACATCTTTTTAATATGTCTCATGCACTATTTGGGACACATAAACTTATTTGAAGTTATTCCCAATACTAACTTTTAAAAATTATTCATTGGTTTTATAAAATTTAACTGCGCATTCTGTGTGTTACCTAATAACCCTATCGAAGAGCTTGAAAAATGAGATGTGAGGCTGATGACCTAACACTTAAGGTTAAGGTTGAGGCTTACTCTGAAAGTTCTCTTCACTAATTGATGCTTACTTGCTTTATAAGCATGACTCAGTGTCAGCAGCAGACAGACACATGCTCACATTGCAACAGTAACTGCAGGCAAGACTGGTTAGCATGTGACTGCCAAGCTGTTTCTTTCCCACCTGCTCCTGATCCATTTCCAGAAACATCCCCCTTTAACTCTAACTCTGGGAATCAGTGTTTCCTAACAAGTGAATCATCCGTTAGGCTTCTGTTATCCAAATTTGAAAAAAAAAAAAAAATCATTTCTTTTATGCTACCCTAAACTAGCTACCCTGACAGTAGCTAAAAGTAGGATAATCAACTATCCAGGTTTGCCCAGAAGTGCAGTTTTCCAGGATTGAGGATTTTCCTTTTTTAAATATATGTTTATTTTTACTTATTTACTTGGCTGCACTGGGTCTTTGTTGCGGGATGCAGACTCTTAGCTGTGGCATGTGGGATCCGATTCCCTGACCAGGGATTGAACCTGGGCCCCCTGCATTGGGAGTGCGGAATCTTAGCCACTGGACAATCAGGAAAGTCCTGGATTTTCCATTTTAACACTGGAAATATCCCAGGCCAAGCAGGATCTACCTTGACCATGGTAGATACTTTTAAGCCAGTGATGTCTCCATGTTGATTATGAAACTTTCATTCTCACAGGAGAATTATAATTTTCCTCTTCCAAAAAAGTTATCTTCATTACTTAAATTCTCTTTTATATAAAAAGTAAGAATTTATAAGAAGAAAGTAACATTTTTATATATTATGCCATATTACACTTTGTAATGTCATAAGAACTGTCCTACTGTTCTTAGGACATTCTTACTGAAAAAGTATGTCAATTATATTTATTTCCATGTTAATTAGTTGTGCCATTTTTAAATGATTGGGCCAAGGAAAGAGTTGATCCTTATATATAGGTTGACTTCATCCCTTATATACCAATTTGGAAATATCCTGTGATTCACAAATAATACAGGATGGCAAAATACATTACATATATGTATCTATATATTTGTGTACCAATACATACATATGTGTATCTATATATTTGTGTACCAAATGCAGAGTAAAAATGACTGGCTACCTGTCTTACTTTCAGAGCTCAAAAATCTTAGTTTTGTACCTTGAAGTAAATTAACCTCAAGTTCAAGGAAACTTGCATTCCATCGGTTCAAACATATCTTTACTCAGGGCAAAACGAAGACAACATAATTTTGGAGTCATGCTTAGATCAATTAAACCTTCGTTATGATGGCAATGTTAAGATCCTGATTTATAGTTGTCGAAGAAGCTAGCTGCCAAACCAATACCAATTCTCCTCATTTTACTTAATAAGAAAACTTTGATTTTATTCCAAGTAGCAATATGACCAACTAAAGAAGCCCCTTCACAGCCCGCAACACAGCCAGACATGGAATTCAGAAGGGATCCTTAAGAGAGGAACAGTCCGCTTGCTTGCACCCTTCTTACTTTCTCTTTCTTTTGCTTCCTGTCCGGAACTCAGTCATGGTGGCCAGTGCTTCAGCAGCCATCTTGAGCCATGAGAAAACCTTGAAGATGGAAGCCGGCTACAAAAGGCAGAGTAGGAATATAGGAATAAGCTGGGTCTTGGATGACTCTGGCATTCCCCTATGATATCTCACATATCCATCCTCAAAGTTCTTTTACCTGAGAGAAAAAGCAGTTAAAGGATTAGATATTTTTGGACTTCTCTGGTGGTCCAGTGGTTAAGACTCTGCCTGTTAATGCAGAGGATACAGGTTCTATTCCTGGTCCAAGAAAATTCCACATGCCACGGAGCAGCTAAGCCATTGCAGCACAACTACTGAGCCTGTGGGCCTGGAGCCCAGGCTCTGCAACAAGAGTTGCCGTAGCAATGAGAAGCCCATGGATCACAACTAGAGAGTAGCTTCTGCCTAAACACAGCAATGAAGCTTCAACGGAGCCAAAAATAAGTTTTTAAAAAAAGAATTTGTTATTTTTGTTGGTTGCTACTAACTGCCAAATGTTAATCCCATCTGATACAACTGTTATATAAGAATATGACTAAAGGTGATGAAACCCCATTTACAGAGGGGTTGGTGGCCTACAGTCCATGGGATCACAAAAGAGTCGGATACCACTTAGCAACTAAACAACAAATTGTTTGGATTAGCAATAACAGTAAAACTCATCGAGGGCTTGCTATGTGCCAGTTTCTAGAACACTTACTAGACATTATTTCATTTAATCCTCATAAGCACTCTGTGGAGTATCATATATAATCCATTCTTCATATGAAGAAACTGAGCTCAGAAATGTTAAGCAACTTGCCTAAGATTAGGAACTAGAAAGTAGAGCTACTAGGACTCAACCTGAGACAGGCTGACAAGAGATCTCTAGCTCTAAATTTCCCAAAGGTGAAAGGAATGCAATCCAGGTAACAGAAAGTGAGGAAGATTTTATAATTTTCAACAGGTCAATTATTTATTTATTGTTATTACTGAATGTTTATCTTGAGCTTTGCTCTTTAATAGAAGCTGATTATGGAGAAATGAATTACATCTTTTCATCTTTACAACTCCTTGGTTTAGGGGAAAAGAATCTACCAAACACTTCCATACATCTGTTTAATTATCATAAGGAAATGATGAAACAGGGAAGGTTTTCCTTCAGAGCCCTCACAATCCTCATCCATCCTTTCCTTACCTCTAATTATCAGTAGGGCTGTTGCTGGGTTATGCAATTCCAGAGGGATCTGTTCATGTCCGTAGTCATCACTGACATATATTTATTACTATGATTTTCTGGCATGTGGCAATAAATGTCTTGAGAAAGAGTATTTTATAATAACTTGTACATGAACGCTTATGAACTCAGATCAAAACTGGTTGTGTGTTGCTCCAAGCACCCTAACTTACGACCTCCCACCCAAAGCACCCCAAAAGCACCCCAACGGCCCCAGTTCTAGTCATGAACTAACCTTCACCCAATGAGCAATGTACCAGAGAGCTGCCAGTGTCTTGGACTTTAACCTTCTCATTTCCGTTCAAGCAATGAATGGACAGCTTCGTTTATAGCTGTCAAGGCAATAAACCCCATAAGCTAAGGTATGATAGAATTGGAAATCAGTCTGTTCCTGGTTTCCTTTCTTTTCAAGTTGCGCTTGACACGCAAACTCTTAATTCATAGACGTGTGTATGTATGTATGTGTGAGAGAGAGAGAGAGAAGGAAGAAGGAGAGGGAGATAAAGGGCCAGGAGACAGAAGAGGCGAGAAAGAGAGGAATAAATTTTAGTAAAGTAATAGCCAATTAAAAGTACAGTCTCTTACTATAACCCCTAACCCATCTCCATTTTATTCCCCAGATAAAATTCTTTTTAATACTTACACTTTTTGTTCCATGTTTGTAAATAATTCACTTATACTGGTATGTCTTATTTATCAAGTTCCAATTTATTTATTAATATCCTGCTATGGTAAATGGGGATTTACATCTCTTATACCACCAATCCCACTTCCCTTACATCTGCCACTCTCCCAATGTAGTTATACCACAATTTTAAGTTAAATCAATATTCAGTGTTTATATCTCTATGACTATGTCAGTGTTGACACTTCAGAATCATGTTTTTTCCTGTTAAATACTGTTTTCCTCAGCATTAATAATTGCCTTATTTTGTCATTTATTAACATTAATATTGGTAACTTCCTGATGTCTCAAGAGTCTTTGATACGTTGTCCATCTTATCTCTCAAATATCAGTATTTTTCAAGTACTCAAACATGTAAGATAATGTTTCTTTTTTTAAAAAAAGTTTATTTATTTATTTATGGCTGTGCTGGGTCTTTGCTGCTGCACATGAACTTTGTCTAGTTGCTGCAAGCAGGGGCTAGTCTCCAGCTGCAGTGGGCTTCTCACTGCAGTGGTTTCTTTTGCTGCAGAGCATGGGTTCTAGGGTCCCCAGGCTCAGTAGTTATGGCTCAAGTGCTTAGTTGCTTCAAGACACATGGGATCTTTCTGGGCTGGGGGTCGAACTAGTGTTCCCTATATTGCAAGGCAGATTCTTAACCACTGGGCCAAGACAGAAGCCCTCAGATAATATTTTATTTCTATTTTTTCTCAGGAGGCTCCCCCATCCTCTTGCTCTAATCTTGATTTACTGTTGGGTATGAGAGGGTTGGATGGCATCATCGACTTGATGGACATGAGTCTGAGTGAACTCTGGGAGTTGGTGATGGACAGGGAGGCCTGATGTACTGCAATCCACGGGGTCGCAAAATGTCGGACAAGAGTGAGCAACTGCGCTGAACTGAACTGATATTACACAGCTGTCATAGAGGGTGACCTTTTGCTATTACTCTATTGGCCAGTTCCTTTGTCTCCTTACTTGTGTTGGCTCCCTTCCTTCCTGTAGCCCCTGAAGTTTGTTGTCCTGGATACTCCCTTATGTTGAAGTACCTTCTCCAGTAGTTTCCTACAAGTTATATGTTCGAATTCTCAGGTATCTGCAAATGTCTTTATCTACCCTCATTGTCCTCATGCTCAGTCGCTTAGTTGTGTTTGACTCTTTGTGACGCCATGGACTGTAGCCCACCAGACTCTTCTGTCAATGGGATTCGCCAGGCGAGAATACTGGAGTGGGTTGCCACGGCCTCTTCCAGGGTATCGTCCCAACCCAGGATCATATCAGTGTCCCCTGTGTCTCTTGCATCTCCTGCATTGCAGGCGGATTCTTTACCACTGAGCCACTGGGGAGCCCATCTACCCTCATACTTGATTATCGATTTGTCTGGGTGGAGATCACTGTCTCACAGATGTTTGAAGAATGGCTTCCTTGTCCTTAGGTTGCTGGATAGCTGCTAACAAGTCTGATGCCATAAGGTTCTAATTCTCTTGCATGTAAAGACACATACACACACACAAAAGACACTTTCATGATTCCTTCATGGCTGGTGTTCTGAAATTTTATGACTATATGCCTTGGTTTGGATCTTTCTTCATTTATGTTGCTGATATTCAACAGGATCCTTTCAATCTGAAGACTCAAGGCCTAAATTCTGGGAAACTTGCTTGTTCTCTTTTTCCTGAACTCCTCTTTCTTCAGATATTCTCCTAGATTGATCCTTATGATCTGTTACATTTTTTAAATGAAGGGTTTTTTTTTCTTTGATATTTTGTCATTTTTTTTTTTTCTGGTAGATTTTCTTAAATTCATTGTTCACCTCTTCTATCAAAGATTTTTACCATATAGTTAAATTTCTAAGAGCTCTTCTTTGCCACTTTTCATTTCATCCTGTTTTTGTTTTTTAGAGATGCTATATTTAAGGGGAGGTTAGGTATGCACTAGGCTGTTTATATTTGGGCATCAGGTCAGGAAGGAATGGTTGGCAGCCTTCATTGGAGAAATATGAGGAACTAAGGTACTAACACACTTTCTAAGATCACCAGGAATGATGTAGTATCAGAATTCCTGCTTCTGAAAGTGGGTTCAGGACTATCCTTATTTAGTTAATGGAGCAACATTTTAAAAATTCAGATACAACTGAAAAGTGTGGTTTAGGTTATAGCAGATATTAGACAATCTAATGGGCCAAGAATGATTTCTAATCAGACAACTTTCTTATTTTGAGTGTATTAAGCTCTCACCTATACTAAAAGATCAATTTAAACTTTATTTTTGTCTTCTAATTTTCTGGCTACAGGTTCAGAAGTAACTTGGGCTGCTTTAGAGATGATAGATACTTGCTCAGCTTTTTCTATTTTGATACTATGCACAGTAATAATTGATATCCACAAACTTTATCAGATAGAATTACTTCCCTTAGTTTCTTTGTATGACTCTCTTTACTGAGCTAAACTTACACTTTGCAGTTTTTTTCATTTTTTTTGTTTGCTTGTTTTTTAAATGTTTTCTAAAAGACCGATCAAGTACCCAAAATCTATGCACCTTCTCCAGCTGTCAAATGAGCCTCAGATTCATCTCTCTCTCTTTTGTTTACCCCCAAAAGGATCCAACTGTATTAATTTCCCTTCATGAAGTTCTACAACAGTTTGGGTGAGGACAAATATCACAGCCTCACCCTTCCTTTCAGCTGGTTGGCCCACATTTCTTTAGAGGTGCAGTTGCATTTGATATGAAAACAGGGGCATCTGGAACGCTGTTGAAGAAGGGAGAAGCAGTCCAACCCTTTTGAAGGCAGTAGAAGCTGGCGTGTACTGCTTTACAGACTCAGATTTTAGACCTGTCTCAACTGTGGCTGAGCCATTTCCTCTCTCTCAGAGTCACTGCCCTGAGTCACTGCCCAGCTGTTGCTAGGTGCTTGTTTTTCTAAGTAGTAACACACTCTGCCCCCACTTCTCCACACACAGAGTTCTGGGGAATTGCCCCAATTTTCAGCTCTGCTGAGGTGGTTTGTGACTCATCCTCTTCTCTCTCTAGTGACCTTTTAGAGCAACAAAAATTTTTATTTTATTACTTTTTGGTTATTTCTCTTGTAGGGCTCTTATTTATTTGAACACAGGTATGCTGCTGCTGCTAAGTCACTTCAGTCATGTCCGACTCTGTGCGACCCCAGAGATGACAGCCCACCAGGCTCCCCCGTCCCTGGGATTCTCCAGGCAAGAACACTGGAATGGGTTGCCATTTCTTTCTCCAATGCATGAAAGTGAAAATTGAAAGGGAAGTCACTCAGTCGTGTCCGACTCTTCACGACCCCATGGACTGAGCCTACCAGGCTCCTCTGTCCACGGGATTTTCCAGGCAAGAGTACTGGAGTGGGATGCCATTGCTTTCTCCAGAACACAGATATAATGAAGTCTAAAATCAATAACTATGTTTTGCATACCATTTATATAAAATTGGCTTTCTCTTCTGCTTCCTAGATAAAATGTTTTATTTCCATTGGGGCAAAAAGAGCAGGAGGATCTTATTTCCTGTGGGACTGTGGACTACATTTTCGCATTAAATGCTATCAGTAATTGTCCAAAATAAAATATAGAACTGCAATCTTAGACATTCTATTAAGGGTCTGTTTATTCAAAACTTTATATACAGTATCTCTCCTAGAATGACAAAGATTACCAGTGCAAGCAAAATTCCAACATTCAATTTGTACATTATACTGCAATCTCAAGTGATTTTTTTTAAAAAAGATATCTTAACCCCAGTATCTTTGTTTTATTTTATTGTTACACTTTAAAACTGTTATCATAACTAAATATCCTCACCTTTGAAGAAATTTACTGGCTAACATTTTCTGTTAGAGCTCTTGGCATACTTTTTAGCATTTTAACCTCCAATAAAGTGGAGAAACGCTAGTGAATGGGCCATAGAAAACATCTTTGTGTATGTACTTAACTCCCATTTCCAGCCCTGGAGCCAACAGGACTAGAGACTTTTAAGCAGCTCAATTTTGTTGGAACATAAGGTGTGAAGGTGGGAATGGCAGAAGATGATGTAGGAGAGAGAGTGTTAGGAGCTTACATTTTGTTATTTTAGACTTTGTCGTAGGTCTGGAGAAAAAGACTGGGCACAATCTAATTTTAGGTAGTTTAAAATCTAATTTAGAGCAAGTCTCCTAAATTTAAAAAACTATATTTTAAGCAATTCAGAGGAAAGAGTATAAGGCTCCAATATAGTTCAAGAGGGTTTAAAACTCCAGAAATATTTCGCACTATATAATTCAAATGGTACTGGTAACAGTGAGTAGATGCTGCCCGCTGTAGTGTTATTGGTTTAGTATATTCATGAGTGGGTGAAAGAGGAGATATCAAAAGAAAAAATAAGATTCACACTGATTTTTTTTTGTAATTTCACATTTAAATTGTATGTGTATATATTTATTTATATATATATAAAATTTGTATAAATTGTTTTATAATATCACACATTACATTGGAGTTTCAGGTGGGCATGATTTAAGTGAGAAGAGGAGCAGCAAATCTTGGTTTTATGAGATCTGAAATGTATTCAGTTTGGGAGACACTTTTGAAGACAAAGTAAAAACCAACAAATTCAAATTTTCTGTGGTCCTTCCCGAGGAGGACTTATGCAAGCAAGGGACCCTAAAGTTTAAGCTTTAATCTGCCTTTGCTCCAATAAGGGCCTTTCTCTGATGTGGCAGGATTATATACTGGACAATCACAAAACCATCTCCAGCACCCAAACACGTGTACTTTGCAGGACTCAAGCAGCAACACACTTTGGCCACATTTCAAAGAACATGAAAAAATGAGTGACAATTATGTTTATTCTCTCCAGATGGCTATATAACTGGAACCACTCGAGATGCATAGGAGAGAAGTTAAGTCATTGCACACAGCGGATGCCTTAGCGCAATATGGCCAAATTTGCTCACAGAACTAGTTGAGAAAGACCACCCTAGCTTCCTATTGTCTGGTATTCTCTGCTGAAAATATTTCACTGGAAGTTACACAATAAAACGTATAAGATATATATGTCAGAGTGTGTACTTTTACTACCCTTTAAAGCCAGGTTCTACAAGACTGAGTTATCACTTTAGACTATGACCCCAGAAACAGGGCTTACTCAGAGTGGACATGGACAGGCAGATAAGATTCTCTGGTTGTCATCAGAGGAGTAATATAAATCATTAGGACCAAGAGGTGAAGAAGAGGTCATAAACAGGAAATGAGGAAAAACATCAGAAACCATGGTGATCATAAACAGGTATCAAGTCTAAATATGGAGGAAATGTCGTAACCCTGCTTGTAACTGGTGCTGCCTACATGATAGAAACACGAGCTTAATGGG
The DNA here is from genome assembly GCA_006410615.1 of Neotragus moschatus. Lineage (NCBI taxonomy): Eukaryota > Metazoa > Chordata > Mammalia > Artiodactyla > Bovidae > Neotragus > Neotragus moschatus. The sequence continues at coordinate 501,232 of SJYA01001817.1, forward strand.
ATGGGCCCAAAGTGAGAGCCAATGGTGTGCTGATGGCATAAAGAAAGCACACTTTTCATTTTTTACACTGTTCTAATATTTTCTCTCCGGAGAGAACAAATTTTTTGGTGGACAATCATGAAATGAATATTAGTTAAAAATATATATATAGCAACCTACAATGAAAGGAGAGGTTGCAAACATGTTCATACTCTACATGCAATAAAGTCTCCTCACTTAAGTAAATTCCATATCGGTTGTGTGATAGTTACAAATTAGCTATACCTATGGGAGGAGACATTTAGGAAGGATTTCCGGAAAAGGCAATGCATGAGATGAATCTCAGAGAAGCACAAAACAGTACAAGTAGACAAGGCAGGGTAAGGAAGGCCAAGAAATGTGAACAACTTGCCTATGTATTTGTGGTGCTTGAGGGACTGTGAAAGATGGATTCAGAGCAAGAGTAAAATAAAGATTACATCACATTCAGAAGAGATAAGAGGATTATGCTACAAATTTCTTAAATGGTTGATCCCAAGGAAGATTTTAAATTGGATTATTAAAGATTGCTTCATGCCTTTCTAGTTTCCAGCATGGATTATCTTGAAAAGATCAATACATCCTAAACTCATCTCTCCAAATCCCATGCATACCATTCATTACTGGAAGTAGAGAAACGTGTCTGTGGGCTTAAAAGAGGGGGAGAGGAGGGAAGGAGAAGAGGGGCACTGGCTGAAGGGCTGCAATGAATTTAGTATAACTTAACCTGCAATGGGAAGGCTATGGCAATAGGAGACGTTAAAGCCAGATGATTAAGGAAACAAAAAGAGAGAAAAAAAAAAAAGTGCCAAGTTTTAAAAATGTCAGATCAAGTGTTGGGCTTCCCAGGTGACTCAGTGATAAAGAAAATACCTGCCAATGCAGAAGACGCAGGTTCGATCCCTGGGTTGGGAAAATCCCCCAGAGAAGGAAATGGCAACCCACTCTAGTATTCTTGCCTGGGAAACCCCATGGACAGAGAAGCTTGACAGGTTACAGTCCATGGGGACACGACCTAGCAACTAAACAACAAAGATGAAGAGGTACAGGAATTGAAGGCAAAATATAGCACCAAAATATGAAACTCAGGATACTAACAGCAAGTGTGAACAGTCTGGGGTTAAATCAGAGGAAAGGGAGAGAAATATGATTAATAATGGGAGAAAACAGGAAGTAAGTCCTGAGTTGTTGCTCGGTTGCTCAGTCATGTCCAGCTCTCTGAGACCCCTTGGCCTGCAGCATGCCAGGGTTCCCTGTCCTTCACTATCTCCTGGAGCTTGCTCAAACTCATGTCCATTGAGTCGATGATGCCGTCCAACCATCTCATCCTTTGTCGCTCCCTTCTCCTACCGCACATGAGAATGGGTTAGAAATGCAGATCCCCAGTTCTTGCCCCAGATGTATTGAATCAGAAACTCTGACTAGGATCCAGCAATCTGTGTCTTAACAAGCCCACCAGGTGATACTGGACCAATTAAAGTTTCAGAAACACTTCCCTGCAATGTCCGCTAGAGTTTGCAGCTTGCTTTAATGGGAGTAGGGAACTCAGCCTAATTTCAGGGCCCAGTTTCTGTCTTGACTGATATTAATGGTTTTTTCTTTTAAAAAGCTACCCTCAGTTTTTGCATTGCATTTTAGATTTCAGGGATCAGTCACAAACTGTTTTGTTAAAAGGATATGCTGCAGAGAATGTCATTTTTTTCTAACCACTGAGAGTTACAATGAGCTTTTTATAGCGCTAAAAATAAAAGGCCTAAAAAGAGAAAACTTAGTGAACTTGCTGCTGACTCATTTGTACCAACTGATAAAATTTATGAACCATCATCAATTTTCACTCTAGTTATTATATAGTGACTCTAGGCAATTATTTACAACAATGCTTCACAGAACTCTAACACTTAGTCAAGCACAAAGGTTCCTATTGTGTATTTCATAATAGATAAGATCAAGTTCCATAGCACATCCTCTTCATTTTGGGGACAGGAGCTCAGAGAACAGAAAGTACTCTGTAAAACAAAATGTAATCTATTTTAAGACATTTATTCCTACCCTAGTAAATCCAATGAGCAAAAGGCAATTTACTTCATGAAACAAATAAATGATTTTCTTCTCAATGGGTTTATGAGTCAGGGTCTAGCTATGAGACAGAAACCACGCCAATTATTTAAACAGGAAAAGTTCAATATAAAGAATTGTTAGATAATAGAAAGCGGTCGACTACTAAACTGAGTAAAAGGAGTCCAGCAATGTCAGATGCAAAAAAAAAAAATAAAACAAAGCTAATATCTGTAAGGTGTGAAAACAGACAGTAAAGGAACTAAGTACCAAGAGAGCTTCCCCTACCCCCAACTGCCACCACCCCAGGCTAAGATTTGAGCCTTTTCAGAGAGAAAGCAGCTACTATAGTAACACAGCCTGCCATGCAGCCCAAGAAGTGGTCTGAGTACAGACTGGCACTGGTCTGTGGAACGAGCCCACCACTGCTGGAGGTGGTGAGGGGCTGGAAGTGATACATCATTTGCCAGAAGGTGAAGGCAGGTCAGAGCAGAGCTGTTCAGGCATGTGGTAGGGAGATCATGGCCTCAAGATATGACTGAGCTCCTCTGCACAGTAGGCTCGGAAGGAAAGGAAGTGTCCTACTGAGGCTATTGCCTAGAGGGGCACACTAGTGCCCTCTACTGGCAAACTCTAATATTCCCTTTGTTGTTCAGTCACTAAGTCATGTCTGACTCTTTGTGACCCCCTGGGGGTCACTGTACCCCATAGGGTCCTCTATCTCAAATTCTCCAGGCAAGAATACTGGAGTGGGTAGCCTTTCTCTTCTCCAGGGGATCTCCCCAACCCAGAGATTGAACCTGGGTCTCCCACATTGCAGGCAGATTCTTTACCCTCTGAGCCATCAAGAAATGAGCCTCAAAGAATTTCCTGGATCACAGATACAGTATTCTTTGCCTCTATGTGTGGTAACAACTCAACTTCCCCTGAGGAACTGAGATCGCTTATACCAGCCAGTTGAGTGCCTTATTTCTTCCTGTCACCTTGGAATGACAAGGTGGAAATCTTATCTTTCAATCCAATAGAACCATTATTTTGTCTTCTGGTGGAATCATTCTTTCCTGAGAACTAAGACTCCCAAACCAGTGGAGCTCAAAGCTGCTAGCACCGGAAGCAAAGATTCTATAAGGGGGTCACTAGGCAGACCAGAGAGAGAAGACCAGAGAGAGAATGGAGAAGGCAATGGCACCCCACTCCAGTACTCCTGCCTGGAAAATTCCATGGGTGGAGGAGCCTGGTGGGCTGCAGTCCATGGGGTCGTGGAGGGTCACACATGACTGAGCGACTTCACTTTCAATTTTCACTTTCATGCCTTGGAGAAGGAAATGGCAACCCACTCCAGTGTTCTTGCCTGGAGAATCCCAGGGAAAGGGGAGCCTGGTGGGCTGCCATCTATGGGGTCACACAGAGTCGGACACGACTGAAGTGACTTAGCAGCAGAGAGAGAAGCTGCTCCTACTTCTACCTCTTGGTCTCTGCTACCATGTAGGGGAGTAGAGAGTACCAAACAAGTCTCTGATTCAAAGTATTTGGATAAATGTATTCCCTAAGACAGACTCCTTATCTTCGAGGTAGTTTTTTCTCCCAAACTGAAACTATAATTGAATTTTTGGTGGACTGGCCAAAAAGTTCATTCAGATCTTTCCATTCCATCCTATGAAAAAACCCGTACAAACCTTTTGGCCAGCCCAATACATGTACTAATCAGTTAGGCCAAGTGCTTCTAGGCCTCTGGCTTCATACATTTTCCTCAAAGAGAGGACTTTTTAAATGTTTGTTTTTAGAGCAAAAAGTGAAAATGGCTTAGATCAAGTGTGGCTTGAACCATAGTAGAACATTTGACAAATGCTGTGCAACATTTAGGGAAATACGGATTAAATGGATGGTTTAGATTAGAAAATATTTGAACACCCATTTTCAAAAGATTCGCTGGTCAGCGTCACCTGAGAAGGACAGGTCTAACGTATCAATACAAAAGAGTGTTCTTGGCCCTGTACTGTATCACACAGTGGAAAGTGGCATGGATCATAATATGATTGGAGTGGGTATGACTGGAGATTTATTTCATCAAATCTATGATGAAATAAAATTGGAAGGGATATAGAATAAATTGAATGAGTTAGGATATTAAAATATTTAGACCCTAAATTTAGGATTTAATTTAACAAGATTAAATACTAGTAAGCTCTTGTGGAGATATACAACCTGATACTGAAGTTCATATAGAAAAATAAACAGCAAGAGTGGCCAGGAAACCCTGAAAAAGGAAACACTACCAGGGAGCTAGCCCTGCGTACATGCATGCTAAGTCACTTCAGTCATGCCTGACTCTGTGTGATTCCACGGACTGCAGCCCACCAGGCTCCTCTGTCCATGGAATTCTCCAGGCAAGAATACGGGAGTGGCTTGCCGTGCCCTCCTCCAGGGGATCTTCCCGACCTAGGGACTGAACCTGCATCTCTTCCATCTCCTGCTTTGGCAGGCAGATTCTTTACCACTAATGCCACCTGGGAACCCCAGGAATTAGCCCTACCAATTATTAAAACTAGCCCTACTAATAATTAGAACATAGTGTATACAAATAGTGCATACAAATCCACCATAAGTAAAGCAATGTGGGACTGGCACACGAATAGACAAACAAGCCAGTGAAATATAACAGACTAGCCAGAATTAGATCCAAATATTTATGAAAATTTAGTACATGAGAAAGGTGCCTATTCAAATCTCTGGGTTAAAGATGAACTTTTTAGTATGTGGTGCTGGGACAACTGGGTAGCTGTTTGTAGGGAGATAAAATTAGATTAATATTTCACACATAGACAAAAATAAACTCCAAATAAATTAGGAATTTGTGCATAAATTTAAAAAAAATGTGGAAGTACTAAAGGAAAAATAGATGAAGTCCTCTTCAACCTCCATGNATTCAAATCTCTGGGTTAAAGATGAACTTTTTAGTATGTGGTGCTGGGACAACTGGGTAGCTGTTTGTAGGGAGATAAAATTAGATTAATATCTCACACATAGACAAAAATAAGCTCCAAATAAATTAGGAATTTGTGCATAAATTTAAAAAAAATGTGGAAGTACTAAAGGAAAAATAGATGAAGTCCTCTTCAACCTCCATGCAATGAAAGACTTTCCAATCATGACTCAAAATCCAAAAGCGATAAGAAAATAATAAATTTGACTACATAAATTTTAAAATTTTGTATGACAAGAAAATCATAAAAAAGTCAACGTATAACTGAAAGTTGGGAGAAATGTTGATACATAATATAGACAAAGGGCTAATAATCTTAATATACAACCAATCTTAAAATTGAGGGACAGTAGCTAAAGCAGTGCTTACTAGGATATTTATAGCATTAAATATTTATATGAAAAAGGAAGAAAAGTCTCAAATCAATAATGTCAGTTTTGAATTTAGGAACTAGCAAAAGAAGAGAAAAAATAAAACCAAAGCAAATATATAGCTGATGACAATGACTGAACTTTAATTAGTACACATAATTTTCCAAACAAATGGCTAGGGAAAAAGTGATTCTGTAGTTCATAACTCTTATTTTAAAATAATTTAAGTACTTATTTTTGCTTTCTCTTAGTATATAAGCCAGAGTTATAAATGTATAAGACCAATACAAAGGAGCATTATTGTCTGAATTATGCCCTCCCCCCCAATTCTTACATTGAAACCCTATCTCCAGTACCTCAATGTATTTGGAGATAGTGCCTTTCAAGGAGGTTCAAGGTAGAATAAGGAGAGCACTAATCCAACATGACTGTGGTCCTTATAGGAAGAGATTAGGACATAGACACAGTTACAAAGGGAAGACTCCTCCAAGGGAAGATGGATCTCTGCAAGCCAAGGAGAGAGGCTTGGAAAAAAAAAATCAGACTCGCTGACAAATTGCAACTTGATCTTGGGCTTCCTAACCTCCAGAAATAAGTTTATTTTGTGAATACATTTATTTTGTAAGAAATAAATTTCTGTTGTTTAAGCCACGGAGTCTGTGTTACTTTGTTATAACAGCCCTAGAAAATGGATACCAAGATTTTCAATATTTTTTCCTCCACATTTGAATACATGCCCACTGTATGCTAGGCTAAAACAAATCATAACTTTTTTTTTTTTTTGCACTGTGCTATATAAAGCCCCACAATAACATGTACTGTTGTTCACTCGCTAAGTCATGTCCGACTCTTTGCAACCCCATGGACTGCAACACACCAGGCTCCTATGTTCTCTATGATCTCCTGGAGTTTGCTCAAATTCATGTCCATTGAGTCAGTGATGCCATCCAGCTGTTTCATCCTCTGCCACCCCTTTCTCCTTCTGCCCTCAATCTTTCCCAGTATCAGTGAGTCGGGTCTTTGCATCAGGTGGCCAAAGTATAGAAGCTTCAGCTTCAGCATCAGTCCTTCCAATGAATATTCAGGACTGATTTCCTTTAGGATTGACTGATTTTATCTCCTTGCAGTCCAAGGGACTCTCAGGAGTCTTCTCCAGCACCACAATTCAAAAGTATCAATTCTTTTGCGCTCAGCCTTGTTTATGGTCCAATTCTCACATCTGAACACAACTACTGGAAAAACCATAACAATAACACGTAAATGCAGTTTGCTGCTGCTGCTAAGTCACTTCAGTCATGTCCAATTCTGTGCGACCCCATAGACAGCAGCCCACCAGGCTCCCCCGTCCCTGGGATTCTCCAGGCAAGAACACTGGAGTGGGTTGCTATTTCCTTACCCATGAACAAATTTTAAAGAAAACCATTTTCTTTTTCTGCTCAGCTGCACTTTCGCAAAAAGTAAAAAAGCAAATAGTAAATTTTATACTACATTTAACTGAGAATATCTTTAAGATCTCCAAATAGGTGCTCACTAACAACTGAATACTCACAGATGATAATCTGAGGCCAGGGAACTGACAACTAGAACTGAGTAGAGACAGGGTCCGTGCATCTGTGGAGCCAGAACCCAAATGATGCTATCTGGGGTTTTACTCTTCTTACAAAATAGGCACAACTCTTGTATTTGCAATTGTTCTGAGGAGTAATTACAGGAAATTTCTTTCCAGCACAATGTTTCAAAACTAACACACTGCTTTTTGTTCCACTTGAGGAGGGGAACCTGTCTTATTAGTTGATATATGAAGATGTGTTGACAAATGAGAGTTTTATCTGTTCTCTGCAGTTTGGTACAAGATGTATAATCCGTTCCCATCCCACATATTTACATTACTCAACTCTGTCACTGAATAATTGAAAGTTAGCTCGCACTTAGGCACTTACTGCATCGTCTTCTCATACATTCTTAATATTGTATTGCTGATACGTTGATAATGTACCCCCTTGCATTAGAAATAAATAATCAAAGGTGCTGAACTTTGGGGATACGAGCTTCAGTTTTCCTTTCCTCCATTATATTGAGTTCATGACTTTGATCACTTGGTCCAATGGTTAGGGTTAAAAATGGCCCATCCTCTGTTGAACACTGAATAATCATTTGGGGGAAGCTCTTTCTGGAAATGAATTAATTTTATCAAAAATGAAAAGAGGCAAATTTACAGGCAGATATAGCCATAGTACTTGCTAGGAAAGATTGCCAACACATAGTTATTGCTAAAAACTATATGAAACTTTCTCAGCCTTGGTCTATAACTTTTACAATTAATAATAAGCAGATTGATTCCATTCATTCATTCACTCAGTCAGTCCATAGAGATTTGTTGAATGCCTACTCTAAGATGCTATCTTACATTGAGTTCCCTAGAAGCGAAACCTGAGTTGGAGATTCTCACTGAAGAGAAATGATTTGTTCAGAGTGATCTCAGGACAGTGTGGGTGAGAGAGGCAGGTTAGTACAGGGGATAAATGCTTAGCAGGGATGTAATCTCACTGGGACACTAGCTTCAGTCCAGTCCTACGAGAAATTCTGGTCTCCTTTTGATGGAAGAGGGCCAACTTTTGGGCCTTCTGTCAGTCAATTATTGGTGCCTTTTGTCAGTCAATTATTGAACAGGGGCTATATTCCCCACGGTGTGGCTGCTCCAGGCTCCTGATCCTCTGAAGGAAAGACAGCAGTTCTCCTGGGTCAAGGACAGCTTGAGTTGCTAACAAGAGGTACTCAGAAGTACTAGGGGATGGACAGATCAG